>LPNX011046862.1:57919-121728 GCA_001517045.1 Pseudotsuga menziesii
TGCTTTTAGGGAGAAGCTGGACTCACGCCATGTATGTGATTGCCTTGACCGTTCTTCATGTGGTAGTGTTTCCACATGAAGGGAAGTTGGTTACTGTTGACCAACTTAATTTCACTCGGAAGGGTCGTTTGGAGACTAATGAGTCCACTATACCTTTAATCAATCAGACTAAACTGGATAATGAGAGCTTGGGGGTTGGAATGTATTCATGTTTGATGGGCACATTTGATATCCCACCCCCTATAAACTATCTAGGTTCTATGAGTGTAGGGAAGTATATCACGATAGTTGTCGATAGAACTGATCCTTGGGTCCTTCCATCCCATCATGAACCTCAAGCTCTCTTATCTACATTGGAAGTGGTTTATCAAGCTATTGTTAATACCACTACTGATCCTATCATATTGACTCCTTCTACAATCACAGAGGATTCAGAAGAATCCTTCATGCCCTCCTGGGAAGAGAACTCTTTATATTCAGATGAATTATTAGACATGTTTTTTCCTTTGTATGAATCCATTTTGGAAGCTATGAGTGGGAGAGATAAGATTTGTGAACATCTGCACCATAGGTCCTACTTTCTTCTAGAACTGAGTAGCATTGAGAACCAAGAGTTCCATGTGAGACTGGCATAAAATTTTGATATATTGATTAATCCTTTTCCAAAGGAGGGAAAATTTGTGGAAATTTAACCCAAGTGATAGATCAATTACACTCACAAAATTGCCAATCAAACATGCAAAATTCACACAAAAGGAGACTGAAATCGGAGCATAAATTAATCCTGTATTGAATAAGTGTACATAAGCCAACTATATGAAGTAATAGGCTTCTCAAATATATAATTACATGGGATATTAGAAATCACTAGGTTTCTATTCGAATTGGTCAAAAAGAAAGCTTACTAAATCAAGTCAAATCCCCCATAGGTGCAAAAAGGAATTTCCAAATCTATGAAGATCCTCATGAATTAGCTAAATCAAGTAGGAAAGATAATAAGTGGTGGAAATGCAACTCATTCATGCTTTTTTTTGGATAAAATTAAGGAGGATGATGTGGTCAAAAAACAAGGCAAGTTCCCCTAGACTAGCTTTTCCTTTGTGCCTTAAAGTTGTTGTAAAGCAAGGCAACTTTCAGAAAAAGCTGATATGTGCTTTAAGGAACCAGGAATAAACAAGACTTGCTAAATATGTTTCCAGGATGATTCCAAATTTCTCCATGACCCAGTTTAGCAAGTATTGGCTTCTAGGAACATGTGGAAGTCAAATAGCATAGAGAGGGAATCTAGGAATCTAGGAATCTAGGAATAAGACAAAAATGATTTAATTAATGTCAAATATGGGTAAGTATGGGTTGATTATTCTAACACCCCCCCTTAAGCCCAAATTTATGAGTAAATATCAGAAAATTGTAGGGCCTAGCAAAAAGGCTTAGTCACCCTTTTACATACTGCATGTCAATACAACTAAGGAAAGAGGAAAAAACCCAGTGGGAAAATCCTCCCTTAAACATGGACAGGAAACACAATTTTAGAAATATTTTTATCAATTATTCTTCACCACATGATAAGCAATCCCCAATGGTGATTTGATATTACTGAAGGTATTCTCATAGAATACTTTGGTGAAGATATCTGCTACTTGTTCTAAAGATGCACAGTAGAGTAGAGAAATGATACCATCATGCACAGGCTCCCTGATATAGTGCATATGGATCTCAATGTGCTTGGTTAATTATCTTTGAACTAGATAAATGGATATTCAAATGGTGCTTTTATTGTCACAATAGATGAATGTTGAAAAATACGATTCAAAACCACATTCTCCAAGTATCCCCTACAACCATAAACATTGAGTAGCTGAATTTACAACTCCTCTATACTCCGCCTTTGTAGATGAGAGTGCTATGGAACTCTGCTTCTTACTTGACCAGCTGATTGGTCCTTATGCAAGCATGAACACATATCCTGAGGTATACTTTTGATCTATGTTGTCACATGCCCAATCACTGTTAGTAAATCCAACTAGCTCTAAGTCATATTTTGCTTTGTAGAAAATCCCATGAGTCCTTGTTCCTTGAACAAAGTTTAGGATCCTCTTGGCTTCTCTCCAATGGATCTCATGAGGCTGATACATGTATCTTGAAGCCACACTAACTGCATAATATAAGTCAGGTCAAGTATGTGTAAGATAAAGAAAACACCCATTCAACTACCTATACAGTGTATTATTTACCATATGAGAAGAACCTGTCTTCTCAAGCTTAAATCCTGAAAGGAATGGAGTATTTCTTGGATTGCAATATTTCATGCTGAACTTAGTGAGCAAATATGAATCATAATTTGACTAATGAACC
The DNA here is from genome assembly GCA_001517045.1 of Pseudotsuga menziesii. Taxonomy (NCBI): domain Eukaryota; kingdom Viridiplantae; phylum Streptophyta; class Pinopsida; order Pinales; family Pinaceae; genus Pseudotsuga; species Pseudotsuga menziesii. The sequence continues at coordinate 60,275 of LPNX011046862.1, forward strand.
TTGATTCCATGTTGGGATTGAGCAATTTCAAGACCTAAGAATTGGCTCAACAATCCCAAATATGTCATAGAAAAGGCATGGTTCATTGCATCCTTCAAGGAGGAAATCTCTTTCTTTGAACTTCCTGTAATCAGTAGGTCATCCACATAGAGAACAATAATCATTAAAGAACCATGCATCATCTTCAAATAGACATTAGTATCATACTTGCATCGAACAAAACTTAGTGACAACAAAAAGCCATCAATCTTGGCAGACCAAGCCCTGGGGGATTGCTTGAGCCCATACAATGATTTCTTTAACCTGCACACTAAATATGGATTAGATACAAAAAAAATTGGTTTTTGCATATAAATCTCTTCATTCATATCTCCATTTAGAAAGGCACACTTCACATCCATGTGATGTACCTCCCATTGCTTCGAAGCTGCAATGGCTAGAGCTAGCCTTATGGAGTCCATCTTTTCCACTGGTGCAAATATCTCATTGTAATAAATACCATGTACCTAATAGTAGCCCTTGGATACCAATATTTCCTTATGTTTCAAAGGTGAACCATCAGCAGAAAACTTCGTTTTAAAGACCCACTTACACTTCACTATCTTTCTCCCTGGGGGGAGATCAATCAGTTCCCATGTGTTGTTCTTCTGGAGCAAGCTGAATTCTTATTTCATGGATGTTTTCCATATTGGATCATGTTCTGCATCTTCATATTTCTATGGATCAGAATCTATCATCAAATAACACTTCTCGGCAAAGAGTGGATCTTTTACACAAAGGGCACTCTCAAATTGAGATCTAGTCCTCCGAGTGTCATTAGGATTTCCAACTAGTTACCCAGCTGCATGAATGGTCCTTGCTGCCCACTTTTATATTGTAGGGTGGTTGGCTTAGTCTCATTAGTCTCTTCACTTACAATCAATGGCTATGATGGTGAAGAGGACTCTCCAACTTCAACTACTACTAAAGGCTCTTCTTTGAATTGATCATTTCTTTCAATGAAAGCTTTGTTAGTGCTCATTTTTATCAGCTTGTACACTTTTTAATCTTTAGAATACCCAAAAAATAGGCACTCTTGGCTTTGGGGTTGCAAATCCTTCCTCCTTTTAGTTGGAATTCCATCCCAAGCCTTTGAGCCAAAAATCTTGAAATGGGTCATGTCTGGCTTGTGACCACTCCAAGATTTGAAAGGAGTCATACCATCAATATGCTTATGTGGCACCCTATTCTAGATATAGGATGCAAATTTTAGAGGCTCGGCCCAAAACTTTGGTGGCAAATTTTTAGCCTCCATCATGCAAGTTTCCATCTCCTTCAATGATGTGTTCTTTCTCTCAACAACACCATTTTGCTGTGGTTAGGAATAGAATGTTGCATCTAGATACCTGCATCTTTGCAATACTAGATGAGCACAGAATTGACATACTCACCACCATTTTCAGATCTGAGGATCTTGAGTTTCCTTCCAGACTGGTTTTCAACCAACGCTCTAAAGACTTTGAAGAGGTCAAAAAATTCAGACTTATCCTTTAGGAAGTAAACCCAACAATACTTGGAAACGTCATATATAAAGGTGAGTGAATATTTGAATTGAATCATGGATATATGAGGGAATTGACCTGCAATGTCATTGTGGATCAACTCAATGGGTACAGAGGTTCTCTCATGACTAGCTCTCTCATACTTGTGCTCTAGGTGTTTTCCTAGGACACACACCTAGCTTGTGCCCACTCTAAGTTCAAAAGGAGTCATACCATAAAGATGCTTATGTGGCACCCTATTCTAGATATAGGATGCACAGTTTAGAGGATTGGCCCAAAACTTTGGTGGAAAATTTTTATCCTCCATGATGCAAGTTTCCATCTCCTTCAGTGATGTGTTGTTTCTCTCATCAACACCATTTTGCTGTGGTGTGTAAGGAATAGAATGTTGCATCTGGATACCTACATGTTTGCAATACTAGATGAACTCATACTTGACATACTCACCACCATTGTCATATATGAGGATCTGGAGTTTCCTTCCAGACTGGTTTTCAACCAAGGCTCTAAAGACTTTGAAGAGGTCAAAAACTTCAGACTTATGCTTTAGGAAGTAAAACTAACAATACCTATAAAAGTCATATATGAAGGTGAGTGAATATTTGGCTTGACTCATGGAGATATGAGGGAATTGACCAGCAATGTCATTGTGGATCAAATCAAGGGGTATAGAGGTTCTCTCATGACTAGCTCTCTCAGACTTGTGCTTTGGGTGTTTTCCTAGGATACAACCTTGACAGACTCCCTTAGAAAACTTGATCTTTGGTAACCCTATGACCATATATTTTTCACTCAAATCAGAAAGATATTGGTAGTTAATATGGCCAAATATTTCATGCGAAATATTTGTTGCTTCATTAGCATGAGTAAGAAGAGCAGAAAGGTTTGAGTATGGTAAAAAATGGGAAAACTTGTATACATTCGAAGTGTGATCAACAACACCTTTTGCTATGAATTTACCATTTGAAATCTCTATGATTTCAACTTCATTGGGGGAGAAGATGAATTTATTTGGAGACCCAGTGTGAGTCATATGATACATTGACAAGATATTAGAGGCAAGACTTGGAACATACACCACATTATTGAAATTACCATGCTCAATATCAATCCTACCCTTTCCCATACTGTCAGTCAGAGAGTTATCTCGCAAAACTATTGGTGGACCTTTCGACATGTCAAGAGAGGAAAATATCTCCATTGTAGAAAACATATGTCTAGAAGATCCAAAATTAATGATGAAGCTAGGTGATCTTGAGGTGCCAGCAACCAAGGCATGTACTCTCTCCTTTCTTCTGAATTTGATCCTCCTTCCCTCTTCTTTGAGCAATCAGGAAGGGCGATTTTTTTCTTCTCCAGGAGTTGGGTCAACATGTCAATTTGCTTTTTCATACAAGAGCTCTCAGGATGATAGCCCTTACTACAGTATGTGCACTTGCTCATTTCTCCTTTGTTCTTCTTCTTTTGGGGGTTCTTCTTGGAGCCTGAGGACTCCTCTTGAGACTTTTTCCAAGGAAAACTACACCATGCCCTTTATAAATAAAATCATTGATGCTTGTGTGAGTAGCGATGTATTTCCCCCATCAACAAAGCCTCGTCGACAAGGGTTCTCACTCCGTCGACGCCAAACCAGTGCGGTCTCCCTAAGCACCGTCCCAGACAAGTTTTACGCTGCCCGAAAACACCCACAAAGCAGATGAAGTCTCACCCGAGATGTTCGTGGGAGAGCTATCAGAACCAAGTTTCAAGCAGTAAGAAGGAAGGATAGGGCATCAACGACTCAATAACATAATCATCAAATCCTTTAGAGATATTTAATTAGTATCGCAGTATTCACCACAGATCTATCAACATAACTAACAGATTGCATGATTCACTTATTCATTGCAGTAGTGTCATTCATTCATACAACAGATTCAGTAAACTTCCATCATTGACATCGCAGCACATAAAGACAGGAAATAAAGAAGAGACACGATCAATTTAGGGAAACATCCTTCATTTCATATTACTTGTGTGCAACATATCCAAATCATATAGTACTTCTCCATAGCAGGAGAATGATCACACCCAATATTCAATAGCTGGTCGACATAGACAGAACCAAAACCGCTCAAGAACAAAATGAAGTGACAAGATCACACATAGTTATCAGATCACAAAATGGATTGATTGAATGATATTCCGCATCAATGATGATTTATAATTGAAATTATAACTCTATATATAGGCTTGCACCTTTACATATAAGTTCCACTTCTAACTAAATTCTAACATACTAGTGACATATATCTAAAAAATGTGGTCAATCGGTACAAAATTGCATAAGAAATTCCAAAAATGGTTATTCTTCCTCCTATCGCACTGATTTGGTAATATGTAGTGTCACATGAGCTTGCATAGCCTCTATGGTGTTGTGCATATCACTTACCCAAAACCCCTACCAACAAGCCCCCAACACAGTCTTGTGGCTCGTCCTCGGGCCACGTCAGGTAAACACGGTGTATTCCATCGTCTTGGTCTTGAAATCCTCAAACTGCTGCAAGATGTCATGAACTTGGAGCTGGACTTGCTCAACTACATCCTGACAATTTAGTAGGTATTGATTCAGTGGGTGCACCTCAACAGCCTTGCTATCCACCATATTCCTACCTTTTTGTACCGTCTGTAGCGCAGCGACTGCTTTGACATCCAACTGCCCTCCAATTTCTTGGAGTTCATCCAGCTGGGTGATGCGCTTGTGCTGGAGTTCTTGGGCTCTGGCGGTTCTTTGCTGTAGGTCCTTAAATTCTTTGGAGCATGTAATCTAAACCATGAGAGGCATTTCTCGTAGTGACATCTTCAGCGTCGTCAACTGAGCTTCATCTTCTTGTGCTTGCTTGGTGAATTGGTCCAGTTGTTCATCCTGGAAAAAACTCTACTAGAACTGTGTCGTTTCCTCGGTGATCGTCTTCGCTTCCGGCTCCATAGCTTCAAACTGGGTCGTGATTTCTTTGATGGTATTTTTACGCTCGGTAATCTGCTCAGGCGGCGTCTTAGGGTAAACAAGGGAAGTCAACAGATTGTTGGTCAACTAGAGTTGTAAAATAACTTCCCCAATTCGCTTGGCCTTGGAAACTATAGTGAGTTCTATCGTTCTTTCATATATGTGTTGAAATGCCTCATCAATAGCTTGCTTAACCATGCCACAACTACCACGGAGCTGTGCTTTCTCATCAATGAGGTAGTCTTTCTCCTTCTTTAACTCAATGATTTCTTCAGCGGCTTTCCGCTGCACCTCTTCCTGTGCTTGCTTCAATGTGGCAATCTCCTCCACCTTTTATTCTGCAAGCTACTCTTTGACTTGCTACGGCTCATCACCTTCTTCCTGCAACCTCTTAGTCACGTCCTGTGACTACTCATACCCATTGCTAAGCTTCTTCTTCCTGTCATCCAACTCCTTGCCGGCGACCTACTGGAGCTACACTAGAACCTAAGTAGGTAACTTATGGAGATCAAAAGCAATGATCGGTAATGGTTGCAGCAACGAGTTCACTTATTCACTACCTGCGTCAATTGTAGTCAAGGGCACTTGAACATTCCTATCCCATGGATTGGTGCTAATCACTGGGAATTCCTGCATTATAGCCCTCTCTAGTGTCGTTTTTGAAACAACATGATAAATATAATCTAACTTAGCTCTTACCACAATGAACCCTTCTTGGTTGGAATGATGTATGGATTTTTCTGCGGCATTCGATGAATCTGTGATAGACTCGATGAGCCACTACAACTGGTTCTCTATCATAGAGAGAGTGCTAATTCCCATGTCAAGGTCTATGCACCTTTTGGTTTGGGTCTCCTCAAAGATGCATTGTTCTTTTGGATTAGATTCTGTCAACGACTCTCCATTGGAGTCATGAATACTTTGCTCTGCTCGGACATGTTTGACAGGGGAATCTATTAGTGGCCCCATAGATATCTCGTCTGCGCTTATAATTTTGCACCATTCAGCTGACCGCTCCTGAACTACAACATCCAATTCTTCATCTGTGATTTTATAGGCCATAGGCATCCATTGATTGTCAGGGTCCCGTTGCGCCTATATATAAATGGAATGAGGCCCGATAGAAAACTGAAGGATCCTCTATTATTTCAAAGCTGTGGCATTGTATAACCAGGGAACCTTAATGGCTTCGGCTTGTAGTGCTTCCCAATAGACCCAAAAATGGATCGCACAGTCCCTCTATCGACTAGGCTCCTTGACCCACCACAAGTTCTGATACCGTGTGCCTTTGCACACTTCCACAGCAGCGACTGACATTGGTTGGTAGACCTCCAACTACATCCATATGACTAATGCAATGAGAATCAACAACCAACTTTTGGAAATAGGTCATTCCCCAGCCTGAGCAGCGATAACATCTTCTAGAAACCGGTTTAATAGAAACAGGGACTAGTTCGTTTGTATGCCCTCGGTGCATTTTTGTGCGCATGCAACCACGCCTGAATTGCATTGGATGGGCCAATTCTTCCTGATGATCTTTCTGGCCAAAATGTGTGCCTCGATATGCACTTCCCACTCATTAATACTTTCGATGTGATAGGCGTGTCCATTGCGCTGCAATCCAAATCTCTCCTTAAATTGCTGGGCAATATTTTTTTATTGTCCCGCCCTTTGAGATACTGCATCGAATCTTCCCCGGCCTTTGGTAATCCCATAATTTCTAAAATAGGGTCGTTCAACCATAGTGTCCCACCATGAAAGCATGCCAATAGTTGTTTGATGCATGCGTGTGCTTCATTCAATCACCCAAAATTAGGCATGTTAATGAGACCCAATAGCCCAGACTTGTTCAATCCCTGTGCCATGGGTGAGGAATCCATTGGATAGGCACACCGAAAAGCGTAGACAATGACTGGTAAGGTTCATCCACTATGTCCTTTAGCAGCAACAAATCATGGTCTTCATGCTTCATCTTGACCAAGGAGGGTATGACATCCACTGAGCAAGTCATCCCTTCTAGCAGTGGTGACAACTTCATTGTGTACTTCTGATTCTTGGCGAGATTCTTTGGCTTCTCCCCAGGTTGCATTAGAGTGACATATCCAAGGATATCATTTATGGAGACGCCCCTAGGTTTCACAGATTCAATACCTCCTGAGCTTGATGGTTCGTTCTGTGCATTTTCCTCCCCTTGTACCCTAGCAGAGTTGTGCGCGTGTCTCTTCTACGGTGGTGTGTAATTGGGCTTATGGGCCTTTCACTTCCCTTTAAGGATCCAAGAGGATCCGACTGGCATGCTCATGAATTCCTCTACTATTTTTGTGGGTCAAATGGGGGATTCGTGCTCGCTCAAAATCTCGACTATGTCAGGATTCCTCAGCATGCCACACTCTGCAATCCTCACAATGTGAATGAATACACTTCAACGTCACTCCTTTCCTATTGCATGAAATCCTGCTACTACTTTGAGCTAAACACTTCACTCAATTCAACTAAACAATGCCTTGTGCCCGCATCTCATGTCGTCTTATAGCCAATTACCGATCCAATATCATCATTGCCAAATCCACTATGTCCATCTTGACCAAATCCAGCATTAACAACCTCGATTCCGCTGGCAATCTCATCTCGCTAATGGTTGTATCGGTCATAAATGTGCGTCGCTTCACCAAGCGCCACCAGCTAACTGCTTTAATTGCCTTTCTTTATTTCTGATTTGACCAACTTGCAACCCTAGGGCTATCGCAAGTGGTCTTCCTCACAACGCTACTAATTTCTATCCTTGTGCAACCTCTTCCTCTATTCTCTCCTTACTACTGTCTACCTAGTCTCTCTCTCTCTCTCTCTCTCTCTCTCTCTCTCTCTCTCTATATATATATATATATATATATATATATATATATATCCACCCTTGCACAGTGCCTCAAGCATTGAGCAGCTTAGGCCCCATCCTATAGGGCTTCAAGCGGCTTCCATTAACAAGTTTAGGCAGCACCACACCATCTAATTGTTGTAATTGAACTGCATGCCCAAAAGTAATTAAATGAACAAGATATGGGCCTAACCAATGCATCTGTAACTTACTTGGATGCTTCATGAACTTGCTATCATATAACAGCAACAAATCTCCCTATGTAACTTATTCTTAATGTGGCAATCATGCCATGCCTTCTGTCGATCCTTCTCGATGCGCTGGTGGAAACCTACGATAAATTAGTCCTCTTCAAGCTAGATCAACTGTACAATGTGCTCCTCTAGTGATTCTACATTATCCATGCTAGACGTGGCAGCAATATGTAGACTAGGAACAATGTATTCCATAGTCACGACTGCCTCTTTCCCATATACCAATTTGAATGGTGTCTATCCCGTCATCCTTTTACAAGTGGTGCGATATTCCCATAGTACCACTGGAATTTTCAAATCCCAGTCATCATGATTAGCATTACATACCTTTGTAAGCATGGTTTCCAATATTTTTTTGAAGGCCTCAACAGTCCCATTCACCTGCAGATGGTATGGTGTGCTTTTCTTATGCTGCACTTGTAACTCCTCAGTTAGTGTTCTCACCATTTGATTGATAAAGTGACTTCCCTGGTCACTCATCAATATCCTGGGACATCCAAACCATGTCACAATATTCTTGAATATGAACTTTCCTGCTGTCGTAGCGATGCAGTCTACAACTAGTGCACCTCTTCCCACCTTGTCAGATAGTCGGTTGTTGTAATGATGTACCGTGCACTAGTTCTCTTTCCTGGTGGATTAATTGGACCCACAAATTCCACGGCCCATTTATCAAAAGGTTGTAGCATTACCTATGGCACAAGTGGCATCTCATCCCTTTGTGATGGTTTTCCAATGCGTTGACAGACATTGCAGCTCCACACATAATCTGCTGCATCATTATGGAAACAACACGCAACACCTTACACGTAGTATCCGTTCCTCCATAGTGGCCTCCCGCAATTCTTGCATGTGATTTTGCTAGAATATGTCCTTGCTCATGTGGTAAGATGCACCATCGCAATATTTCATCTAGTCCAAGTTTGTATAATTTCCCAGCAATCAGCTGGAAATATAAAGCCTTCACTACCAACTGCTTCTTCTAACTATTTGATAGGTCCTCTGGGGAAAACTAAGTGTCCAAGAATTAAATAATTGGAGCACAATGGTCATTTGTGATATCTACCTAGAACGACTGTGCATCAAGAAATCCATCATCAATATTGGTAGGTTCTTCTCCTATCTCAATGTAGGACAGGTGATTAGGGCCAGCATTCAACCATCCTGGCTTCACAATTATCTCAAAGTTGAATTCTTGAAAAAGTAGCAGCCATCGATAGATATTCCCCCCCCAACATGGGGTTATTGACCAAATATTGCAAAGCGGAGTGGTCCATGAACATTTTGAAGTGACTTCCCAACAGATAGTGCCTAAAATTTTGCAGCTTGTAAACCATGGCCAAACCCTCTCTTTCAGTGGTTGTGTAATTTATTTCAGCAAATGATAGCTTCCTACTTACAAATGCGATTGAATGATCCAGGTCGCCCTCACCTGGTTGTGTAAGTACTACCCCCAGCACAACAGAAGAGGTGTCAACATGGACATGGAACTCCTTGTTCCAATTAGGGAATACAAGTATAGGCACCAATGCCATCTTGTCCTTCAGTGTGTCGAAGCTTCCTTGACACTCTTGATTCCACTCAAATGTAGCATCCTTCTTTAAAAGCTTCTCCATAGGGGCAGTAATCACAACATTTCCTTTGATGAACTTGCGATAGTACCCTATGTGTCCCAGTGTTGCATGAAGCATCTTCACATTTGCCAGTGGCAGAAGACTAAGGATAAGCGCAATCTTCGCAGGGTCGACCAACAGACCTTTCTTGCATGCTATGTCCTAACAACATCCTGAATGGTGCAAAAAAAATGCACTTCTTTGGGTTCAATGCAATTCGATGTTGTTGACACCTTTCCAACATCAATCACATGTTTTCTAAATGATCCTTAATCAGACCATAAACTGTCCAATCATCCATGTATACCTGTAGGAAATTTTGAGTGAAATCTTTGAATGCAACGACAACCACCCGAGAAAATATCGCTGGTACATTATTCAATCCAAAGGGCATGATTGTATATTGAAAACAACCCCATTCAGTGACAAATTTGGTATTATGTCGGTCTTCCTTTGTGATTTCGATCTGGTCATACCCCGAAAAGCCATCTGTGAAGGAGTACATCTGTTGACCACCTACCCCTTCAAGGACCTCATCTGTAAAGGGAGTTGGAAAAGGATCATGCATGCAGGAATCATTCAACTTTCTCAGGTTGACACAAATGTGAACCTATTTAGTCTTCTTGTCCTAAACCACCATAGGGATTATCCATTTTGATTCTTCAATAGGATTAATGATTCCAGTGTCCAACATCCAATCAAACTCAGCTTTGACACGTTCTTTGTATCGCAGGTTCAATCGATACGGCCTCTGTCGCACAGGTTTCGCGTCAAGTTTCAATGGGATTTTCATCTCCCCTAGATCCCCTAATATCCCTTTCATTTCTAAGAACCATGTCGAAAAGAGATCTTGGAACTTATGCAGTAGATCTGTGATCTGTGACATTGTTTCATTGTCCCAATAGTCCCCAATATTAGCAAACTTTGGGTTCTTTTTCATCCCAATGTTAACTTTTCTGAGCTTCATTGGTGGCATCATGCGGCTAGTTGGTATGTCTGGTGCTGCAACATCTTGGCTTCCTTTTGATTTCTGAATACTGACATTTCGCAGCTCATCATCATCTTCAGGTTCACCAGATAGATTGTAACACATCATCATGGATTGCATATGACACTGTGCATGAGGATCTATAGGGTATGTGGCTGGTACAACCTTCAATACTACATCACGAATGAGTTGGAGTGCATGGTGGATGTCAGGATTAGCATTCCAGAAACTAAAATTTTGCACAAATCAAATCGACAGCTCCTCCCAAGTAGTTATGGCTCTGCGCACTTTTTTCACTACATACCAGGACCTAGGCATCTCGTCCAAAGTATGAACAAAAGCATGGACCCAATCATCCTTGGGTCGCGATGCCCACAAGGCCTGCCATTCCATCAAATGACTGGTGGGTTCATTCTCCCATCATATCTCCCAGCTTGATAGATCTCTGAATCATTGAAGAGAACCATCATCAATCATCGACACTATTCCTATTTGTGGATTATCTGCTTATGAGTCACCCACCAGTGTGTTGGGGTGGCCTTCAATGCATCTTTTAGTGGCAACAACCTCTGTGGTTCAAACACTTTCTCTTCAAATTCTTTGAGGAATCTGGACAACTCTGGCAGCCCCTCATAGATCCGTAGCTCGATAATTTTAGTCACAATGCGATGTAGGGATTGCGTGACCATTCCACACTTTCTAAAAGAGGCCTCATGTAGTCAATTTTTCCAATTTTCTAAAGCATCATTAGAATCAGAGGACGCAGAGCTAAACTGTGCCATCCGAGTTCTCCATCGAGGGTAGGGTGGATATAGTCTTCAGAGATATTGTAGGTGTGATCCCAGCCTCTACCAACTTCATCCTTTATAGGTTCAATATATCAGCGTCCGTCATGAGGGTCCATGGGAGCAATGACCCCGATATCTTGGTATTCAAATGTCATAACCTACTTCTTGAAATTGATAATTTCCATGCTATCATTAGCCCATCCAACCCCTAGAACCACGGGATAAAATCCTCCACCGTCAACTACTTCAATAAAATCAAAATCGGCATATGTCTTCATACCTTCGACATCGATGACCAGGTTTGAGACACGACCAATAGGCTGAACTTTGGCCTGATTGGCTAGTCGTAGTTGCAAAGGGGACCATCCCAATGTTGGATTTCCCTTCATCTTCCAAGTTTGCTTGGTTCAAATATACACATCCGGCCCAAGATCTAGAATAACTGAATTGACTTCATAGTCCCGAATCTGGATGTTCATTCTCATATCTTTTCCTATCTTTCTCTTTTGGAGGGAATTCGTTGCGGAATCCTTCAGCATCTTATTCTAGTGGTATAGCAACTTCTCAATCTCAATGAGAGCCTTGGGATCTTTGGCTAGTGACAAACAACTCTGGAAAAACTGTTGCAAGGTACCATGTTGTCGTGATTGTCTTGCCTCTATGGATGGATCAAAAGCAGATGGAATTTCAACAATAGGTGACTTACTCGGATTTCTCTCGATTGCATGCTTGGCTTCAAAGAAGGTATCTTTTTCTGTTGCAATATCAAATGACGCCTTTTTCTTCCCAACAAACCGAACTTGTTGATGGAGTCCATCTTCTCCGGTTGTCGCACCTACACGAGTAACTACAACAACGTCGATAGCCTAGATTCTGGGTTCTGCTAGAATCGTCGCAACCATTGGTCGTTGATTCTAGTTTTGATCTTGGTTCAGGGGTGGATTTTGATTCAGTGGCAGGTTCATAGGATGATTTTGAATCTTTAGTGGGATCTGAGTCTGATTCGACAATGGCTAGTGGATCTATACTTGGTTTTGGTTTTGAAACTAGTTCTGATTCTGCAACTGAGGGATGTTTCCAGCCTACCACTTCGCAATCAGCTAAGGGAAATTTTCAGCATTATGCTCACTTGCTGTCTAGTATGTACACCACAAATGAGGAAACTCCCTATGGTAGTGCCCAAATACTCCATAGTTGTAACAATGGATTGATTCTTTACCTTGTCCACCCCCTCGTCCGAAGCCTCCTCCTCATCCCCTAAATCCTCCTCGAAATCCTCCTTAGCACTGGTACTGTGGTTGAGCTTCTTGTTGATATTATGGTCGGGCTAGCTGTTGCAGGGGATTCGGTAGCTGCTAAACGTAGTGTGCTGCTTGAACATACTGTGGTTGAGCTTGAGTGATTGACAATTGATTGTACTATGGTCGCGGTGCAACCTGTGGTTGTGCTACAAACTGTGACCGGGGTGCGAACTATGGTTGCGATGTGAACTATTGTTGTGACCGCGATGGAATAAACTACATTTACAGAGGTGGTGTATACTACACTTGGGATGTTGGCTATTCCATCTATGGCTGAGGCTGTGACTAATAGATCACATGGGGATCCTCGCCCTTCTCAAAGTATGAATCATATGTTCTCTCTTAAATCAAGTCATAAGATTGACAGTATTTATCCTCATGCCCCACTAAGCGAAAAAAGGTGCAATACAAACTTTCTTCCTTCGTAACCATCTTTTGCATGTAGCTATAGTTTTCATGTCGATTCCCATATACCTGACATACACGACACCATGGCACACTAGCACAACTCAAGGGGTTCGGTGCTTCTGAGAGAAAATAATTTTAGAAAGTCGGACAGGTGCCCTTGGTGTGCCCGTCCACATGACACCGTGTGCACCAAAGGTCATCATTTTCTTCTTTTTCCTTCTTGATATCTTGCAGCTGGATAGTGAAATTTTCTAGCTGCGCTTGAATCTGGTTCAAGCTAACTGTAGTCTCCCCAATAGGAAAAGATTCTAACTTCATCATGATCTCCAAAGCCTCTCTCTGTGTTGCAATATTTTGCTGCATTAATGGATTTTGGATGTGTGAGACTAGCAGAACGATGAACCACTCCTTATGCTGAACATCACTCATTTTGAAGCTGACTCGGGCCATCAACATCTTAAACTATTGATCAAAATACCAAAAAGTTTCATTCAGGAACTGCTTGATTTCTTTGAGTTTCGTAATATACTAGGCTTCAGATTTGGGTTTCTTAAATTCCTCATATAGCCCTTCCCGCATCTCATTCAGTGTTTTTGCCACGGTTCCCTGAGGAACCTGCATGAATCTCATGTACCGGTTAAGTGCATGAACCCTGAGGGTGGTCACCAACTGGATTTTCTTGATATAATCGTCCACAATATGTCTAGAAGTCTAGACTGATTCACACAAGAACTAGTATTGTTCCAGGTCGTCAGTCCCATTTCCATGAAATATTGGTAACTTCATCTCATCACCCGCCATTCTAGGCCTTCTTCCTACAAATGGTGCTCTACTGCTAGACCGTTGTTGTCATGTCGAAAAAGTCGACTTAGAATGCACTTTTCTACCTATTGGTGGAGTAGTGCACGGAGGTGTGGACACATTACTGCTGGGGTTTGGTCTTACTACTATCCTGGGCATAGCCTGGATATGGTCGTCCTTGTCGTCACTGTAGGGTTTCTTCGTCCTGTGTGGTTATTCTTAGCGGCCCTGCGTTTCAATCACAGCAGGACCTTCCCTTGTCGTCTTCCTCTTCTCTTGTCGAAAACTTGCTCCTCCCCTCATACAATGACTTGTTTCCATGGTGAACCTCACAATCTCATCAGAACTCATACCCATCTACCCCTTATCTTACCATTTACCTCCCCCCTTTTGTCGCAGTGTCCACGGCCTCCGCACACTATAGTTCCACTACTCGAGGTGCATTTTTAGAATACCCTTCTTGCAGACAAGCATCTTGATAGACAATTATAAAGACAACAAGATCCTACCTCGTGTCCATTGAAGAACTCTCTTTCTCCTTTGCTGTACGACTTATTGGTATTGACTGCAAACTCAATGATGTATCCTTCCGTAATACTATCCGGCCATTCTTCGACATCTTGTAATGATTTGTTGTCAATTTATTTCAATTCCTGGATTAGTTCAGGGGTTCAGGATGTCAGTTCCCCTCCTTGATGGTTGTTCTTCTTATAAGTGAACTACGCTAGCCACTCATACAGTATGATACAAAATTCATAGAATAACCATTCGTGGGCACCGTCGTGGATATATCTAGCCAACCAATCATTTTTCAACAAATTCAGCTTTGGATTCTCTGTTTTAGCAAACTCTTACAGCTTTATGTCGAACCAATCTTCAATCTCTTCTTTAGTTGGTTGCCAGAACATATCCTCCCTTCAGTCGCAACAAGGTCCCGGCAAGGAAACCATTTGTTGGAAAAAAACCACCCACAAAGCCTCATCTACAAGGGTTCTCACTCTGTCGACACCCAAACAGTGCGGTATTCTTGAGCACTGGCCCAGATAGGTTTTACCCTACCCGGAAACACCCGCAGAGTAGATGAAGTCTCACCCAAGATGTTCGAGGGAGAGCTATCGAAACCATGTTTTCGGCAATAAGAAGGAAGGACATGGCATCAGCAACTCAACAACATATTCATTAGATTATTTAGAGATAGTTAATTAGTATCACAACATTCATCATATATCTATCATCATAACTAACAGATCGCTAGCAAATCGCATCATTCACTTATTCATTGAAGTAGTTTCATTCATTCATACAACAAATTCAGTAAACATCCATCATTGACATCGCAGCACATAAAGACAGGAAAGAAATAAGAGACAAGATCAATTTAGGGCAACATCCGTAATGTCATATTACTTCTGTGCAACATATTCAAATCATATAGTACTTCTCCATAGCAGGAGAATGATGAAATCCAATATTCAATAGCTGGTCAACACAGACAGAGCCAAAACCGCTCAAGAACAAAATGAAGCGACAAGATCACACATAGTTATCAGATCACAAAATGGATTGATTGATTAATATTCCGCATCAATGATGATTTACAATTTCAATTCTAACTCTATATATAGGCTTGCGCCTTTACATCCAAGGTCAATTCTAACTAACTTCTAACATACTAGTGACCTATATACACAAAATGTGGTCAATCGATACAAAATTGCATACGAAATTCCAAAAATGGTTATTCTTCCACCTATCGCATGGATTTGGTCCTACACGGTGTCGTGTGAGCTTGCGTAGCCTTCATGGTGTTGTGCATCTTATTTACCCAAACCCCTACTAACATGCCTCCAACATAGTCTTGTGGCTTGTTCTCAAGCCACATGAGGTAGACAGGGTGTACTTTGTCATCTTGGTCTTGAAGTCCTCGAAGTGCTGTAAGATCTCATGAACTTGGTGCTAGAATTGTTTAGCTGCGTCCTAACAATTTAGTAGGTCCTACTTCAGTGGGTGCATCTCCTCGAGCTTGCTATCCACCATCTTCTTGCCTTTTTGTACTGCCTGCAGTGTAGCGACTTCTTTGACAGCCAATTGCCTGCCAATTTCTTGGAACTCATCTAGCTGGGTGATGCGCTTGTGCTGTTGTTTTGGGGCTCTGGTGGCTCTCTGCTGCAAGTCCTTCAACTATTCGGAGCATGTAATCTAAACCATGAGAGGAATTTCTCATAACAACATCTTCAATGTCGTCAACTGAGCTTCATCTTCCTGCGCTCGCTTGGTCAATTGGTCTAGTTGTTTATCTTAGATGACACTCTACTAGAACTGTGTCATTTCCTTAGTGATTGTCTTTGCTTCTGGATCCATAGCTCCAAACTGGGTCGCGATCTCTTCGATGGTATTTTTTCACTTGCAAATTTGCTTAGGCGGTGTCTTGGGGTAAACAAGGGAATCCAACATATTGTTGGTCAATTGGAGCTGGGCAATAAATTCTCCAAGTCACTTGGCCTTGGAAACTACAGTGAGTTATATCGTTCTTTCATAGATGCGTTGACATGCCTCATCAATATCTTTCTCAACCATGTTGCAACTACCATAGAGCTGCGCTTTCTCGTCAACGAGGTGGTCTTGCTCCTTTATTATGTCCACCAGATTACTTTAAAGAATTTATATTGTATCTAGCTCCGTCGGAGTCAACTATTGGGGTAGTATTGATTTAGGAGGACAACAAGCTCCAAGAGCACATTGTCTATTATCTTAGTCATGCATTAGCTGGTCCATAACTCATATACTCCCACGTCGAAAAATTAGCTTTAGCAGTTGTCTATGTTGTTCAGAGGCCGCGTCACAACATTTTACTAAGGACAACCACAATGGTGGAAGATGAAAATCCTTTTCAGTATGTTTTTTCCTAACGTATAATCAGGGGTTAATTCAACAAGTGGATAGTCATTCCCCAAGAGTTTGAACTAGATTTCCAATCTGCTAAATCCAAAAAGTCCTTAGCTTTTGTAGAGCTTATCTCAAAATTTCATACAGAAGAGAATGTAGTGGTGGAGAATGACTAATTCCCATATGATTATATCTTTCTGATTTCCAGATATGATCCATGGTAGGGATATATCCTTATATATCTCCATACTTTGAAGTGTCCTGCGTCCTTCTCAAGGGAAGAGCGATGTAAATTGCATTTGAATGCGAAAAAAATACATGATTATAGGTGATACTTTATATCGTAGAGGGGTAGATTCTATTTTGCATCGATGACTCACCCATGAGGAGGTTGAGTGTGTCCTAAATGATTCCCATAGAAGAGAATATGGGGGTCATTTATCTGGGTTAGCAACGACCCAGAATATTTTATGTGTTGGTTATTTCTAGCCCACGATCTTCAAAGATTGTGTGGAGGTTGTGAAACATTGTCATCTGTGTCAGCTCTGTACCAGGAAAATGTGGTCGCATCCTGCTTCATTGTTTCTCGTCATTGCGGTGGGTCCCTTCACTAAGTGGGGGGGTGGAATTATATACTACATGGAATTACCCATTTGGAAGTCAGACTTGACTCTTAGCTAGTGGTTTCCCAACTAAATAATGATTATCAGGTACGAAACCCTACTTTTCTACACCAGTTTTTGCGCGTAATATTACTTGAAAGAAACTTTGAATATATTTCATTTAATCACATTTCAAGGAATTAATATACAATTATTATTGTGTATTTGAACTACATATTAGACATGTACTTAACACACATTTTGTAAAATAAATATAATGGATGCATTTGAGACACATGTAATTATCTATATCTATATATATATATATATATATATATCCATAGATAGGTTGATTTTTTAATCTAAATATCCTATCATAACTATATAAATATACAAAAATAGGATCGTAATCCATATATATGCCTATATATCTAAGTGTGCTCCTTAGCCTCCTCGGTTGTGGCTTCCTCTTCGTCCTCCCTGTAATGTATAACGACCCTAGATACCCTCCTAAGAAGGCATATCCAAGTCATCGGAATCCCTACTACAAACTCATGTATGACAATGGGAATCCTCTCTATCCACATGGTAGGGAACCCTTGGGTTAGCCTGGACAGATTCCCATCAAGAACTCACAGTATACTCTAGTCCCCACTTTGCATGGGCCACACAAATGTCCTAGGGTTCCCATCAGGGTGTACAGGTCTGACATCTCCATTTAAAAACATTTAAAAAGGATCAAAACTCTTATACATATGTATATACATAACTTTATGATTAAAATTCATAAAAAAAATCAAATAACATAAAAAGATAAAAATACCTATCTCTCCCCATGCCTCCCCTAGCGAGAGGACAAGGTCATTGTCTCTTCATAAGTCCAATCCAGCATATGGGAATTTCTTGAGAGCTGGTACTTATCTTTCCCAGCACCAGATAGAATTCATCATCATAAACTCTTTGTACTAAACCTTTGCCACCTTAACGGAGAAAAACATATCCCCATTTAGTGAGTATAGGTTGGCGAGGGGAGGATGGTGGTAGTGCTACTGCAGGGCTAATAGCTGGAGCCCTCTCAAACAAGAATGACGCCAAAATTCTTGCATACCTAAAGTTCTTCTTTCACCCGATCTTGCAATCAGAGAGTTTTTTCCTCATGATCGGGATGATACCCGAGCACCAGTCAAATACTATACCCTACATGCATTCCACTACAATATGTTGATGTATTTGTAACTTAAGAATGTATTCACTTGTATATTTTATATTTTATTTCGTTGTACCCTGACGGATATGTTTGTTACCCGGACCAGGAGATTCATTAACATAATAAAGTCATTTAAAGTCATTGAGGTTAACCCTCCATTGTAATTTGAGGTAGTAGTCCCCACAGTTGAGTCATATTAGGGTTATTAGACTCTCCTAGTGAGGTCAGCCTTGTAATAGTAAAATTCAAGTGGAAAAAAAGTATAAATAGAGAGTGGGACTCTCTATTTGGAACAAACACTCACTCAACAATAGCGCATGAGTGAGAGAGGAGGAGCTCGCACAACTGAGAGAGAGAACAACTGTCGGAGATCATCTTTCTATCTTTGGGTTTTACTTTTTCTTTTGGTGATCATTCTACCTCTGAGGAAGTTGTAGGATTTTATCCTTTATGGTTTCCTCGAGGAAAACTCTTTATCTTTCTTGTCTCTTGTGATTATTGTTGTGCATGTTATTCTCTTAGATAAGATCCTAGATCATATTGATTAAATGATAAAAATCTAACATGGAATCAGAGTTAGCCTGAGAAGAAGACACTATGCAGATATAGAATCTAGGGATTCTTACTTTTTGGGTATCTCTCCACATATCATCAGCAAAATGAGGTTAGGATAACTCTCCATTGAAGGGCACATCTTTTTGTCGAAGCAGAATTTGATTTCGGGCATTTTTAGTTTTTGACCTGTCACTGCTACGGAAAAGTAGGGATTTTCACAAAAGAGGAACTTTTGACTGAGCCCAACATAGGATTTCGCTCCTCCTCAAAATCAAAATTTAGAGACCAAGATCAAAATTTTTGGTTGGTTAAAACTTGAGGAAAGTCAAACCCTAATTTGACCCAGACCAGAAAATCAACACTACAAAAAGATCAGCTGCAGATCTAGTTCGGGAATCTCAAATTGGTAAGATATAAATATTCTATATTTCCATTTTAGGTTCTCATTAAAATATTAATCAGGTAATTTTCACTGTACAACTGAGATACAACTGCAATGGTAGCAAATGGAAATTAGGGTTTCATGCTTGAAAACCCTAAAATACTAAAACTAGTAGTTTTGGTACATTTGCTATATATCACGTTTATAGAAGGATCAGGAGCCAAAACTTTTATAGTATGAATATAAATTCCCTATGAACCATATGTAAACGTTTCAGCCTTATATTCACTATATTCTAGGAGATATGATTCCTCCAAATCATGGCTCTTTCCTCCTCCAGAATATAGTCATAAACATGTGAGCTAGGGAGAATTGATATATATTGGGATATGAAGGTCAAAATGAAATTTCTCAAGATGTTACAAATAGGGAAAATAATGTACTTTATGTGGTAAAAGTTTCAGGTCCTGAAGGTGAAACAATGACATGTGGCAGCCTATACAAGTTTGCGATGTTGAACAATCATGAAATATGTCACCTTGGGAAGACTCTGATAAGTCCCAATTGGTGAAACAAATTCTGCTAAAACATGTGGTATTGGGAAGAGGACAGGTGATTCTACCTCAGTACGAAGGTTTAGACACAGAGGAGTAGTAATTTCAGAGATACCGCATAAACAATATTAGACATTTCTACAAAAGAAATTGGAAAAATAGGGCTTCCTGTTCCAGGAGCTTCCCTCCACTATTTTGAGGAAATGAGTACATTGGATAGATTTCCTTGAAGATTCCCATATTTCTATCCAATCATAGGTTTGAAATTCCAAGTTTTGAAAATTAGAATTTCTCTGACAAACCCTAGATCAGTGTCCTCCGGAACCAGGACGGACACCTCAAAAAGTAATAAAGGTGTAGGAGCCAGAGGGAGATGAGGCTAAGGATAGAGCCAAGAGAATCATTACATAGTCTAATAAATATCATATCATCCCTCATGTGTCATCGTCGAAGACACCAAAAGGAAGTGTTTGTTGCTATGGCGATGCAATTGAAGAAGAACAAGATATTGTTATAACCACCTTGAATGGCATCCCAGGATCATGGGATTCATTGATACGAGGAATGTATCCTAGAGGGGAGTGATTACCTTCAATAGAATCTAGGAAGAGTGCACAGAAGAAGAAGCTCGACTCATAATAAGAGAAGATCATATGGGAGAAACTAAATATCAAGCTCTCATTATTCAAAGAAGATCCCTCAAGCAATGAGGAATACGAAGGACTCAATTCTTAAAGAACCTCTAATCCATCTTAGCATTTGGATAAGAAATGATGATGTCATGAATGAAGAAGATGATGAAGTTGAAGGATCAAGAAGGAGTCTACCCACGAAACAAATAAAGATAAGTATTTGAATTTTCTTTTCCTATATATCCAGTTGTTTATATGACATTGTTTAGTTGTGAAATGTATTATAATTGATAGATTGTCTACATTAATGAACAAGATACTAATAACATGCATGTTATGGGGAATTATCCTATAGCTCTATACAACAATCCATTGCTACTTATATAGGATGAAACCTCTTTGCAGACATATTGGTATTAGTGCACAATCTCAATAAATGTTATGGTAGATATGGAAGGCATCTGGAAAGTTTCTGTGTATACCAGATATGGATGAATGTTGTATTGGCTAAAATAGTTGCATGATTATATATTTATGCATAAGAATTTCCCATTATGAATATGACTTATGAAATGTGTCTAACCATACGACTGATGCATTTAAATTGTAGGAAAGATCGCATACAATTTCCTACAAGAAAAGAAGGATGAGACTTGTTCTAAAGAATAAGTGACATTAGTTAAAGATTCACTCCAATAAGCATACATGAAGATGAACCAAGAAGCTTCCATATTGAAAGAAAAAGCTTCAAAAGAATATAAAGAGAATGGTAGATGAAGAATAATCCAAGGAAATCAAGATGCATTAAACACAATCTAGTTATGTTGAGCGACATCATTGATGTAGAGCCTTCCAACTATGAAGAAGTCACTGAGAAGAAAGGGAAGAAGGGCACCATTTCAACAAAAATGATGTCTAGGATGTGGTATTGAGACCTGAAGGGAATTCTGTAGTGTCTTCCAAATGGATCTATAAGATCCAACATGTAGTAGATGGAAACATCGTGGGATACAAGGAAATATTCATAGCATGAGGCTTCTCATATAAAGAAGGCATACACTATGAAGAGACATTTGGAGCCACTAGAAGTTGAGATACATGACAAGAAAACTCATGCGTGCAAATTAAAGAAGGCCTTGTACGAGCTCAGAAGGCACCCATGCGATAACACATACTTGACAATCTTAGAGATCACCTAGAGTGATGAAGATCTTAACCTTTGCTACAAGGTTGAATATGAAATCCTATAGAGGATGACAAGCTCACAAATGGGTGCGAGAAGAAATTTTCAAAGGGTTCAAGGTAGAGGATCTTGGTATCCAATGACCCTAGATGGATACATAAAATATTAGTAGCAGAGGAATCTACTTGTCACTCCAGTACATAATGTTTCAATACATAGAGTACGAAAGGCAGAGGGAGAATGATGCTCTGCAAGTGACTGCAGAAGATCCCGAGGTTTGACATGGTACGATAGGATGGAAAAATTACTGATGGATCTAGGCTTTACTAAGAGTAAAGCAGAATCCAACCTTTTCTCCAAGGTTGAAGGTGGAAGACCAGTAATTCTCCTGTTATATGTCGATGACTTGTTCCTGATAGGAAAAGAGGAACTCATTAAAGATGCAAGAAGGAGACTTGCTGTCGAGTTCGAATTAAAGGACCTGGGTATGATGCACTACTTTCTAGGCATGGAGGTGTGGCATAGGATATATGGAATTACCCTTGGACAAGGGAATTGTGTAGTGGAGATCCTAAAGAGGTTTGGGATGATGGACTGCAAGGCCATGACAACACCTATGGCATCAAACCTGAAGCTATTGAGTGATGCTTCATTAGATATAGTTGATTCCACGATGAATCGTCAGATGATTTGATGTGCCTAAAAAATATAAGACTAGATACATGCTTTTCTATGAACAACTTGAGCTAGTTCTTGATGGATCCGAGACATGCTCACCTGGTTGAAAAGTATGTAATGATGTACTTGAAGGGTAGAATTGAGTATGGGATTAAGTATGATACGAATCAGAAAAATAACCTGCATGGTTATGTTGATTCGTATTGGTAGCGCCACTAAGAATAAGAGAACCCTGGGTTGCTTCTTCAAATTGAGATCTAGTATGGGCTAGTGGTTTGCAAGGATGCAGTCCTGGATGGTGCTGAGTAAAGTCGAGGAAAAATATGTTGCCACTTTCTCAGCTATTTTTTAGGTAGGATGTTTCTTTTGAAAACTACTATTTGATTTGATTAATATGAACTGCATTTTTTTATGATGCAGAGAGGAGAATTGAAGCTCCAGTATGTGATCCAGTTCAAGATCTCTCGAATGAGGGAGTGATGAATATCCAGTGAGACAAATTATCTGAGCATAAAATCCTAATGAAGCTCGTAGCTTACTCAGATATAATCAGTCCTGTAGGTTGTCCTCGGATGTAATTAGTCCTGGAGAAGCTTACAAGTTATCCTTGGACGTAATCAGCCCTGATCTAATTCTATGCTAGTAATGTCTAGAGTGAAGTTTGAGTACTTCAGAGAGAAGCTTGGTGTTCTTCAGATCGAGGCTCCTTCCAAGGGGATATGATGAGTCTGAGAGCCTTTTTGACATGGTAGCAGGTTGGGCCTCCCATGGTCATATGTAACTACAGATACTTTGTGACATGGTGGCAGGATAGGCCTCCCATGGTTAGATGTAAGTGCAAAGCCTTTCCAACATGGTGGCAAGTCGGTCCTCCCATGGTCGGATGTAAGTGTTGATCCTTTCTGACATGGTGGGAGGCTAGGCCTCACAT
Organism: Pseudotsuga menziesii; assembly: GCA_001517045.1. Taxonomy (NCBI): domain Eukaryota; kingdom Viridiplantae; phylum Streptophyta; class Pinopsida; order Pinales; family Pinaceae; genus Pseudotsuga; species Pseudotsuga menziesii. The sequence goes on from LPNX011046862.1 coordinate 83,437, forward strand.
GGTCAGATGTAAGTGCTAGGCCTTTTTGACATGGTGGCAGGCTGGGCCTCCCATGGTCAGATATAAGTGCTGAGCCTTTCTGACATGGTGGCAGGTTGGGCCTTGCATGATCAGATGTAAGTGTTGGGCCTTTCTAACATGGTGGTAGGTTGGGCCTCCCATGGTCAGATGTAAGCACTAGGCATTTTCTACATGGTGAAAGGATGGGCCTCCCATGGTTAGATATAAGTGTTGAGACCTACATCAAGCATGATAAAGGGTTGTCTCTGTAGAACTTCCTATGACAAGTAGAATTGAGAGATAACACCATTTGCTTGAGATAGCAGGAGCAGTGATGATGATGATCCAACTTTGATGATGATCCAGTAATGAATACTTGTGCTGATGAACTGTGTCAAGAGAATATATTCCTAGTTAAGAGGGAGTGTTTATGTATTTGTAACTTCAAAATGTATTCACTTCTATATTTTATATTGTATTTCATTATACCCCAACATAGATGTTTGTTCCTCCGATTGGGAGAGTCATTAATATAATAAAGTCATGTAAATTCATTGAGGTTAACCCTCCATTGTAATTCAAGGAAATAGTCCCCACAGTTGAGTCATATTAGGGTTATTAGACTCTCCTAGTGAGGTAGGCCCTGTAAGAGTAAAAGTCAAGTGGAAAACAAGTATAAGTAGAGGGTGAGACTCTCTATTTGGAACGCACACACTCACTCAACATTAGTGCATGAGTGAGAGAGGAGGAGCTCGCAAAAGTGAGAGAGAGAACAACTGTTTAAGATTATATTTTTATATTTGGGTTTTACTTTTGCTTTTGGTGCTCATTCTATCTCTGAGGAAGTTGCAGGGTTTTCTCCTTTATGGTTTCCTTGAGGAAAACTCTTTGTGTCTCTTGTCTCTTCTGATTATTGCTGTGCATGTTATTCTCTTAGAAAATATCCTAGATCATATTGATTAAATAATAAAAATATAACATAATCCTCATTTGAGTCTGAGTGGACAAGTGCATTGAAAAAGAATCGACAATCCTCACCACCGTGCTTACCATCACTTGTAATGGAACGCTAGTTATGTGAGAAATTGGGACACATGTACCCTTATTTTGTGTTCCTAATGGGCAGTAAGTATCAATGTAGTCCTAGTGAACACTCATAGGGTGACCACCCCAACTAGTACCCTCAAGGTTCATGGGAATGCCTCTGCGGAAAAGCCCTGTAATGAATTATATGTCCTCTACTGTAATCTCCAATATCTCTCCTTGAAGATCAAATAGACCAAGGCCATGGTCGCAGTAACTGACCAGAGTCTCAAGTAAACGGACATTGTCCCTCATGCCAGAGGTGTAGTATAATTTCAACAAACCACATTATTGAAAATCTTGTAAATTCAGGGCATCCCACATTTCCTCTTGATCCATATCCTCATGCTCTCTTTCCCTCCACTCTAGAACCATCTTGTACCTTCCTAATGACCATGTTCAATCATTAGAACCCATCAGTATCTTTTGATTTTTGTCATTTTTCAACCTTTTCTAAGTCATGCAACATACGCAACTATGCTTTTAGCACATCACGGGTCATCCATGGGTTTTTCTATAGTAACTCACGTATAAAATGTGTATACACGACTACTATAGAAACATACCTGCGTATGCTGGGTAACATATGTAGGGTTTGCACAAACTGATAAAATTTTACACCAAAATTTAAAATTGAGTGGATTAAAAGGAGAAGGGAGAGATCACCAACCTGCAACTTGTGGATTTCGATTTGGTCCACCGGTTTGTCCTCAGTGAGCAGCTGAAGTCAAAGGTGAAAACTTGCCAAGTTTAGTAATTTTCCAAAATGGTATTTCTATTTTTGTTTTTGAACTATTTATAGAAAAAATTTCTATTTTTTGACCTATTTCCTATAGTTTAAAATCAATTTTTAATGAATGGACTAATACCATGGGTTTTTATTAACCGCAGCAAGTCCGAGATTACTACAATTTTTTTTCCATCACATATAGGGTAGTATTTGGCCATTATTGTTGACATTGTATCTATACCTTATCCTTCATTAACCCCTAGGATCACTTTTTCATCTATGGGCTATGGTGTCAAACCATTTTTTACCTCATATACATCATTGTTCCTTCATGGATAGGGCATCCTTCTCATGGGTACCCTAGTTAGAACACTTTATCATCTTTTGGTACCCATGCCACAACTGTGCTATGCTTTTAGGAGCCTTCTTAGTTGTTTTTCATTCCAAAATGAGCCTCATTTTGCATCCTTTTTATGAGATATCCCTGTTATAAGGATCCCCGCACTTATGGAGTTTTCTTTAGGCCCTGTTCTGACTCCTCAAAATAGAGTAGAGTGCTGAGTAAAGTTGTTCATTCAGACTCATTAATAATAAGTGAACGAGCATCCACATTGGTGGTAGTTTATCGTTTTTCAGACCATGTGGAATATTTACGAAAAAGTAGCACTCTCTTTTCTTTGGAATTGAGAAGAGTATCTTCAGGCATATGTTTATCATTTTTTTGGACCTAATGGACTAAACTTACGGAAAAGGAGCACCCGGTGTGAGCTTATTTTTCTCTTTTTCGTGCTCTAGACCCAAACATGAAAAAGATTTTGAGCATACTTTATGTCTTTTTCATGCTCACAAAACCTAAAGAACAAAGAATCGAGTTCACTATTGTAAGCCCCATTTATTGAAATCGAATGGATCTTTTTGAGTGGTATTTCCTTCCTTCACACTCATTAAACTCAGGATACCTACTGCTTTTGAAGGTGCATCGGTCTAATATTAATTTACCCCTTTTTCAGGCCTTTCAAACTAAGTATGAAAAATGTATACCTTAGTCCTCCGGGAGTTAAGAGAGTTATCTTGTGGATTGTTTTATACTTTTCTGGCCTCAAAAGACTGAATTGTACGAAAACTCACCCCCTAGAGTCTTCTTTGGAGTTTTTGAGACTCTCAAAATATGAAAACACCAACTATCATGTACTAGTTTGGGCTTGTAAAATCCATGAATCAGTAACATTATCAATCATTATTCTCTCCCCTCTTCAAGCTTGTAAAAAATGAAGAGAGAATCGAGTTAACTTTCCTGGACTTGTTAAAACTTAACAGGAAAGAAGGAAGAATCACTCTCTTTGGTTTATAAACAGTGGCAACATGTCATCCTTGAACAAATAACTACCTAAACTTTCTGATACTCATGTCTCAGTTTACACTTTCAACTCAGCTATTACTTCAAGTTTTTACTCCTCCGCTTGTCCTTTATACACGGGGAATCTGATCATGTCTCCTACATGACAGATAAGTCTAGTTGTCCTATATGCAAGTCAAAATATTCCTTGGGTCATCTCTATGCCGTGCTCAGTGTTCAAGGATCTGTAACTTTGTCTCTTTTTTATCCTGATTCCCATCATTATCCTCTCTGAGAATTACTTTTAGGCTACCTTCCTGTATCCAGTTTCCTAGTCAATCTTGTGATCTACTGAAGGATTCATTGCCTTCCTCCTCACATCATGGTTTATTATCAGCATCTCTTGGAGACGAAGACCTATAGTTTTGACGATAGTACCTTAGGATTCACTACCATTATTGGTGAACTCATTTTCCTCAGTTGTCAAGATCACTCATTTATTGACATCATGTTGAGTTCCTTCCATGTTCGACTTCAAGACATCTATTCATATGGTAGGGACTGTACTGGTTCCTTTGGATTTGGATGAAGACCTTAGGTTCACCTCTATAACCTAAGTTGCGCAAGATTGTGTCATGTTCAACTAAACTGCTTCCATATTTTGAATACTCATCATTGTATATTGTGGCTTCAATCCACCTTTGTAATATGCATGGTATTTTTACCCATATCATATGATATAATCAAATATTGTAAAGGAGCTATTCTTCCGTTTTATTGAACATGGCATCCTCAGATATGATTTTGTATATGACTTTGATATGTATTTATTTCAGGTACCTCTTCTGCTGCCTTGGTAACTGAGTTCTCCAAGATTAAAATATTGTAATGTATTTCGGCCATCGCTTCCCTTTGACCTCACACATTATTGGGACTAGGTTATCATGTAAAATGGCACTTCTACATCTGAGTACTAACACCTAATGTGTCGGCACACAAAATGACAAAATGGATTGAAATAGCCAAAACACTATAGATGGGCATGACCTTTGATACATCATTACCTTACCAGTTGGATTCATTTTTTGTATGGGAATTAGTTTGAATACATGACTATTTTCATAGAAACCCACGTATCATACGTGAGAATGTTCATTGCAACTTGCATATACATTATTAGGGCTTCCACCCGTGAATTTCCTTAAAGCAAGTCACGTATCATATGCAACTTTCCAATATCAATAGTTGTGTATTCCTTAATCCAAAGTTAAAAAAATATAAAAATGATTAGTCGAGGACAGTTGGGACCTCAATCATAACTATCCCATCTTCCTAAACCATCTCAAACTTCGTAACATCTCTCTTTCCTCATGTATAAATAGAGGGTAGGGGTTGAGGCTAATCAATCATAAGTTATAGAGAAAATGTATGCTGGTGGTTTTCCTTTAGATATCTTGGAGTAATAGAACTCAGTGTTCTTAGTTAGCAGAGGAGCACTTGTCTTAGATGTTGGGTTGTAATCTCACCTCACTTGTTTATCAATAAAGAAAGTTCCCTTCCAATATTGTGTCTTTACACTCTTATATATTGTGATTTCTGAATTATATTATTGTTTCATTATGAATATGTTATTTCATTAATCATTGATATAATATATAAAATATTGCAGGAAGGATCTTGTTCTTTGCAGGTGATTGGAGATACCCTAGAAGTTGTGGAAGCAACTTGAAGAGAAGACGAAAAGATAGGATTGACCGTCATAAATAAGGTATGCCTAATTTCTTCCTATTTCTATTTCAAATTATGAAATGGTTGATTGTCTGCAAGTTATTTTAGTAAGTTGGTAACCCGAGAGGCCCTAGGTTAGAAGGGTTTGTTTTCCTGAAAAATAGAGAGTATAATAACACATGGCATATCAGTAAGTAAATGTTGAAATAATGTGGCAAATAATGTATGAAATAGTAACAACAAGTAGATCATAATAGAATTAACATGTGCAATTTTGGGATAATTTATATCCAATATAATAATGACTTAGGTATAGCATTGCAAAGTGTATAAATTATTGTGGATAACACTCTAGTGAGGCATAATGAACCTTGATGTGCATTACAAATGGGAACCTTGGAGAGGTCATACAGTTTACTAGGATATGATTTAGGACGAAAGTTAAGAACATATATTAGGTGATTAAAGAAGTATAATTGTAAGATGACATCGACAGGTTTGATCAAGAAAAGTACAAGTAGGACCACCTTAACCAATGAATTCTAGTATAAATAAACCTATATTTCTCATAATAATACCTTCTTATAATCATTCATAACAATAAATCCGCGATGAATTTTCCTAAAGGGTAGGTATATGTAATGCCACATATTTTGACTACACATATTTTCAGATGGGCATGCTACATTTTATCTGTTGGACTTAGTATGAATGAATGAACAATATTTATGATATAATGGACCAAATTACATGTTGTTGTCACTATGTTTATGATGTCATTAGGATTATAATGTTACTATGTTTATGTGGATACTATGTTGACTATTGAAAATGATGATAGTTACGTGTTTCATTTATTTCCATTGATGAAATGTAATGTGGTTCATGGATATTGTTCCTTTGTTGTGATCAGTTGAGTTATTAATGTCATGTGTACTTGTGATGAACTAAAATTGTTACGTGAAATGAAATAATGACAGTGATGTGAATCAATTAATAATTGAGTGGAAATGCTTGTTATGAATGTGTGTTTTGCGAAATACTAACCAATCAGGAACATGGGCTCTGTAATAGACGTATACTTGATATGAAGTGTGGTGTAGTACCTATTTTGTAAGGAACCCTATTGACCAAACTGATGATACAATGACACATTCCAATAATCGTGATAGCATTAGAGAATGATTTGATAGGGTATAGCCCTGGTATAATGAGAGGGATTGATGTATTGCCCACCCTATGTTACTATCATACCCGGGGTTGTGGAAGGGTCATGCTGAGACACAATTACCAAGTTTATGTGATGAGGATGGTTGAATTCCTTCTAGGAGAGGCTAGGTCCGTTATTCAGCAGATGCTATCTCTCTCAGGTTCTTTATGTGGTTAGGTTGATGAAGCCAATGTCTAGTTCTTTACTAGCAAAGGAAGGATAGGGAGGATGCAGACGTAGGATAGGATGGGAGGACGTGTTAGTTAGTACTATTAAGGTTTGGGAGTCCCTTGATACTATGCTACTAGTAGTAGGTACCCATATCTGTTTTGATTGGATAAATTAATAAGCACATAAAAAAATAATAAGAATATGAAATCATAAAAGGGGATTAATTGCTAAATAACTAAAAAATGTTAATATATATATGCTTGATCCTTATCTATGAGGGATCACTATTATTAGTTAGTAGGTATGCATAGGCATGATAGTGTTTGTTTATAATGCATATTCGATCTATGCTTATGCTGGCCATAGATGCACACCTCGTACATGTACAATAGTATCGATGTACAAGAAACTTGTCACACTCAAGTAATGGTATAAATGTCATAGACACCTTAGTTAAGTATGTATTAATCAACTTAGGTAATAATTGGTTAAGTGGTTAATGTGTAAAATAAGTGAATTAGTCGTTATATGTAAACACCGCAACACACAATTAAGGTAGGTGTCGTCAATGTGAGGTGTCATAGATAGAACATTAACAACAAAGAATTGTCTTCTATGACTGTTAAGCATGATTACTTTACACATTAATTATACATTGTTTTAATACAAGAATACTATGTTTATACCAAATTACTTATCGATTAAGTAAATAAGTGTTGATGTTATTATTCACCATCAATAGTAATAATTATTATTACTATTATTGTTTGTTATTGTTATATTTATTATTATTATTTTAATAATAATATTAATAATATTTTAACCATTGTCAGATGCGCCTAATCTTCATATATTATGATTAAATAAACTATTTGATTGTCCAAATTGTTTTACATGTTTAGTGATATAAATATATATTCTTAGTAGTTTTAACCAAATGAATTGTGATTAATGTAATTTAATATTGTGTATTAAATTGATACAACTCACAAACTTCAATTACAAGTTACAAAAATTATTATCGAGTGAGATTTGGTTGGATAGATTTTGTCCAAAATCTAGAAAAAAGCAACCAATATATATTAATTTATTCTAAAAATAGTTAATACAAATTGAGGACTAGTACTAGCATTGATTAAATCAACCTCGTAAAAAGCATTAGGTGATCCTCCCTAGAATAATTAAATGTTTTCAATCAAATTAGTAAACCAACTTAAATTGCATTAATATTATTGAGCAACTCAAGATAAACCAAATATAAGAACTATATTTAATTATTATTTTTATTTTTGATTAATGGGATAGAATCAATGATTTTGGGTCTCGAGAAACGAGCTGGAGGGCGGTGGAGTAATACTCAAGGAAGGAGGGGGGAAATGGGTATTAAGGAAAAGTATGATAGAGGATTTTGGGGAGGAGGAGGGATTATTACATTTTTTTGGGGGAGAAGAAGACTTAGTGATTTTGGGAGGAAAAAGGAATGCTACCGAGGAGGGGGTTAACTCGAGGATTTGAGGAGGGGGGGAACTCAAAAGGAAAGGGGAAATTGCACTACAGATTCAGCTCTATGGATTGAGATATATGGAACTAAGGGAATTTGCAATTAGGATTAATGGATTGTGGGCTCGGGGGTTAGGAAGTTCATTGGTTTCCTAAGGCCAGCACGAATAACTGGTCGGTAGGGTGGTTTATCATTTTGGTCACTAAGGCTTGGATGAAAGGAAATCCAGGAGCTTCATGACCTACACAAACTACATAAATCCCTACATTATCCAGGTATTCCACTTGTACAAATTTAATTATTCATTTACACTTAAAAATGTTAATGTAGAAATAAATCATCGATGAAAAAAATTGCATATGAACACACAATTTCTAGTTCTGTTGTAAATATTCATTATGGAAAATTTTAAGAATACTATGACATGACTACAAAATACAAAATAGAAAGAAGCTGTAACAAAATTTTGATGCAAAACAAAACTTGAATTATGATTTAACTAAGCTCGAAATGAGCTTTTGTACATAGAAATTTGACATAGTGGCTGATTTAGTGCAGAAGGTATAGCACTACAAGAAGCCACATATGTCCTCCTTTATGCATTTTTTTAATGACCATTTTATATTCCCTATCATAATATGGTTATGATTCACAAATGGCCTCTCATCCTCACCATGATCAATAAACCGTTTGTCTTCATCTCAACCTTATCAACCCTTGACAAAACTCACAATGGGACCCTACCATATGATTATAACACCATTTAAAATTGACCATCGCAATAGGAATGATTTACATGGTATTTACTCATTGGGAACTCATATTCTTGTTTGTAACAATTCCCATCATGCTTTTATTAATTTCTGAAAAGAGGTCTCTTGACATACTCAAAATAAGGTAACAATTTATGTTATCGTTAATTATTCTTTGGTTAGCATCACCCTCATTGCTCTTGGTTGTTTTAGTTACCTTGTGTCACTTATTGTCGACCTATCAACATCTTGATCATTACCACTATCACCCTCCTACATGAGCCATTTTTTCACTAATCCCAATTTGACATTATTGTTTGGATGCGAATTTTATAGTATATTCATCCATCAACCCATTTCGACCCTGCTTCACCATGCACTACTAGTTGAAGGTTTTTTCTTAGAGTTCATTACCCATTTGTACTCCAATCAAGGGAAATCATGAGTTTCACATTTAGCATATTACCCAATATTAATTTGATCATCATACTAGCTAGTTAGAATATTTTATGTTCTTCATTGTTGTTGTAATTGTAACTTTGGAAGATATTTTGATGTATATTACTATTGTATATTGTTGAACCCCATCATAGATGTGTGTTCATCCTTTATGGATGTCATCATTGTGTATGGTCACTGAGGTAAACCCTCCATTGTAAGTCGAGGAAATAGTCCCCATGTCAAATAAAGGAAAAATATATTTGGTGTATTCTTAGGTAGGTCAGCCCCACAGGTTACTTGGTCGACCTAATTAGTTGAGTTAGTTACTCAACAAAAGATTATAAATAGGGAAGCACCTTGCTCATTTGTCACACACTTCACTTGCTCTCTCATGTGCACTTTAGGAGAGAGAGGAAGAGTAAGGGCATAGAGCTTCTGCCAACATATTGCTCTTGGGTTATTCTATCTTGTCATCTTGTCTTTGTGACAAAACTATTATAAGGAAGTTTGAGGGGTTTTATCCTTTATGGTTTCCCCGATGAAAATCTTTATGTCTGGTGTATCTTGTGTAGATTTGATGTATTGTTGTGCTTTTTATTCTTTCATATAAATATACCAAGTAAAATAACTTAGAAAAACTAACATGGTATCAAAGATACCCAGAAAGAAGGAACTGTGAAAATGAAATACAACTACAATGGCAGCTACTGGAAATTAGGGTTTCATGCTTGAAAAGCCTAGAAGACTGAATCTATTAATCTTGTACCTTTTGATATAAATCTATATTGGAGAAGGATCAGGTGTCAAAAATTTTACATGCTGAATATGAAATCTTGTTGTACCTTGTGTGAAAATTTCAGCCTCATATTCGCTATACCTCAGGAGATATGATTCCTCCAAATCAGGGTTCCACCCTCCTACAAAATACATTCGTAAACAGGTGACCTAGGGAGAATTCCTATATATTGGGATAGGAAGGTCCAAATTAAATTTCGAATGGTGTTATAAGTAGTGCAGTGAATTTAGATTCTGTGGGCCTATTTTTAGGCCTCGAATGTGAAACACTAACACGTGGAAATCTGTAAAAGTTTGTTATGCTAAATAGTCCTCAAAACAATCACCTTGGGAAAATCAGCATAAGTCGCACTTGGAGAATCCAATTCTTCTATAGCCTATGGGATTGGAAAGAATACATACCAGTATACCTAAGTGAAAAGTTTCAGATCGTGAGGAGAAAAAACTTTAGAGCTACAACACAAGCAATATGAGGCAATTATGCAGAAGAAATTGGAGAAATTAGGGCTTCATATTCCATGATCTTGCCACCACAGTTTTTAGAAAAAGGAGTACATTGGACAGATCTCCTTGAAGAGGTGCATATTTATGTCCAATCAAAATTTTGAAATTCTAATTTTAGAAAATTAGGGTTTCTCTAACAAATCCTAGATCAGAAAGCTGCAGAACCAGGTTGGACACCTCAAATCAGTAAGTTATAAATCCTTGTTATTTCCATTTCAGGTTTTCATTTCAAAATGACTTATCACACCAAGCTAGATCATAAGCTTGGTGAAGCTAAAAATTACAAGCATGGAAGTATAGGATCTCCCTAATCCTTGAAGAAAATTACTAGGATCAGTATATTAGTAAGGAAGTTATAAGATCCCAAGGGAGATGAGGATAAGGCTAGAGCCAAGAGAATCATTGCAGATTTTATTAAGGATCATCTCATCCCTCATATGTCATCCTTGAACACACCAAAGGAAGTGTTTGATGATTTAACGAAGTAGTCGAAGAAGAATAAGAGATTGTTATAACCACCTTGAATGGCCTTCCAAGATCATGGGATTCATTCATTCAAGGAATGTGTGCCAGAAGGAAGTTGGTTATCTTCAGTAGACTCTCGAAAGAGTGAACACAAGAAAAATATTTCCTCATAACAAGAGAAGTGAAGATGGGAGAAATTGAATATCAAGGTCTCATAATTCAAATAATATTCCTCAAGCAATGAGGAATATGTACTCTAATCTAGAAGGATTCATATCATGAAGAACATCTTATCCATCTTAGCACTTGGATAAGAAATGATGCAGTTGTGAATGAAGAATATGATGAAGCAGAAGACTCCAAGACATAAGGATCACGAAGTATTCTACCCACTAAACAAACAAAGATAAGTGCCAAATTGTCATTTCATGATATTGTTTGGTTGTGCATTTGTTTATATTCATTTGATGTGTTGTGGATGTTTGTGTGTTTGCATGTATACTACTGAATTGCACATGATGGGTAAGAAGTCAATGATGATATACAACATTCCATTTCTACTTATCTAGATTAAACCTCTTTGCTGGCATATTAGGAATAGTACACACTCTTAATAACATTGGGGTAGAACGAATCTAGAAGTTACTGTATGTGTACGAGATATGGATGAATGTTGTAGCATTGTATAAGATAGTTTCATGACTATGTGACATATACTTATCACTATTAATTTTTTGTAAATTATGAGATGTTTCTAATTATGAAACTGAACTTGACTTATATATCATTCCAAATAACAAGTAATGACAGTTCAAAAGAGGAACCTAAAGCTCCCCGGGTCAGAGATACCATGGCGAAAGAAAGAGCTTCAAAAGAATATAAAGAGAATGGTAGATCCACCTATAGAGATGAAGACCATCTTGGGAATGAGAAATAATCCAAGAGGAAGAGTAGTATGAGGATACTTCCAAAGAAAGTAAGAGGCCTCAGACACACTCTAGTTATGTGACACTCTTGAGAAACATCATTGATGCAGATCCTTTCGACTATGAAGAAGTATCCAAGGAGAAAGGAAAGGAGACTATGATCAAAGAGTACCAGTTGATCAAGAAGAATGATGTCTAGGATGTGGTTCTGAGACCTAAAGGGATGTCCATAGTTTCTTCCATATGGATCTAAAATGCATAGGATGCAGCATATGGAAGCATCGAGGGATACAAGGCAAGATTCGTAGCATGAGGCTTCTCATAGAATGAAGGCATAGACTACGAGGATACATTTGCACTAGTTATGAGGTACACTTTAACTAGATCCATATGTGTAGGTATGAGATGGGAGATACACCAACTAGATATGAAGACAAAATTATTTAATGGTGTAGTCGAGGAGGAAGTGTACATAGAGTAGCCACTAGGAGTTGAGAAACATGACAGGAAGACTCAAGTGTGCAAATTAAAGAAGTCCTTGTATGAGATCATAAGGAACCTATGGGATAGCACATACAGTTATATGATGAGCTTAAAGATCACCTAGAGTGATGGATATATTAACCTTACCTTCAAGGTTGAAGATGAAAGCCTATAGAGGACGACAAGCTCACAGATGGGTGCAAGGGGAAATTTTCAACAAAGTTCAAGATAGAGGATCTTAGTATCCAGGGACCTTCGATGGATAAATAGAAAATCAGTAGTAGGGGAAGCTACCTATCACTCCAGTACATAACATTTTGATGCATAGAGTACAAAATGTATACGGAGGATGATAATCCGCTTCAGAGGGAGTGACTGTAGAAGATCGTCAACTTTGACATGGTACAACAAGATAGACAAATTCTTGACAGGAATAAGCTTTAGTGAGAGTAAAGTGGATTCCAACCTTTAATTCAAGGTTGAAGGAGGAAGACTTGTGATGTTCCTACTATATCTCGATGTCCTGTTCCTGACAGGAGAGGAAAAACAAATTGAAGATGCAAGGAGGAAACTTGCCACCAAGTTCAAAATGAAATACCTAGGGATGATGCACTACTTCTTAGGAATGGAGGTGTAGCAGAATGCATATGGGATTTCCCTTGGTCAAGGAAAGTACACAGTGGAGATTCTGAAGAAATTCAGAATGCTGGACTGCAAAGAAATAGCCACACCTATGGTGTCGAACTTGAATCTACTGTGTGATGCTTCATTAGAACCGGTTGATGCCACAATATATTGTCATATGATTGGCTCATTGATATATCTAACAAAGACAAGACTAAATATATTCTTTGATATGTACACTCTGAGCTAGTTCCTAATGGATCTGAGACATGTTCACCTGGTTTCTACAAAGCATGCAGTGAGGTACCTGAAGGGTAAAGTTGAGTATCAAATCAAGTATGATATGAATCAGAAGACTAACCTGCACAGTTATGTTTATTCATATTGGGAAGAAAATTCCATTGATAGAAAGAGAACCTTGGGTTACTTCTTCAGTTTGATATCCAGAATGATATACTGGTTTGGAAGGATGCAATCCTACATGGTGTTGAGTATAGCCGAGGCAGAATATGTTGCCACTTTCTCAGCTATTTGTGAGGTACTATTTTTTTAAAAGCTACTATTTGATTTTATTGATATGAATTATATTTTTGTATGATGTAGAGAGGATCAGTGAAGCTCCAATATGTGATCCAGATCGAGGCCCCTTGAAAGAGGGAGTAATGAATTTCATCAAAAGTGGAGATACATGTTATATGAGTGTAAAATTCCTAGTGAAGTTCATAGGTTGCTCGGGTGTATTTAGTCTTGTACATTGTCCTCAGATGTAATCATTCCTAGCGAAAGTCACAGATTATCCTTGGACGTAATTAGTCCCGATGTGATTCTATGCTAGAAATATCCAGAGTGAATTTTGAGTACTTCAGATAAAGACTTGGTGTGATCTAGAACAAGACCTATTGAAATAGGGAGTGATGAGTTCTAGTGTAGCTGGTGAGACAGATTATCTAATCATAAAATACTGGAAAAGATCGTAGGTTTCTTATACGTATTCAATCCTGTAGGTTGTCCTTAGATGTAATCAGTACTGGTGAATCTCACAAGTTATCCTTGGATGTAATCAGTCCTAATATGTTTCTATGCTAGAAATAGTGACAGACTAGAATACACAGATGCATGATATATCATATGGGAAATGAGACAGGTTGTCCAAGCCGGAAAAATCCTAGTGAAGTAGGATGCTTAGACATAATAAGTCTTGTAGGTTGTCCTCATATGTAATCAGTCTTGGAAAAGATCTCAGGTTATCCTTAGACGTAATCAGTACTAAGACAGGTTATTCGATTGTGAATATGAGTTCTCGTGTGGTATGCATGTCACTCGAATGTAATGAGTCCTGTGGGTTTTCCAAGTGTAAAAAGGATCCCTGGTGTGACACACAGGTTACTTGGATGTAATATGCCCCGGATGTAATAATTGTACCTTTGTTATGCATCCGAAATATTGGGTTAAATTCATGTTGATAAAGTAGATTCATGATTTCTCCTTGCCTTATTATTCTTCCCTATGCTTGACATCAAATCCTTTCTAGCATCAGGGGGATTCATAAATTTTGGAAACTTCAGTGTTCACATCTATGAGTGAGGAGTTTTAAATATGATACCTTAAGTTTCCCATATAACACCTTAATCATTATTTATTCCCCCATTCCAATGGGTTTCTCAACATTATTAGTATATCACCCCTTCCTCAAGTTATTATGCAAAGACTCCCCAACAAATTCAAGACTAATTGGCACACCATTAGTAGACCAATAACATCTATTCAAGAAGGGACCAATTCCACTATCTACTTTACGCAAATAGTTTAGATATCATACCCCTTAGTAGTCTCCTCTTATTGTAATTTACTTTGAGATAATTACCATGAATATAGGAATGCCTAATTCATTTGTATAAAACCATTTTTTATGTGTCATCACTAGCACTCCCACCATGAGATACGTTTGTACTATGAAAAATTTATTTATTTCCATTACAGTAATGAGATATAAACATGAGGGAAAGAAACATTGATGTATTTCATCTATATGGGTTCCTCCCAACCTCACATATTAGGGGGAATTTGTTATTGCATAAAATTCCCACGCATGTGACATTTCAAAAATTATTATAGTAAGACATCATTACCATATAACATATGTCTCATAGGAATTATTTATAAACAAAATCAACATGTGAAAAAAATAAATGAATGGATAAATAACACTTTAGCAAAACTATGTAGGTTTATTAAAAGAAAACCATGCGACTGGAAACCTATGTGATATTCTATGGAAAATCTCTCAAATAATTATGTCGTCATACGAGCACATGGACCATTAACTTCATTGATGCATTAAAGTATTTGCAAAAAAAAAAATGGATCCAAGAAATTTGTCTTTTCCTTATTCACTTTTTTAGGAATTCAATAGCCCCATACTTGCACCTTGAATCTAGTTCATGAGAGGGAGTATTCACAAGAACAACTAGTTGTTTGTGAACCATCATTTGGCCTATAAATGGAAGCCATGAGAATCCATTCTATAAGAGAAAATAAAGAGTAATGTTATTCTGCAAGAATCACTTTGAGCCTAGCTATCTTTCATCATCATCCGCATAATTAATTATATTCCAAGCTCACTAACCTTATTCCTCGAGAAGAAAGTATTTTCCCTTCATCATTCCAAGTTAGTTAGCAAGAAATTTGAGAGAAATCAAAGGACCTCCCAAGGGAGTGTTGGATACTATTGGATCTAACATTCTTCTAGGTGACACCATTGTATTGAATATTTTCCATTGGACAAAAAGATTTGATTGATTCTCATCTCTTTGTTGTGTTTTATGTTATTTGTGTAAGTTATATCATCCATTATATGTGTTGACATTTCTTTAATAGCTTCATCATTCTTTATTGGACTTAATAACCACCCACTTAACTTGTTTCCTTGCCTATATGGTTAAGGAAGGAAGGATTGCAAAGAGTTGGGACTTTTTCCTCATCATAAACATATAAAAGAATGAATGAATGATGTATGAAGCGTGTTGACAAAACATGTGAAAATTGTGATAAGTGAGCAATTGATTTTGATGTATTATCATTCTCTACTCAAGTGTTGAAGCAATGTATTTAAACACAACCTCTTTTTATATTTGGTTAATCTTGCTGGTTTTTGTTATGTCTAATATCTTGATTTCTTCTGAAACATGGAGCTAGATTCATTGGTTTGAGACACACCATGTTTTCTTCAAGTCTATTTAAGGTTTCATCTGAGCATTCTCTTGAGTGGAATCTATTTATTATTGAATTTGGGTTCAAACTTGCAGAATATATACGAGTTAGACTAATATATTAGTATCACGCCATGCAAGAAAGAGTCTATGATATTTAATGGTCACAAGTACGAAATATCGGTGGATAATGTGAAAAACTTAATGAAAAGTAAGGATTTTTCAAATTTTATCAAGACCATGATCCCATATACTAAGTATGATTAGTAGAAGTTTGTACTTGAAAGGAAGGATGATGAGGTTATATATGAGCGATCACAACCTACATTTAAAGAGGGATTAACTTTCATACAAGGATAATTGACTGTCTTGATTAGGTCTATAAGAAACTAAAGTGAATATGTGACAAGATTGACAAAAGTTAGGTCATGCAGATTGAGAAAGAGTTGATCTCTCATGATCCTTTCTCCTTTTAAAACATTTAGGACTAAAACTAAAATTGGGATAATGTGGGAGGGATTTTAAGAAGAAATACAAACAACTCGTTGAACTAATCCTCTTGAACCTAAAATACCTATATGATGTATCATATTCGACATTCCATGCTAATTGCAAATCCTCGAAAGAATATGGTAAGGACTATACCTTTGATTCCATCTATGGTTTGTTGATTAAAGAATAGGAAAAACTAGATGATTAAGATATATAATGAATTATGTAGGTTTCCCATAAGGTCGACATAACTACAAAGAAAGAAATCAGCATGGTAATTTGGACAAAAGTCATAATCTTTTTTAGTAGACTAAAAAGGAGAATAATGATGATACAACTAGGAAGGGAAGGAAGAAGAATACATTTCATTATTGTGGGATATTATGATCTATGAATAATGATTTTTGGAAGAAGACCATGCATTTCAAGGAAAAGTTCTAGAAACTTGAAGTAGGCGAATCGACTAGATGATCGACCAATGCTTAGTAATGGAATATAATTTTACATTTTATATTAGTCCTTCTCATTCCCAACATTCCTACACTACTCAGAATGAGTGGATAGTTGATTATGAATATACATACCCATCACATGGATAAATATGGTTCTCTCTTTTCTTGGATAAATATGGTTCTCTCTTTTCTTCCTTAAGTGAATCTATAGAAAATGAAAATTTTATCCTAGATGATTATGCACTTATTGTTGATGGTTGTGGTGATTTTAGAGTGTCAAAATGTTCTGATTAGCAATGTATCATATACCAAGATGAGTGCAATTTTTTTTCCAGTACCCCGAATTAATTAGATTGGTAAGAAGGTTGAACTTTGGCCAGATTAATTCAATGTGAATAATGTACATAAATTGCAAATTCTTGTTGCAGAGGTTCTTAATCCCAAAGGTCAAAAATACAAGTTTTTTTATACTCCCGAGAGAAATACATGATCAAATGCACTCATTTATCAAACTGATAATCACATCAGAACTTTGCATGAACAAATTGTGGATTTGAATTTTTGAAGCTTAAAACAGATGGTGAAACATGACATGGTTACCATATTGACTATAATTGCTCCACTTGATAGAGTATGTGAAGGTTGTATGCTTGGAACGAATAAAAAATATCCGTTTCATATCCAAAAGGTATGGAGAGAAAAACATCAGTTGGAATTGTTCCACAGTGATCTCTATTATACGAAAATACCTTCATCAATAGGTGCGAGGTACATTTTTATATTCATTGATGATTTTTATGAGTATAGTTGGATATATTTCTTGAAGAATGAGAGTTATGCATTTAAAACTTGAAGAAATTCAGGGCATGAGTTGAAAAGAAGTGCATTATAGATGTGAAATGTTTTATATTTGATGATGGTGGAGTATATGTGGGTATAAAATTTGGAAAATATCTCTCACAAAATGAAATCTATTGGTAGAGAATGGTACCTCATACACATCGACTGAATGGAGTAGAATAAAAGTAAAACATAAATTTGGTTGAAATGGAACATTGTTTGCTTCGGGCAAAATATTTATTGACTAAATTTTGGACATAAGTTGTTTAGTCCTCAAACTATCTCAATTGTTCTTAACATGCATCCTATCATCAAGAAAACTATGTGAATATTATGACAATTTAGGTTCAACGACATAGATGGATCCGCTTGATCCATTTGTGAATCTTCCTGCTACTCTGAACCATAATTGTTAAATCAAAGTTGCACTCATTAGCATCCGTCGTTGTATTTATAATGAAAAGGCATGCACAGAGTGGAGAGGTAGTTGTATAGATGTTTCCCGTTAACCATTTTCTACAATTTGTTTTCATATTTTCTACGCAAGCGTCGATAGTAAGTAAAAACTTAGAATGGCTGATGGAAGGTTAGAGAAAATGATGATGGAAATGTCCCTCCATGTGAATGAACTCAAAGATTCTGTTGACACTGTTAATAGGAGAATGAGCAGAGCAGTAAGCAGGAAGAACTTGCCTCGCTTGTGAATGTATATGGAGGAGAAATCAGAGAATTAGGTCTCTAAGATGAACGCCATGAAAAAGACATTAAAATAATGGTAAACTTGGATAATACATTGGGGGAAACCACTACGACTGCCTGCTATGGGGTGTCAGAGAAGTCGGCCAACGATCATAAGCCAACCATCACTTTTTTTTATCTCTATACTTTCTTCGTCTTTGTATTTTGTATGTTTTTCTAGGCGTATTATAGTATATGCGATTTCTTTGTATATTTTAAAACTTCAGGGAATGAAAGGTTGAATCTGGTTAGCAGGTTTTTTAATATATTCTATCACAAATTTTCTTTATTTATTAGGGTTATCAAGGGATATGTATCAGTAAATGGATCAACATAAAACACAATACCAAGAAAATATTGGCTAGAACAGTATAAAAAATTTCATTAAATTCGAAACTCTAGAAATGTAGATAAATAATAGTTAAAATTGCATTAACAAAGATCTAAACAGGATTAAATAACTTAATTTTTCTTTAAAATTCATTAAACAATTGTTTAATCATCTTTAATAAATGTTCTGATGGTTGGTTATGTATTCATCACATTACCATTCCTATCCCGACATTTCAGACGTCGGCAAGTTGGGTGGATTATTGATGTTGTTATTTTTTTGCTAGTGCCGACTTGTGATTTCCAACTTCCGATGTTGTTATTTTTTTCTTCTACAGTTTCCTAGAAGGATCTTCAAACATCTGCGATCAACATGGTTTACAATAGGCCATATGGTCGTCAACGATATATGATAAGTTCTTTCATTATTGTGTGTCTGGGAGTTTATGTGATGCACTACGTTGTTTTCTTATGGTAATGCATAGAACATCACCTCTTGTTTTGTAGTCATGTGAGGATGTGATGGACTTGTTGGGTTAATGGACTCATCATGGGATTATAAAATATACCTTATAAAGTGATAACGGGTTGCAAATTTAGGTGTTCTCTTTCGACTTGTCTGTCGTGTGTTTCTATGTGTGAACATGTTTTTCACAACACCTCTTCAACAATATTGTAGTAAATTGAGGAATCTTTGGGTCATTGTCCTATGTTAGATTCATCATGGATTTATTAAATGCATCTTATAAATTTACAACACGTCACAAATTTCATGAATTTGACTGCCGAGGTCGATTGTGTTTTTGGGTTTGTTTAATGAAATAGATATGGTTTCGTGCATTTGTCCCACTCTTTGTTCGATGTGCCTTACTTTGAACTGTTACTAGAGGTTTGATACCTTATCGGACATCTATGGGACACTCCCATTGACACATCTTATTGATAAGAAAGGGCTAGTTCTACTCCTCTTCTTCCCTAGAATGAAAATGACTAGTGTATGAGAAAGGCCAGCAGCTCCTACTTTTGCTAGCTTGAATTAAGTAACTTGTTATTTTTGTTATACTATGGGAGAGGACTATAATTGGAAACCAATATATCATTTTTTGGAAACCGACAACTTAGGTATTGGAAACCAACAACCACTATATTGGAAACCAATATATATGCTATTGAAAATCAATATTTCGAGTATTGGAAACCCATATTCATAATAAATCTATATTTGCTTAGATTGAGATCAGTCCAAGTTGAAAGAAATTGGGGTTTCAAGAAATTAGGGAATGAGCAGTGAAAAAGAAAATGTAAATAAACAAGAAAGAAGAAACTAAAATAAATTGGGCAAAGACAAATGCAGAATCAATTGTGCAATGAAAAAAAAAAGGTTTGAAAATAGGTCATGAATTTTGAAGAAAACAATTTTCCTTAGGTCATGGGGTTTGGCCCAAAAGGTGTTCAACTTAGACCCAAAAATGTAGAAAAATGGTGAATGCACTTTTGGTGATGGCTATGTTTTTTTTTGTTTTAGCTAAGGAACCTACATACAACTCCAACAACAGCAAATAAACAATAAAAATATCTAGATCGAAGCAAAAATCGCTCAAAAAGATGGCTATAAAATCCTCCACATTATGGTCACCAAAATCTCTATGTTGTGAATAATTAATGACATGTGCAAAATGCACATACCAAGGGGTTATGGAATCCTTGGTATATATCCACATAAGGGAAACATAAAACCATAAACCAAACTAAAAATAAACTAACAAGAAATTAGGATCCTTCAATCACACTACACATAAAGAATACCAAGACAATTTGTAATGAACCAAAGAATAGTTTTTCTATTATCACAAAGAAGTAGTACATTAATTAGAGCCTTGTTATAGTGAAGAGGAGATGGACCCTATGCAGTTGTCCAAGGAAAGGTTTTTTTTCTCCTCTGCAACCTTGTTTCTTCCAATCAATTGTCACAATGGTAATCTCTTTTAGGTGAAGGAGGAAGTAAGATATGGCTTTCTTCTAGCTCTAAGAGAATTTTGGCACCATGACATCATGAGTATGATATGAAAAGTGTGTATGGAATGCTGACCTTAATGGATTTTTGACAGGCACAAGAGTGGTCAATAGAATAATC
The DNA here is from genome assembly GCA_001517045.1 of Pseudotsuga menziesii. Classification (NCBI taxonomy): domain Eukaryota; kingdom Viridiplantae; phylum Streptophyta; class Pinopsida; order Pinales; family Pinaceae; genus Pseudotsuga; species Pseudotsuga menziesii. The sequence continues at coordinate 104,381 of LPNX011046862.1, forward strand.
TAGAAGCGATGTGAACATTCTCCATTTCCCTTGATTACTTGGTGGAGAAATTAGGTTTTTGGGCCCTACATATTAAACTAATTTTTGACCACATCAAGTTATGTGTCCAATTTTGGCCCTTTCTTCATTAGGGAATCAGTAAATAAAAATATTTTGACCAAAATCGTGTTTTGGGACAAGATCCCATTTTTTAAGGGAAAAGTTGTGAATTAAGTTGTTATTTTGAAGGAAAATACATGACACCTTTCTAGGGAGGTCAACTTGTGGTTTTACTTTCTTTTTTGGCATTTTATTACTTCCTTAAGTCACGTGGATGGAATGAGATGAGAAAATGGTGCTATATATGTGGAATGATGATATATAAGGATGATGAAGCTGATGCAAGATGGAAAAATGATGTTAATGATGTGGAATGATGAGGTACAACAATGATGAAGCTGATGACATGGAAGGTGAGAAAAATTTGGTTGTTAGTAGGGGGTTTCATATAAAATATGAATAAGAAACCATATATGCAATATTTGAAGAATATTCATAGTAATCTAGGTTTTGGCCCCTCCCATTAACTAATATCTCATCAACAATGGAATTAGGGTCACATTCATCATCACTTTATCACTTAGGAATTTTCTTTGTTTAGATGTTTAAATCATTTCCACGGAACTTATAATCTTAAGCTTAGCACAAGGTGTCTAGTTATGTTTCCCTTGACATTGGCTTCATGATTAATGATGCTTCCAAACTAGGTGGCCTATGTTGTGACAGGTAGTCATTTTTCCAAATCTATGCATGCGAGTGAAACCATGGTGGAGTGAACTTCAAGGGGAAACTGAATCATTATGAATGGGGCCACCTCATAATATTCTCACAATGTACTAATATTCCCCAAATCAAGTTCCATCTTTCCAACTTGTACCTATATTTATAAGTAAATATTCACACATATCAAACAACCATGACACCATATGAATGTACTAAAATGAGCATTTTTATAAAAAAAAATGATTTGGTTTCTTCCCTAGTAAAAATACAAACTTTATTCTAATGAGCTTCATTTCTACATAAAATTCCACTTCCCACGAGAATCACCAAGGATCATAGACTTTCAATTTATGGACACAAGGAGGACTTAATAACAGTTTTGGAGCTCACTCTAATAATGAATTACAATATATGAAAAAATTCATGCATATGCTTGATTGTTTCATCCTTAGGTCTAAAAGGACATTTGGGTTAGGAAACTCCAAGATCCTTCAAGTTATGGAAGGTCGGTTAGAAGAATGGACCAAGTAATTATTGAATTTGGGGTAGTGAAATATTGTCACAGTACATGGATTTGAATCACTAAGGTGGACTGCTAAGAATCCACCGTCCAATAGAAATTTATTTACTGGGCACAAATGATTGGACTAGTACTAGGCCATTAATTTCCCTCAACAAGTTTTATATTTTCTTGAATCCCTTTTAACAATTCCACTACTAATTGCATGATACAACTTGTTGAAATGTGCATGCCCATCTTGTGAAATAAGTGATCAAACATCAAATCCTAAATATGCTTGATGATAGGTTTGTCTAATGTGCTTAGTTGGAGTTGTGTTTTCAACATATCCAAGGAGTTTCAATTGTGTGTGGAATGATTAATAACATCTCGCATCTCATTCTTTCATAGAATTGGTTCTCAAATTATGTTTGGTTGCGAATGGAAATATTTCTACAAAAGAATACCTTCAAACTAAACTAGCGTAAGCATTTTTTTATAGCCACCTATGTGATTTGAAATCGATCACCATATTTGTTTTCATCTATTTTTGTTCCTCTTTAGTGGAAAATATGGAGCTATTGGATTATAGGGCCCATTTTAGGGTAAGTCCTCTTTTGGTTATCTCGGGTCCTAAAATTTGAGGAGCTCATTTGAGACATTAAATTGTCAATTTTGGGGTAAAAAAATTGTAAATGAAATTCCCAACCTTTATAGGTTCTACACATCGAGAGCCTTCCAATGGAGTAAAGGTCACCTTAAGCACAATTCATATGAGACGGTTATGCCTCTTGCAAGTTGACCTATAGTGTTAGCTACCATGGTAGCAAGTGGATGTGTTGACAACTCACCCATGTGGGTTTTCAAGAATGGCCTAGAGGGTTCATAATCCTAATCGTAATCAAGAGTTGAGGCATATAAAAACCCTGATGATGACCCTATCTAAGCTATTAGGAAAGGGTGGAGTTATTTCATATTTGAGTAGAGTAATTTAATGAATATTTGACTAGAATATAGGAAGTAGAAGACCCTATATAATCCATATTAGGGAGTGTCTTTATGACAACTTCATAGTAAGTTTAAATTTTTAAATACATTTCATAACTAAGAAGAAAATAACAAAATATGATCCTCATTTTTTAATATTAAATTTCCAAAACACATATTTTATTTATGATGTTAATAATGTGATATTTGTTTTATTTCTGTGTATTATATGCTAAGTTAATAATATTAAATATAAATTAAAAAAAAAAAATTAACCCTTGCCATGGAAATAATTCCTCCAAATGGAAAACATACCTTATAACTACATAGACATTAGTTATGGTTGTGTCTGAGCTCCATCAGAAACACGATTCTACAACTTGAGAGACTCTTCCAATTGTGTCTAAAAGGCCGGAAAGGTGCAAATGTTCCCTATTAAACTGATATGGAAGACATTTTTAAAGATCTTAGAAAACAACCCTTACTTTATGATGACTTCTTTATAAATCTTCTTTTTATTTGTGTTGAATTATAACAATTAAAAATTTTGGTTATTTTAATTAGAAAATATGGTTGCTTCACTATGGGATTTGAGAAATAGGGTTAAAATTAATTAACTTTAGTAGAGTAATGATTGTTGTTGCAGGCTTATTGTTGATGATTAAATCTTAAAATGAGTAAAGATGGGACTTTTTTTTGTTGGAAAATATAATTACTCGCAGATCCATACCTGACTCTTAGCTAACTCTGTCAGGTCTGTACCAGTCAAGATCTTGTCGGTCAGTTTGACAAGAGGGAAGAGTCCATGATTAGGCAATGTAAAGCAGTCGAATTTATTTCTGAAGCTAATTTGTTAGGTAGATAGTTATTACAGTCTTTAATGGTGAGTCAGTCAACCCATGTAGAAGCAATTTTCAGGTTGCCTATAAATAGAAGAAGAAATTTGTAAATCAGTTTACATACACAATAGAGAGATAGAGGAACTCACGGTGAGAAAGAGAAGTTGAAGCTCAAGCTTCTATGTAAGTGATTCAATCGAAGAGCCGAAGCTCTGTAAAAGGATCAGTCGGTGTGCCGACAAGTCTGGACCGACAAGTTTGTAATACTTTGTTATTTCTGCATAAGTTATATATATGAAATAGTTTATGGTTGAATGTGTTTATTTGGCCGCACAATATTTCCAGATTTACTTGTGTAAATGTCTTTTACCATTACAGTTGAGTGAAAGAACAAGAACCCATAAATTTCTCACCGTGTGAAAGTTCCATGGTTTACTCAAGTCTTCCTACATATTTGGGCATATGTTTTTATAAGTTCTTTGGATTTGTTATTGTGTCAATTTTTACTTCATCTTACTCACAGGTGAAAAGCATTTGTAGTTTCTTAAGTCTCTTAGACTAAGAAACATACTCTGTATATTTCGACCAAAGTGAACCAACAAGGTCAGTTGAGTCAACCGACTGAGGTGGCCGACTTGAGAGGTTGAAGAGGTGAGCTGACCTGAGTGGTCGAAGAGGTGAGCCGACTTAGAGGTCGAAGTGAGCCGACTTCGAAGTGACAAGTGGTCGAAGTAAATCAGTGGGGTCTAAAGGCTGACCAAAGTTGATAGACTTGTCTAGTCGGAGATAGACAAGTCTCAACCGACAAGTGAAAACGAAAAAGAGGTCGGTGTGAAAAAGTGAAAAATCAATTTTAATATTAACTGAGCACTAAACTCAATTTTAGTAGGCTTGGTTTTGGCTAACTGGTATCAGAGCAAGGTTTATATCAACCCAAGATTTAGGAAATAAATCTTGTCTTAAAAGGTGGAAATTTAATTTTCTAAGGAAAGTTAATTAAAAATTAAAATGGCTTCCACTTCTGGTTCATTGCAAACTCCAATTTTTATAGGAAAGAATTATGAATATTGGTCTTTAACAATGAAGGCTTTATTCAGAGGTTAAGATGTCTGGGAGATAGTCCAGCATGGTTATGCAGAACCAACAGAGATAATAGCATATAACAATCTCACACAGGCTGAGAAAGATGTCTTGAGAGAATAGAGATAGAAAGATGGAAAAGCTATGTTCTACATACATCAAGCTATGCTTGAAAGCATACTCCCAAGAGTAGCAGCAAAAACTAATTCCAAGTAAGCATGGGATAAATTGGAGATTGCCTATCAAGGTTTGGATAAGGTAAAGACATCCAAGCTGCAGATTATGAGAAGATATTTTGAATCTTTGTCCATGAAAGATTCAGAGAATGTAGACACATTCTACACCAGATTTGTTGGGTTGATAAACCAATTGAAATCTCATGGAGAAGCCATAGAAGACTGAAGGGTTGTTGAAAAAATTCTCAGAAGTCTTCCCCCAAGATTTGAAAACTTGGTTGTGACCTTAGAAGAACACGCAGACATGATGACATTTACCATTGATGAGTTGCAAGATTCACTCATCAATCATGAACACAGACTCAGCAGAACATAGACATCGTTGGAAAGTGCATTTGCAGCACATTAATACATAAGCCGTGGTAGAGGCAAGGGGAGAAACAACTTCAAAGGCAGAGGAAGAAGTTCTTCAAGAGGAGGATGAGGCAGAAGTCTTGCAAATGTCAGTGGCAGAGGAGATAATTAGAATCCAAGTCAGCCAAGTGGCCAGAGGTTTGATAAATAAAAAATTCAATGTCATTACTGTAAGAAATTTGGTCATTATGCATATGAATGCAGAAAGAAGCAATATGACCAAGGAAGGCAAAGCCCAAATCAGTCGACCAACACTAGCACTTTGACAAGTGCAATGTTTATGGCATCGACATCTCCACTTGAATGCAATGTTGTTCAAGAAATTCCGCATAACATATGGTACTTGGATTTAGGCTGCAACAACCACATGACTGGTAACTTAAATTTGTTTTCCAGTCTAGACAATTCAATTAAAACTAATGTTACACTTGAAAACAATGTCCAAGTTACTGTTTTAGGAAAAGGCACTGTTGATATTCTAACCAAACATGGGGAGAGTAAGTATATCCCTGATGTTTATCATGTCGAAGGTCTGAAACATAATTTGTTAAGCATTGGACAGTTGATACAAAAAGGCTACAGAGTCTACATGGAAGGTGATTACTGTGTGATTAAAGACAAGCGTCCAAGTGACCAGCTGATAGCAAAAGTGTCAATGACAAGCAACCGCTTGTTTCCATTGAGGATAGTTCCCAACATGAAAGGGAAGACAGACACAAGAGCTGCATTCAAGGAAGAAAGTGAAAAAAAAGTCGAGCTCCTCGACAAGAGAGAAATTGACAGCGAGCTGCATTTCAGACAGAAGTTTAGGATGAATCTTAGTTGTGGCATTTCATATTTGGACATCTGAATTTTGGTGGGCTGAAGCTACTGCACACAAAGAATATGGTGAAAAGATTACCATTGATCGACAGACCAGAGAGGGTTTGTGAATGCTGCATTTTTGGCAAGTAGCATAGAGAGAATTTTCCAGTCGGAAAGTCCTATGGAGCATGCACACCACTTGAAATTGTGCACTCTGATATTTGTGGTCCAATGCAGACATCATCCATTGGTGGCTGGAAGTATTTTCTAACTTTTCTTGATGACTACTCAAGAAAAACATAGGTACATTTTTTGAAACATAAATATGATGCATTTAGTTATTTTCAGCAGTTCAAGGCACTTGTGGAGAACCAGAGTGGACACCGCATCAAGATCTTAAGGACCGATAGGAGAGGCGAATATGTTTCAAATGAATTTCTAAATTTTTGCAAGACCCATGGCATACAGAAACAATTCACTGCATGGTATACACCTCAGCAAAATGATATTGTTGAAAGAAATAACACAACCATCATGGAGATGGCATGCAGCATGTTGGTAGCCAAGCATTTTCCAAATGAATATTTGGGTGAAGGAGTCACAACTGCCATTTACATTATCAACGAGTGTCCGATAAAGAGTGTGAAGAACAAAGTTTCCCAAGAAGCATGGACAGGTATGAATCATAGTATTTCACATTTAATTTTTTTTGGTTGTGTTGCATATGCTCATGTTCCAGATGAGCTGAGAAGGAAGCTAGAGAAGAAGGGACCGAAATGTATTTTTGTCAGCTATTAAGAAGACACAAAAGCATACAAGTTGTATGATCATGTCACAAGGAAAGTGATAATCAGTTGAGATGTTCAATTTGTAGAGAACGAATCATGGGATGGAATTGTCGACATACATGTCAACATTGTGTCGAATGTCGACAATGATGATATGGAAGAGAAAGCGGTTCAAATACCACATGTAATTCAACCAATCGCAGCAACATCAACTCCCATGACACCAATACATGGTTTAGCACAAGGACCATCGACACAAGTAGCAGCTCAAGCTACACCGACAAGTACACCAAGAGGACAACAGACTCCATCAAGCATTTCGTCAAGGTCGACATCGACAGAACCGATGAAGACAAGAAGTCTACGAGAGAGATATGAAGCTGGTACACCTAATTCATTCTCTCTCTTTGCATTATTTTCTCCTATATATGATCCACTAACATTTGAAGAAGTTGTTGAAGAAGAAGTATGGGCACAAGCCATGGATGAAGAAATAGAATGCATTGAGAAAAAACAGACATGGGAACTGGTTGATGTACCAACAGACAAAGATGTAATCAGCGTCAAATGGATTTATAAGACAAAGCAAGATGCTGATGGGAATGTGCAAAAGCACAAAGCAAGAATGGTAGCAAGAGCGTTCACACAACAACCCGGCATCGACTTCAATGAAACGTTTGCACCTGTTGCACGCATGGATACAGTCAGAATAGTTTTGGCCATTTCTGCACAAAACAAATGGCATGTTCATCAAGTGGATGTCAAGATAGCATTCTTAAATGGATATCTAGAAGAGGAAGTATATGTGGAAAAACCACAAGGGTATGAAGTTTCAGGTCAAGAGCACAAAGTGTACAGGCTGAAAAAGACATTATATGGTTTGAAGCAAGCTCCTAGAGCTTGGCCCCAGTTAGATTGATTCCTATCTCACTGAAAATGGATTTCACAGAAGTGAAAGTGAACTGGCTTTGTACACCAAAGTCGAAGGTAAGATGTTAATTGTCTACTTGTATGTAGATGATTTAATATTTACTGGTGATTTTGGCATAGCGGATTTTAAAGCAGACATCGAAAATGAATTTGAAATGACTAATCTGGGTCTTATGAAGTTTTTTCTCGGCATTGAAGTTGAGTAGTTTGAAAGTTGTATTTTTATATCATAGACAAAGTATGCAAGTGAAGTTTTAAAAAGGTTTAACATGTCTAATTGCAAGACAGCCCCCACACCAGTAATAACAGGTTTAAAATTGAGCAAGGATGACGAAGGATCCACTGTCGATCATACACTGTTCAAAAGGCTTGTTGGCAGCCTTATGTATTTGACAGTGAAAAGACCAGACATTATGTATGGAGTAAGTCTGATCTCAAGGTTCACGGAGTCACCAAAAGACTCACATTGGCAAGCAGGTAAAAGAATTCTGAGGTATGTAAGTGGCACAAAAGATCTTGGTATTATGTATTCAACCTCATAAAATTTTAAACTCATTGATTACACTGACAGTGACAATGGAGGCAGCATAGATGATAGGAAAAACACATTTGGGTACACATTTCATTCTGGTACAGGTGTTGTTTCATGGGCTTCAAAGAAACATCCCATTGTAACTTTGTCTTTAGCAAAAGCAGAGTATGTTGTAGCAACAAGTGCTGCATGTCAAGCTGTTTGGATGAGGAGAGTTTTAAAAGACTTGTCACAGAACCATCAAGAATCGACAACAATCTTCTGAGACAACAATTCAGCCATAGCATTATCAAAGAATCATGTGTTTCACAAGAGAACCAAGCACATCGACACAAGGTTTCATTTCATAAGAGAGTTGGTGAACAACAAGGAAATTTGTTTGGAATTTTGCAGGTCTAAAGACCAACTTGTAGACATCTTTACAAAGCCATTGGCAAAGGACACATTCTAGTATCTACGTAGTTATCTTGGAATGACAAGTTCTGCACAGTGAACTCTGTCATAAACAGAGCATGTCTAAGCTCTGAAACATTTTGTAAATTTTGTTTAAAAAAAAAACCCATCTGCTCATAATTAAGGGGGAGTGTTGGAAAATGTAATTACTCGCAGATCCGAACCTGACTCTCAACCGACTCTGTCAGGGTCTATACTAATCAAGATTTTATCGGTCAGTCTGACAAGAGGGAAGAGTCCACGATTAGGCAATGTAAACCAGTTGAATTTATTTCTAAAGCTAAGTTGTTAGGTAAATAGTTATTACAGTCTTTAATGGTGAGTGAGTCGACCCATGTAGAAGAAATTTTCAGGTTGCCTATAAATAGAAGAAGAAATTTGTAAATTAGTTTACAGACACAATAGAGAGATAGAGAAACTCAGGGTGAGAAAGAGAAGTTGAAGCTCAAGCTTCTGTGTAAGTGATTTAGTCGAAGAGCCGAAGCTCTGTAAAAGGATCAGTCGGTGGTGTGGACCAACAAGTTTGTAATACTTTGTTATTTCAGCATAAGTTATATATATGAAATAGTTTATGGTTGAATGTGTTTATTTGTCCGCACAATATTTCGAGATTTACTTGTGTAAATGTCTTTTACCATTACAGTTGAGTGAAAGAACAAGAACCCATAAATTTCTCACCGCGTGAAAGTTCCACGGTTTTAGGGCACATTGGTCGACTCAAGTCTTCCTACATATTTGGGAATATGTTTTTATAAGTTCTTTGGATTTGTTAATGTGTCAATTTTTACTTCATCTTACTCACAGGTGAAAAGCATTTGTAGTTTCTGATGTCTCTTAGACTAAGAAACATACTTTGTAGATTTCGACCAAAGTGAACCAACAAGGTTGGTTGAGTCAACCCGACTGAGGTGGCCGACTTGAGAGGTCGAAGAGGCCAGCTGACCTGAGTGATCGAAGAGGTGAGCCTACTTAGAGGTCGAAGTGAGCCGACTTCGAAGTGACAAGTGGTCGAAGTAAATCAGTGGGGTCTAAAGGCCGACGAAAGTTGATAGACTTCTAGTCAAGAGATAAACAAGTTTCACCCAACAAGTGAAAAAGAAAAAGAGGTTGGTGTGAAAAAGTGAAAATTAAATTTTAATATTAACTGAGCGCTAAACTCAAGTTTAGTCGGCTTGGTTTTGGCTAACAGTTTTACCTCTTTTTCTGGTTGGGTTTTACTAGTTTTTTGCCATGAATCTTCACCGAATTTTCAAAACCTTCAAAAACACTAATAGATAGATTACAGAGTGTGGATGTTTGGGGTTTTTCTCTCACTTGATTTCAATTCTGAGTTTAATAGGTCAACAAACAACATAAATTACAGATTTTGTAGATTAAATTGGTAGACAGAAAATCAGCCTCAAAGTGAAAAAGTCCATAGTTAGAGAACTCCCATCTCAAAATGCTTAAATCTAACTGTCAACAATAAGCCTACAACAGAATCATTGCTATGCAGAAAGCTGATTAATGGTCGCCAAGAAATAGCGCATGGTTGAAGATAAAGGCCTCTGCGCATTATCATGTATCCTGTACCACTTATCAATTCCAATAAGCACACGCCAAAACACGGAGGAAGAAGATAAATATACACACCCATGTCGTCCAAACAGGCCGCAAATCAGCCAAATATAACATTAAACTCATGCCAAACAAAATACAAAATGATGCAGATCCAGATGCTCGCCGTGACAACGCAGAAAATTAGATGGCAGGGAGCTTGTAACATGTATATGTCATCTTCATTATCATCCGTGCATGCTCTTCTTTTTGGGTACAAAACGATTCTCCTATCCATCTACTACAGCCTACAGGGGAAGAAAGTGACAGTGCACGAGGGATGACAGGGAAAGAAAGTGACAGTGCACGAGGGATGACAGGGATTTTGTAACGGGTATTTGTCTTCTTCATCATCCGTGCATTCTCTTCTTTTTTGGTAGAAAGAACGTGACAACGCCTGATAGACGGCAGGAATTTTGTAACAGGTATCTGTTTTCTTCATCATCCGTGCATTCTCTTCTTTTTGGGTAGAAGGTAAACTTTCGACCATTTGCAATTGAAATCTGGTTAAAATTTTGAGGAAATTGTTTAAATGATAGGTTTTAGTGATTGGAATTGTATAATTCAGTTTTAAGGTTTCTAAATCCATTTGTTTAATAAAAATGCAATTTAAACACTGAAAATTTCATTTTCAACCACAAATCTTATTGCAAGATTCCATGTAAAAAATACAAATAGTAGCCAACTCGGAAAAGAAGTCTGGGCAAATGGTCAAAAGTTTAGCCAAATCGGAAAAGAAGTCTGGTTTGGGATAAAAGGAGAGGCACGTACTTTCCTCATATTTTTTTAGAAATTGTTTTAAAATTGTTTGGACGATGAACGCACATGCTCAAAATCGAACACATAATCAAGATAAGGATAGCGGAGTTAACCTCGTTGTTGAAGGTTTTGACCCTACAACATTATCCTATGGATTTTTGCTAATTTTAAAAAAACCAATTACCTTGTGATCCTTAATGAAGAGTAGGCAACTCATCTTCAAGGGAATCCTTATTGAACAGTAGCCAACTCGTCTTCTTTTCATTCTAATTGCCAACGTCAAGGGAGTCAGAAAGTAAGTAGAATATCTGCAGTCATGCCGTTCTCCGCTCCAGAAGATTATTCTGCTCCGAAGGCTAGCGATTCCTGCAAGGCTGGAGACTTTTTAATCTGTAAACAGCAAAAAACGAGGAGGAGCATGAGCTTGAATCCTATTGAGGGCTTCCGTGTTGTGAAGAAGCTTGGGCAAGGCCATATGAGTTCAGTGTTCCTTGCTGTTGAGCGCAGCACAAACGGAGCTTTTGCGGTGAAGGTGAAGAACAAAGAGGTACTCAGGAAGAAAGAGGCATTTAACATTGCTGCTAAGGAGAAGGAGATTCTCTCCACCCTCGATCATCCTTTCCTCCCCTCACTTCTCACGCACTTTGAGTCTGAGAACCATTTGTTTCTTGGAATGAAATATTGCTCAGGAGGAGATATTAACATTTTCAGATATTCACAGCCCAACAAAATTCTCTCTGAATCTGCCCTAAGGTGAGATCACTGGTTTGGTTTTCCCAAATATGTCAGATCATCTCTAGAGAACTGTAAATTCAACTGTAGATTGTAGTGTAAATGGTGAAGATGTCAAACTGTAAGGTTGATAAAACTAAGTAACAATCCTGTTAATCTTCTATTTATTAAAAATATATTTTGAATCAATGTGGACGTAGATGGTGTATATTGATTTTAAAATAACAATGTTTAAAAAAGTTTATTTAAGACCGAATTTTCATGGTTGTTGTTTAACTTCCAAAATCGCAAAAAAAAATCAATAAATGTTTATTTGAGAAAGTTGGAATATTCATAAATAAAATTGAGACTAGCTGAAAATTCAACTGCCTAGGAACTCAGGCTAAAAATACATTACATGCCATTTGGCATTAAATGCTAAGGCCTTGCACTGTGCGGATCCTTTTAGATTAAGATCCAACTACGCACAGTACGACGGCGGTGGCAGATTAAGATCCGATTAAGATCCAACTACGCACAGTGCGACGGCGTTGGCATTTAATGCCCATGTAATATATTGTTCGCCCGGAATTCATGTCTTGAAACTAATCAAGAAGCTCTGTCCTCGTTGTGAACAGAAAAACATCTTTGAAAAAAGCCAGGTCTTTTCAATGGCTAATTAATTTCCTACATTTTCATTCTTATTAATGTCAATTATGCAATATACAATTTTCTTTCTGTGGCTAAATATTGTACTTTACCAAATATTCTTTCAACTTATGTCCTAAAAAATACAGAAGAAGCTAAAACTTTGTGCTAGCGTTTTTATAAAATAATATCTTCACAAATACAAAACACCAAAAGTTTTATTCTTTGCAAAATAATGTCTTTGCGAATACAAACACACGATCAGTTGCAGCAAGGCCTGAAGAAAAACAGAAAAACTAAATATTTTAGCGTTATTATAAAATAATGTCTCTGCCAACATCAACACAACACAATTGGTAGCCTGTTATTGCTCTTGCAACAAGTTAAAATGGACAGTCTATTGAAATTTCAGATCTTAAAAGCACTCTTTACAGTAAGCTGGATTCATTTTCAGATTTTCAAAGCACTCATTATAGTAAGCTGGATTTATCTTGTGCATTTGGATGTCCAACAAGAAAGACATGATTGAGCTGCTAACTATTCTAAACATTGGCTTAGAACTAGTACACTCACATAGTTTGTGGTTGGATCTGGTAGATAGAGATCAAATGGTTGAGAGATAGTTATAGAAAACAGATTGGAAATATTTTTTAATTCCTCATAATCCTTTAGTTAAACTGGTTTAACTGTGAGTTATCCATGCCTGACTACATGTTATCAGGGACATTCTTATGTTATTCATTTATCAACTCTCAGTGATTTTTTATATTCTTTTTTTTTTATCTCACATTCTTATCAGATTTTTTTTCATGAATTGTTGGTTATCCATTTATCAGCTAGAGTTGTCCATGCATTATTGGTTATCCATTCATCAACTATCAGTTATCCCACCTACCTTAAGTTATTTTTTATATTCATTTTTTTATAATTGTTTAATTTGAATTTTGAAGACAACCATACAATCAATAGCCACCTTACACTTGTCAGCCATAAAATCAATAGCCACTGTACACTTGTCTCATCCTAGTCTCTGTATATGAAAAAAAATCAACTTTAGTCCACCTCAAATCTCAAATAAAAGCCTCTGTATAAAAGTAAACATATGAATATTAATATAGTCAAAAGTAACATTACTTGCAGAAAACTGTTTTGCCCTGCTAGATAACTCCATGGAAGTATATTATTGCTTACAGGATAGGGAATAAATATGGTATACCAGTCATATATATTTGTCGGTATATTTTGATAAATTCAAAAGCTATGGATATATATATGAATTGCAGACCTTTCTTATGCGTTATTTACAGTGTAGAATAAATATATGATCTGGCGCAGGTTTTATGCGGCTGAAGTAGTACTGGCGCTGGAGTATTTGCATGAGCGAGGGATAGTGTATAGAGATCTGAAGCCAGAGAACATATTGGTCCAAGACAATGGTCACATTATGCTTACTGATTTTGATCTCTCCCTTCGGCTATCCTCCCAAGATAGTCAAACCAGATCAGAACACGAGTCTGCAAATAGCTACAATTCCAGTTCAGATGAGGAGAGGTCGTCCAGATCCACTAGTATGGATGGGGGAATTGAAGGACCCGATTTAAAGTCCCATTCATTCGTAGGCACAGTAGAGTACATTGCACCCGAAGTTCTGTGGTGCACGGGTCATGCCTTTCCAGTGGACTGGTGGTCGTTGGGAATATTTATGTATGAGATGATGTATGGGAAAACTCCATTCAGAGGCACCAGCAGGAAGGAGACATTCTTCAACATTATGTGCAAAGATCCTGACATAACAGGCTCATGGTCTCCACTCAAAGACCTCATCAAGAAACTGTTGGTGAAAAAACCCTCTGAGAGACTGGGATCCTCCATGGGAGCCACGGATGTGAAGAACCATGATTTTTTTTACGGATTGACATGGGACGCCCTACAATTTGTTTCAAGACCTCCCTTTGTGCCTGACACTGACCCTAACACTACCCTCATCGACCATGAAATAGCCGACGACGCCAAAACAGGCATAGCTCACTTCTAACTGTAATAGTGGGAAGTGGAAGCATATCATAAATTATATTTTTTGTATCGAGAAAATTTATAAACCTCTATTGACTTCATCATTGCTGGAAATAAGCATTCATGGAGTGAATGCCATTAAATTTAATTGCACGCCTTGGGAATGTCTAGAGCTCTATATTTGCTTATATACTTTTAGCGTGCACATACATTTTGCTATGAAAAACCCGATTCTATATGTAGAGAAAGTCTATTTTCAATCAGTAAAGAGCTGATTTGCCTTTTTAAACAATGTTTTCAGTTTGTTAGTTTTCAGATGCTTTTGTTTATAACCCAGCTAAGTAGTTTGCATTGTGTTTGAACTACCTATTCACAATGAAAATGATAGGAGGGTTTTTAATAAATCGGCACAAGTGCAGGCTTATTAAATTTTATAAGCACAATTTGATAGTCACTGGTTTAGGTTATGAAAACTTCAGTAGCTCTTCAGGTTATATCTGACTAATGGAAACCATGAAATCCATGATTAATCTGAAGCTCCTGCCCCATTAGTTAAATATATATATGATTTTAAAAGATGTTACTTAATAGCTTAATAGCTCTATTTTGTTTGTTCTTTTTTATGGACAATTTATATTAGTATATCTATATAGTTTGTGGGTGTAAAACTTTATAAGGATTAAATGGTTAAGAGATAGTTATGAAATGGAAGATAATTTGGATATTTTTATTGTTCTCCAGAGGTACCAATTATTTTTTATATTCATTTTTCTTATAGTTGTTTATTTCGAATTTTGAAAGACTGCTATCAAAAAAATCTAAAAAATACACTCGTCTCATCCTCTTCTGAAAATAAAAACTTCTATCAATATAAAAATGTACTTTATAATATTTATACAATGTCAAACACAATTCCATTATTTTATATAATATTGATGATTTTTCAAACTTATAATTTATTTAATCAAGTAAGATTGAATACCACTCACAAATTATATGATACAATGTAAAACACAATCCTATTCTTTCTTTTATATAGCATTATTTAATTAAGTTTTATTCCTTTATATAGTATTGATGAGTTATTAAATTTATAAATGGTTAACAAACTTATTTAATTAAGTGAAAAGTGAAATGATAATGATGAATGTGGATATTGACATTCACTGAAATCAATTTTAGTTTATTTAATATTATAGATTTTAAGATGATAACGATAGTTAGCATCTACTTAAACTAATAAGAAAGAGAAAAAAGAATTTTTTGGTTTTCTTTAGAGTTTTATTTATGTACTTAAAAAATTATAGATGAGAAATTTGAAATTAAGATCTCATGTGGTTGTAGGCAAGACAATCTAAGAGGAAGTCTTTTTCATCCTCAACACTCATAGTCTCATAAAACATTTTAGGAAAAGTGTATAGAGCTCATGAGATAATTTTGATATTTCATATTATGTTTAATGAACTCCTTGTAATATCTTGATTTTTTTTATCCTCTAAATTTTCATGACACTATGGCTTCTCCTTGAACTTCAAAGTAATAATATTTTAAATATCATTTATATTTTGTAAAGTAACATTTTTATCAATTACCCACATCTTTAACCAAGACATGACATCTTTATGCCAATAGCAAAACAAACTTGTTTTCAATAACAAAACAAGCTTTCCACACTTTATTGATATATTGGTTATGATTATATATTATTATATGATATTGTAAAGAATATTTATATGCGATATGCAACATTGCGATATATCGCATATGCGATATGCAACATTTACAAAATGCATATGCGATATATCGCAATGTTGCATATCTCATATAAATATTCTTTACAATATCATATAATAATATATAATCATAACCAATATATCAATAAAGTGTGGGAAGCTTGTTTTGTTATTGAAAACAAGTTTGTTTTGCTATTGGCATAAAGATGTCATGTCTTGGTTAAAGATGTGGGTAATTGATAAAAATGTTACTTTACAAAATATAAATGATATTTAAAATATTATTACTTTGAAGTTCAATGAGAAGCCATAGTGCGATATATGCAACATTTACAAAACGCATATGCGATATATCGCAATGTTGCATATCACATATAAATATTCTTTACAATATCATATAATAATATATAATCATAACCAATATATCAATAAAGTGTTGCGATATATCACATATGCGTTTTGTAAATGTTGCATATCGCATATGGTGGTATGAGGAACCAAAAAACAATTTATTAATAAAGGATACAACTTTGGTGGTTTTCTCCCTCTTTGGATTTCCATGTAAAATCATTATGTATTGTACATTTCTATTGAATGGTTGTTGAATGTTTTATTAATGTGTGATTATTACTTGAAGTGATGAAGTTAAAATTAGTAGAAGTGTCTAATACCGATTCACCCCCCCATCTCAACATCTATAAATATTCAAACAATTGGCGTCAAAGCATGTTTTATTCACATAGTTTGACAACTAGAAGACATATCCCATAGATTACTAATGGATTTTCAATTAGTATATCCTAAAAAAATTCCCTTTTTAAATGGAATAGATTATGTACCATGGAGCATAAGAATAGAGGCATATATGCAAGTTGTTGAGCTTGACATTTGGAGTGTAGTTCATAATGGATACACAAATCCAAAGAATCAACCAAAAAGTTCAATAACAAATAATCTACACAAAGACAATCCAAAGAAAATGAATGTAATTTTGAATGGCCTATCATATTGTGAGAAGAACAAAATGGGACAATGGAATTAAACTACATAGCTTTGGAAGAATATATACTATCTTTATTCAAAAGAAACTCTCTCAATAAAATGAGGTACAACCCAAAACAAATGATGAAGCCATTGAGAGAAAAAGCAAAGTCTCCAAAGATAAAGAAGACTTTGAAACCAAAGAATAAGTATATCTAGAGGAAGAACTTATTAGTTCTCTATGTGAACTAAGGAAAGATGAAAGAGAAAACTAATCATTAATGGAGAAATTGCAAAAGTATCAAAATGAATATTATATTTCAAAAGAAGGGACTAAAAGATTAGTTTTGGATGTTATGCAACCAAGTCCCATAAATAACACACAAATAGTAGAAACATGATAAAAGAGAGTAATCCATGCCTGAATAATGAAGAACACAGATAAATAACAATCCTCTTTGAGGGAGGAACCTCCTTACACAATGTAATTATGTACCCAAGACAAGACAATATGCAATGCTTACTAATATGAGAATACCCCCTTACTATATATAGGAGACATATGTGTACAATAACAACTAATAGACCCAAGCCTACATCAATAATATGTAATACACTGCCATATAGGAGGTAAACTGTGCCA
>LPNX011046867.1:8501-113229 GCA_001517045.1 Pseudotsuga menziesii
GGCTGACTGGTTCTGACGAGCAGGTTAGATATAAGTGTTGAAGAAGACCTACATGGAGGCTAGGCTTGCAACCAGCATGAAAAAGGGCTAGCTCTATAGAACTTCCTGTGATGAGAAGAATCATGAGATAGCACCCGTGATGATCTAGTGATGATGATCCAGCAGTGATGATCCAGATGCAGTGATGATGCCCAGTGATGATGTCTAGTGATGATCCAGATCGAGTGATGATCCAGATCCAGTGATGATCCAGATCCGAAGATGAAGATGACTTGAAGACTAAGAAGACTTGAAGATGTAGATGACGAGATGATCCAGTTGATATGGAGAAGAAGACCAGTGCTGAAAATTTTGTCGAAAGAATACCTTCCTAGTTAAGAGGGAGTGTTGATGTATTTATAACTTCAGAATGTATTCATATATGTATCTTATGTATTGTAACCCGATGTGTATTCCGGGATGTATCTATAATGTAATTGAGTCATGTTGTCATGCCCCTATGTTCCGATCGGGAGGATCTATAATGTAAAAAAGTCATGTCAAGTCATTGTGGGTAACCCTCCTATTGTCTAAGGGTTAAAGTCCCCGTAGTTCCGGGGCACTAGGGTTATTAGACTCTCCTAGTAGAGGTTGGACCTAGTAGGGTTTTAGTCATGCTGTGATTAGTATGAATAGAGAGCTGGACTCTTTATTTAGCACACATCACAAACACACTCAAGTGTAGCGCATAGTTGAGGAAGGAGAAGACACTGGGGCTAGATAAAAGGAAGGTTACTACTGTCGGGATATCACTTACTATTTTGGGCTTTTACTATTTGGGTGCTGATTCTATCTTTGAGGAAGTTGCGGGGTTTTCTCCATTTATGTTTTCCCCGAGGAAAAACACTGTGTTCATTGTCTCTTGTGTTTGATTGTTGTACTTGTTATTCTCTCAGTTAAAGATCCTAATAATTCTAGCTTAATGTTGAAAAACTAACAGACATCATCATCATCATCATCGTGGTCTTCATCATCATCGTCGTCAGCATCACACATCATCATCTTCATCGTCATCGTCGTCATCATCACACACATCATCATCATCGTCTAATCATAATCATCGTCTTCATCAGCATCATCATCATCATTAACATCATCATCATCATCATTGTCATTGTCAACATCATCATTGTCATCGTCTTCATCAACATCATAATAATCACCATCATAATCAACATCATCATCATCATCTTCATCATCAGGGGCATCATTATCATCGTCATCCTCATGATGATGATAATCATCATCATCATCATTTTCATCGTCGACATCAACATCATAATCATCATCATCATCATCATCATCATCGTCATCGTCATCATCAACAACATCATCATCATCATCAACATCTTCATCATCATCGTCTTCATCATCATCATCATCATCATGGTCTTCATCATCATCGTCGTCATCATATTCATCGTTGTATTCATGATCATCATCAACATGTGCATCATCTTCATCATCATCGTCATCATCATCACCGTCTTCCTCATGATGATGATACTCATCATCAACATCATCATCTTCATCATCAACGTCATCATCATCATCATCATCATTATCATCGTCATCCTCATGATGATGATAATCATCATCATCATTGTCATCGTCAACATCAACATCATAATCTTCATCATCGTCATCATCATCATCGTCGTCGTCATCATCATCATCATTAACAACATCATCATCATCAACTCTTCATCATCATCGTCTTCATTGTCATCATCATCATCATCATCTTCATCGTCATCATCATCGTCGTTGTCATCATCATCTTCATCATCGTCTTCATGATGATCATCAACATGCGCATAATCTTCATCATCATCGTCATCATCATCACCGTCTTCCTCATGATGACGATACTCATCATCAACATCATCATAATCGTCATCCTCATGATGATGATAATCATCATCATCATCATCAAGATCATCATCATCATCATCATCATCATCATCGTCATAATCATAATCATCGTCTTCATCAGCATCATAATCATCGTCTTCATCGTCATCATCATCATCATCATGGTATTCATCATCATTGTCATCATCATATTCATCGTTGTCTTCATGGTGATCATCGACATGATCATCATCTTCATCATCATCGTCATCATCATCACCATCTTCCTCATGATGATGATACTCATTATCAACATCATCATCATCGTCATCCTCATGATGATGATAATCATCATCATCATCATAATCATGATCATCGTTGTAATCATAATCATCGTCTTCATCAGCATCATAATCATCGTCTTCATCGTCGTTGTCATCATCATCATCATGGTCTTCATCTTCATCGTTGTCATCATCTTCATCGTTGTCTTCATGATCATCATCAACATGCGCATCATCTTCATCATTGTCATCATCATCATCAACAACATCATCATCATCAACATCTTCATCATCATCGTCTTCATCGTCATAATCATCATCATCATCATGGTCTTCATCATCATCGTCATCATCATCTTCATCGTTGTCTTCATGATCATCATCAACATGCACATCATCTTCATCATCGTCGTCATCATCATCATCGTCTTCCTCATGGTGATGATACTCATCATCAACATCATCATCACCGTCATCCTCATGATGATGATAATCATCATCATCATCATAATCATGATCATCGTCATAATCATAATCATCGTCTTCATGAGCATCATAATCATCGTCATCATTAACATCATCATCATTGTCATCATCGACATCATCATTGTCATCGTCTTCATCAACATCTTAATCATCACCATCATCATCAACATCATCATCATCAACTTCATCACCATCGTCATCATCATCATCATCATCTTCATCATCATCATCATCATCATCATCATCATCGTTGTCACGATCAACATCATAATCATCTTCATCATCATTGCCATCAACATCGTCGTCATCCTCATGATGATGATAATCATCATCATCATCATAATCATGATCATCGTCATAATCATAATCATCGTCTTCATCATCATCATCATCATCATCATTGTCATCGTCGACATCATCATTGTCATCGTCTTCATCAACATCATAATCATCACCATCATCATCATCATTGTCATCGTCTTCATCAACATCATAATCATCACCATCATCATCAACATCATCATCATCAACTTCATCACCATCATCGTCATCATCTTAATCATCACCATCATCATCACCATCATCGCCATCATCATCATCATCATCACCTTCATCATCATTGTCATCATCATCATCGTCATCATGATCAACATTATCATCATCTTCATCATCATCGTCATCATCATTATCGTCATCCTCATGATGAAAATAATCATCATCATTATCATTATCGTCATCATCATCATCATCATCATAATCATGATCATCGTCATAATCATAATCATTGTCTTCATTAGCATCATAATCATCATCATCATCATCATCATTTCCATCCTCGACATCATCATTGTCATTGTCTTCATCAACATCATAATCATCACCATGATCATCAACATCATCATCATCAACTTCATCATCATCGTCATCATTATCATCATCATCCTCATGATGATGATAATCATCATCATTGTCATCGTCGACATCAACATCATATTCTTCATCATCATCGTCGTCATCATCGTCATCATCATCATCATCATTTTAATCATCATCCTTATGATGATGATAATCATCATCATCATCGTCGTCATCACAATCATAATCATCATCATCATTGTCATCGTTGTCATCAACATCATCATCATCATCAACAACATCATCATCATTGTCATCATCGACATGAACATCATAATCATAATCATCATCATCAACATCATCATCATCATCATCATCATCATCATCATCGTCATCACCATGCTCACATCCTCACATGCTCAACTTCTCAATCATCCTTCAAAGCTATATTTTCATTTATCCAAGATAGGGATGTGTCATTATGTAGACGGTTCTTCCCTCATTAATGTGAAGGTTCTTTATTCAAGTTAGGATATAATAAAAATATCCTAATACTATTATGGAAATTTATATAATATAAATAACATATAATAAAAATAAAATACATATAATATAAAATAATCTACAATAAAAATAAAATACATATAATATATAATAAAAAATGACAAGTGTATTTGGACATTGTCGCGACTCGTTTTGGACAGTTGAGTTCAATTTGGAGGTTTTTGTGAATTTGGGAGTAGGTCTGGTGGAGCACAGGGTTCAGAATTGTAGCACATGGTTGATAATTGGAGCTCACGCTTGAGAATTGGAGCTGATGGTACAAATTTGGAGCACACGGTTCACGTTTTGGAGCTCCAGTTTTGGATTTGGAGCTCATGGCTTAACGGGTAAGCATCATGACCTCCTTTTTTTTGGGCATGCTATGAAAATGGTTTTTGGGCATCATGTGGCAAGGGTTTTTTGTGCGCGCTGTGATGTTTGCTCCTTTCTGTCGATCTCAAAAATTGGCGGTCCAATATTGACTTGCCTTAAGGGGTAGGGGACCCTATGCTATATAATTTGATACCATCAACCGCTCACTTTGGCAAGCTGCTATGGCACCTCAAACTCATAAACTCGTTTCCCAATAACCAGGGTTGGGGTTTACCATAAGCACCCCTATTGGTCATTCCATTCCTTAACATGCGGAACTGGAGCCTGGACTTCTGGCCTTAGAAGAGTTAGTTAATGAGTGCCATGGACTTAATAAAATTATAAACTTAGGATGGTAGAATAGATGAAACAAGGGATACCTTTGTTGATGAAAGCCAGGACCTTGAAAAACACACTAGTTCGGGGACAAAAGTTTGGGAACAAAGAAGTTGAAATAAGTAGCGACTTTTAAAAAACCAAGGCAAAGCAAACAATTTCATGGTTGGGGTAGTTATACAACTTAACAAGTTGGAGAATACAGCAGAGACAACCATTACGGGAAGGGTCTAAGGTCAACAATTCAAGGCCAAAACCCTAAAAAATTGGGGTGACAAACTAGGATGCGTGCCCAAAGTCCTAGTTCTCTCCAAAGGTTGTTCATATTGCATCTTAAGAAAGTTGAAGATGCACAATGGGATCTCAAACAGAATTGGTGTATAGGCTCAGCACTAATGGCTTTGAAAATGTGGAGAACTCTGTTTGACAAGAAAAGAGAGAAGTTAGACATCACCCTAATTTGGGTGTGACTTTAAGGTTTTCCCTTTGACTATTGGTCTTTAGATGTTTTCAAGGGCATTAGAAATATTGTGGGGGAGTTTGTTGCGACAGATATGTCATTTAAAAAAGGTGGAAAATATGAAATTTTCTCACATTTTGGTTAGACTAAACAACCATGAGGGTCTAAAGGAGGATATTGAAATTGAGCACAAAAATATTTCTATCATCCAGACATCGGACTATGAGGGGTTTCCATTTAGGTGTTGGAGGTGTCATAAATACAACAATTTATGAGGTTCATCCCAACTAACCATTAGGTCATGACAAGAGGCAAGGGTTTTGAGCGAAAAAAACAAATACTTGTTCCCATTAGTAGTGGTTATCTCGTTTCCAAAAATAGGAAGATTTGTTAAAAAGGTACATCAAGAGGAAGGGGGATTTGGGTACCGAGAAATTTCACCAGTTGTGGAAGATCGCTCTCTGGATACTCTTCTTCGGTCAGGTTGTTTGGAGACTGATATTGGTCATGGTGAGATTTAGATGGATGTCAAGGATGCGACGACCCATTGTGTTCCAGAATCGTTTGTTCCAGGTATAGACAATTCCCATATGAAGCCTGTTGTTATTTTCTCTCCTATGATAAATTTCCTTCTTCCAAAAATTACGAGAGGTTTTCAATTATCGGTTCTCTGGATACATTGTAACTAAACAAATATATGAGTCATGTTATGTGCCCTAATTCATGGGCAGATGGAATGAACACACAACCTAATGTTCACCCCTATGTGAATCCTCAAGAGACACCAAAATATGGAAGTGGCCTTCATTAGATATAACTTTATACCTAGGTCTTCACAAGGGGATGTTAAACATATAGTAGAAGGATTGGGACAAAATCCTTAAACCTTGGGAACTGGGAAGCAAAAGGGGTGAATATCAAACCTCCAAAAGGCACAAGAGAAATTCAAATATGATATGGCAGCTGGGAGACAAGCCACCTTTGTTGGGGCGCTTAGAGAAGTGAGAACCCTAGCCATGTTTTGTTATAAGCAAGAAACTAGAACCTAACCCCTAGATCATTGAAGATCATTATAAAATATTAATTTTTTTTCTACATACCTATTAATATCATCGTCAAACAAAACTGCCCATGAGGACAGAGTTCAAGAACTCTGTCCACATGAACTATATCTCACAAAAGATAACAAGTGTTCAGCCAAGCAACGGTGACGACTTGTGGTATTATGCCTCACAAGTTTGTGATGTTGCAACCCCATGAAACATAATACCACAAGTCGTCGCCATTATTAGCCAACACTTATTATCTATTTTAGAGTTAGTGAATTGAAAGTGGCTAAGTCAACACAAAAAAAAGGTAATAAGTTTGACTAAATAAACCATTTTGATAATTGTACCTACATCTTCAGCTATTTTGATAATTGTACCAAATAAACTATTTTGATAACGGGGAAGATTCTTGGTATTTTGTTGCACAAGTTTGCCATGTTGCAACCTAATGAAACATAATACCAGGAATCGTCCCCATTATTAGCCAACACTTATTAGCTATTTTAGAGTTAGTGAATTGAAAGTGGCTAAGTCAACGCAAAAAAGAAAGGTATTAAGTTTGACTACATAAACTATTTCGATAATTGTGCCTACATATTATTTGATGAGGCTTCAACCAATCAAATTGGAGGTATAGGTGTTCATCTTTTGATCACCCAAGACCACTATTTTTGCTTCAAATTGGGTGTTGGCCTGAGTACAAACACCAGATTTGAACTACTTGCTTTATGGACTCTCCTTTATTGTGATAAATCCATGGTCCTTCCCACTCTACACATTCATGGTGACTCCACAACCATCATTAATTGGTTCAATAGAAGATCAACACTAACTTTACTTGCACTTGATGGCTGGTGTCAATGTATTCATGATATGGAACCTTACTTCATCCAGCTAAAAGCAGTTCACATATTCAGAGAACACAATACTAAGGCTTATAGCTTATCCAAAGAAGCATTAACCTTGGCCTTAGGCGATTTTCAGTTTACTGAATTCACTGATGGTGAATGTACTGATCAGGCCACTTTCCAACTTTTCTAGCCCTTAGCACTTGAGTATTTTATGTGCTATTCCTATTGACATCCTTTGGATGATTGAGGTGGATGATCCCCTCATATTACTGATCTCTCTTATTTATTGCTTCTTTGGATTAGCTACTTCAGTATTAGACTTGAATTCTCAATTTGTTGAAGGTTAGTGATGTGGATGTAGTCAAGATTCCTAGATTACAGGTGTTACCTTTGAATGTTTGTCCAGTATTCCTGTGAAGCTGATCAATTGTATTCCTTAGGGTTTCCTTAGGGTTGAAAATTAGTATGGGAAAACAAGTTAGCATTGCCTTAGGGTTGAAAATTAATATGGGAAAACAAGCATCATCAAGACAAGCTAAAAGGAATAAATTAGCAAATATTACAGACTAATATAAATGTATTTAACGTGCCAAGTAGCCATATCTGGAAATGTCCGCTCTTCACCACCATTGATTTTATATATATATATATATATATGATTGTTGTAGGTTACCACTGGGAAATATGCCTCTGAAGTGCTGGCTTATGCACTTCAGAGTAGCACAGAGGTTAAAACATCCACTCTACAGGATCTCCAAGAACTCAACATCATTATTTGTCCATTACTGTAAAGGCATTGTACTAGAAGATTTGCCTAGACTTGTTGATTTCATGGTGAATTTGAACGTAAATGATAAACATAGAGGAGCACTAAGAAAGCTACAACACTTTGTAGTAAATCGAATGAGTAGAGATATAATGTTTACAACATTCTGCATACATCCTTCACTTGAATGATGTTAGTTCTTGGCGATCTTGTATAGTGGATCTTTTAACCTCTTCAGTGTTACTCTGTAGTGCATATATTTATATATATCTAATCATATATATATATATATATATATATATAATCCATGGTGGTGAAGAGCGAACATTTCACTTGAATGATGTTTGGGTCTTGAAGCAAGTACTAGGTATTTTGATTTCCTCCATTTTTTATTTGATCATTTTATGCCAATTTTCACCGTGTCTGATTTTTTTTTACCCTCTTACAATTAACAGGATAAGATGACCTTTGTGGTTTAGACAGTTGGTTGGGATTGCATTAGGGTTTCCTTAGGGTTGAAAATTAGTATGGGAAAATAAGTTAGCGTTTCCTTAGGGTTGAAAATTAATATGTGAAAACAAGCATCATCATGAATATACATACTAGATCGGCATAAAACTTTGTTTCGTAGAGCAGTATGGGTGAACAATAGAAGACTGCAAATCAATGATAAGTTAGGGACAATATTCATTATAAAAGGACCTTTGGGTAGGCAGAACAGGGCATCAATTCATCCTCCATTTGAGTCCTTCAACCATTCATCTCACTCCCCTTCGTTCGTAGGTCTAAAAATCTTTAATTTGGGAACAAAGTACTTATACAATTCGATCAAAGCCATCAGCTGTGCAAGAGGCTAAAAGTAAGGATATTGTTTCATGTTTCACTTTTGTTGTCAAAAGGAATACTGAAAAGTTAGGAAGTACCAAATATAGTCATTATGTGCACGTGGACTTAATGCAGGGAGAGAAGTCATGTCTACTTTTTTGTTCTTGAATGGGAGCAATGATGAAACCACAATAGTGGTTTATAGATGGAAATCATGTAATGGCAATCACAAGGCAACTTTCAAACATTGGGAAGAATCATTACACTGACATGGGCCCTTAATGCAGAACAAAATTGGTATTTTAGGGCCAACTGGGGTTGTTACTTCTCTTGTGCATAGGTCTAGAGATTTTTAGGGTTGTTTTGTGCCCTATGGTTGCAAGGAAAGCCACCAAAGACTGTTATTTGCTATTGATCTCTTTCAAGAGATCGCTGAGAATCACCTAAAGCACAATCCAACTTGGTTTATAGAGTCTGAAATTAAATGGTATTGGTTTTATTTAGGTTTGTTTACCCCCTTTTTGTGGAGAAAAAGCACCCAGGATTCATGATACTACTATAAATTGTTGTTTAGGAGGTTGGAACAACGCTTATGTTGGTAATCCAAGCATTAGCATATTCAATGGCTTTCTGAAAGCCATTTTTTCCTTTGTTCGTCACTTTTCATAGGGCTATTCATGCCCAGAACTGCCTTTTAACCCTCCAATTTGGCCCAGATTTAGAGGTACGCCTGTTCGGTGATGGATAAGTGCACAAGGGTGCCCAAGATGGTGAAATAGGGTTGCTTCATACCCTTTTTTACTGCCAAACATGTTTGTTTGTGCCCATAATTCATGTGGATTCTGCTATAAGGCATATGAATGAGATTTTAGGGTTGCTTTCACCCACAGATTTCTCATTTTCGCAGCCAGAATTGCAAAGACTGCCTCCTATTTCCATTGATGATCATCTTTTATTGCTGCAATGTGCCCAGATCTGAAAACTGGCCTAATTATAGCTGATTTGAGATGCTTAACTGTTTGTTGTGACATTCAAAATGCTCCCAAAGTGCTCAGATTTGTCCCCTTGATGCTCATACTTGATTCTAGAGTTGTTTATGCCCATAGGACTGCCCAACATTGCTCCTAGTGTGACATTGAAAATACCAAGTTTGTTCTTCATCATCAACTTTAGAATCAACAAATATTATAGACTGATATAAATGTATTTAAAACATTCTTTTCATTCCTGAACGTGCCAAGTAACAGATCTGGAAATGTCCGCTCTTTCTCCATTACTGTAAAGGAATTGTACTAGAAGATTTGCGAGGGCTTGTTGATTTCACGGAGAAGTTGAACGAAACAGAGAGGAGACTAAGCAAGCTACAACTCTTTGACGCGCACGAAAAGTGTTGTAGCATGCTTAGTGCTCCTCTTTGTCTCTCATTTAGGTTCAATTAAACAGTAAAATCAACATGTACAGGCAAATCTTCTAGTACATCTCCTTTATACTAATGGAAAAATAATGATGCTAGTTCTCTGAAGATCCTATAGAGTGGATGTAAATGTTGGCTCAAACTCATACATGGGTTTGCATAGAGGTTAAAACATCCACTCTATAGAGTAGCACAGAGGTTAAAACATCCACTCTATAGGATCTCCAAGAACTCAACATCATTATTTGTCCATTACTGTAAAGTGCTTAGATTTGTCCCTTTGATGCTTATACTTGATTCTAGAGTTGTTTATGCCCATAGGGCTGCCCAACATTGCTCCTAGTGTGACATTGAAAATACCAAGTTTGTTCTGGAAGGGCCAATTCACCTTGGTGTACTGGTTTATTGTTAGAGGAAGGCCTTCTCTCATTATTTGAGGAGCATTCACCCTTGGAGACACGTGCATAAGGGCAGTGTTCAGCCCTACCAAAAGAGAAGGTGATCATTTGAAGCATGCTTACACTATTTTATACACCATTTCATGAGAGATATTACATGCTTGGAGGTTACTCATTGAGATGGTCCACTTGGAAGGTTGTTCACATGGTTCATGCACTATTTTGTGAAGAACGATTTTGTATTCGAGGGCTGATTTATAGATTGACTATTGTACACATGGGTGGCATCTAGGGCCTACAAAGCAAGTTGTGTTTTACTCCAAATAGTGTTATGATGTATAGGAATCCTACAAACCTAATTGACTCAACAATGAAGTAGGTTTAGAGTCTAGATGTTTATATTTCTAGGTTAATTTTTTTTTGAATTGAAGTGTCATGTGTGTGGCATGTCCATTCCCACATTCAGTTGGTCAATTTAGTACGGATTGGGACGAATTGACCATTTTGTTACCGATCCATTCAATCATACCCTGATTTACTTGGTTCGATATCAAACTTGTCACTCCAATCGTTTCAAAGGCCGAGTTAGCTCGGTTGGGGGTCAACTTGGTTGACTCAGCCACCTCGGTAGAAAAACACTTGATTAAATCTGCAACTATTATTGTTGAAAAGGGTTTAGGCCAGTAAAAGGAAATGGAAATGTTAGGAAAAGGAAATGCAAGCAATAAGTGAGAATGTAGAATTGTATGTAACTAAAAGAGGGGCATACATAAATTTTTTCATACAATCCCATTAGTATCATAAATTATGGGAGAGATCAGAAAAACATCCCTACACAAATATTAACCGATAAGTATGGTTTTGATGTTTCATTTGGAGAATAAAATCCTATAACAATAGTTGTTATTATGACTCTTAAAGGGTCGTAGATAAGATCTTTGCACTTTTAGGTAGTTCAACTTTCAAGCAAAAGAAGCCATCAACAACAAGTATGTGCACCCTAGAAAACATGGAAAAGATCATAAAACATATTAGATAAAATGGACAATCATCTACAACATCACAAAATCATTCATGGGAAAACTAAAAACCACTTAAAGGAGATATGTTCTTTGAAGGAGATAGTCCATTAAAGGAGAACCTCCAGGTTTCGTATAGACATATATTGGCATAAATTGCAGTGTTATATGTGATGCATATGCATAACATATCGTCTCAAGCTTGACAACGTTGAAAGGCTAAAGTACAATGGCCACAAGCATACATTTGAAGCTTATGAAGCCTACCCAATTCATGTTAGCAAAAGGCAATGCAAGCAATAAGTTAGAATGGAGACTTGTATGTAACCAAAAGAGGGGCATACATTAGAATTTTTAGGGCTACCAAATGCCCACACCTATTAACCAAACTCATTCTTGACAAGCTTTTTCTTTAACAAGTTATTGGCTTACAAGTCTTTCCAAGTTTTTTTTTCTTATAAGTCTTTCCACGTATTTTTGCTGGTATTTTGCTATGCTTATGCCAATTTTTTTTTTGGCCATGGTGCAGGTAGAACCAAACAAGTATTTGTCAGACGTGTCTTCCTCCAGCGAAGGGAGTTTGGGAAGGCTAAAGGAAAGTGAGACATCCAGTAGGTCTACACGGGTTAGATCAACTAGATGTTAGAAGATCAGAAGAAAATTCGACAAATGCATGAATTTTTTTTCTCCAAGGAGGGGGGTCATGTTTCAATGATGATGAGACAGTGGGAAACATCAACATGCCTTTAAGGTACCAACACCTAGTGAAACAATGGGTGCCTAGCGATCTTCCTAAAGTAAACATTTATTTTTGTGTGAATGAGAGGATAGATAGAATTTCACCATCATCATTACATGGATTGGGCTTGTTTTGCATGGACGACATAAAGGTTGGATACAGTAGATGTACAGAATTGATGGAGTATGTTGGACCTTGTTACAACTACAGTGATTGGATGCACCTGGTCCAATATACACAAAGTATGCGTAGATATGGGTTGTTAGTGAATTATATACAACTGAAAGACAAAGCTCAAAATAAAGGAGCAACGATGTACATGGATGGAAGGCCAAAAACAACCGGTAATATTGCGGGATTTATAAACAGTACACAACCAGGGTCTACATTAAAGCAACCCAATTACATATTCGAGTCGCGTGAATGAAACCGTGTCTTCGTATGTGCAATTAAATCAATAGCTGCTGGCGAAGAACTGCTTATTGATTACAATTTGAATCGTGTAGATACAAACAATGTTAGTATGGTTGTGGTACAACAAACAATTTAACCACCCTTTTATTAATTATTTTAATGTCTATAGGAATTTTTGTTTGCATATAATTGAAATGATCTACTTTTCATGTTTCCTTATGTAACTTTTAGTATGTTTTTGATGCAGGGTTCTCTCAGGGGCACCTCCATCTCCGTAGATGTTTGTCGACCCGAGTCAAGGTAGTAGGTATACATCGATATTGCCAATGTAATATTAAATTTAGGATGGACATACATATACGTTGTTATGTATTTTCATTAGTATATTAGGTTCGTTTATATAATATTATCGATTTTCTAGGCAGAGTGTTGATCACGGAAACCAACCGGCTATTGATCAGCCGACTACAGCATCAGGGAAACAGCCAAACATGAATGAAATTCTCCATTTCAAATACTTTAAAATCGTAAACATGTCTATTATGGCGCACTATGTTTATTTTGTTATGTATTCTTTCGTTTTTATGGTTGCGTTCATGATGGTAATGTTGTCTACCTTTTTTGCAGATTGATCGGGGAAACTCCCCAGCTGTTGGTTAGACGATTGGAGACTCGAGGCAACCATTTAACCTAAATGTAATTCCACATTCTAAATACTTAAAAAATGTACACATATAAAACATGTAGCATAGTGTTTATTTTTGTTTTTGTTCTGTATTTGTTAGCTTATACATATTGCGTTCATTGTGATAATGTTCTCTACTTTTTTTGCAGGTGGCTGATCGAGGTAAATCCCCATCTGTTGATCAGACAACGCCCTCGGCTAGGCGTCAAGTAATCCTAGATGTAATCCCTAATATAATTATTTGCGCACACTATATTTTCAAAGACTAAGAAATTTTTTATATATTTCAATTGCAGACAGGGGATTTCGTTTATCAAATGACGTCTTAAAACTCTTTACAAAATGAGGTCTCTTGGTTGATGAGAGATAGTGAAATTAGAGAGTCTACAGACCCGTTGAGGGTGCTACAACGGACAAGGGAAAAACAAAATGAGGAACTGATTCATCTGACATTAGTAGTTCCACTAACAGAAGGGCTCGAACAAAGGATTCAATTGTTGTTATAGCAACGTAAACAAGTGGACGTAAGTTATCGAATAAAAATGTAAATTCATTTATAAAAACTTTATAATATTTGATTTTATATGCTGTTGAACTTATAATACAATGGGTTTAATTTACAGCGCGCTATGGAGATTATCAGTGGTGGTCAAGGCAATGTTGGTCCCAGTGACCAAACCACTCCACGTACACCACATACTGCTCCCATATTGTCCACTGAACAATCAGCAACACGCTCTACAACACCGCCGAGGGCAGTGGAGGGTGTAGCTGATGTTGCCCCACCCAAAACAGATGCTGCAGAAGAAGGGGTCTATGCAGGGCTCGACAGAGATGTGGAAGCATTTCCTGGATCTTCTCGTGTGACTAGCACTGGTTCAATAAAGTGTACATTTTTGGTGAATGAAGAATTGGTTCCAATAAAGATAGAGAGGATTCCAAGTCATTATAGATTGTTCAATTTATTTTTTATAATTTGTGTCTAATATACCGATAATATTTTCTAATGATGGCAATAATGTTTTGCAGGAAATGATATATTTTATAAACATATGAATGATTTGGCCTTGGAGATCTTCGAGCCCACCATCCGCACAATGTGGAACAAGTAGCCAAAAGCTTTAAAGGATGATCTGACTAATCGCTTGGTTAGTCTGTTTGAAAAAGATACCTTTGATACATCGAAGGTACTACAGAAGGCTGGAAAACATCTAAAGATTGTCCGAGACCAATATAGGGTTCACCTAGAAAAGAACCCTAGGTATGAGCGCCCTCCAATGATTCCATCTATGGAGTGGAAAGCCTTGGTGGAAGATGGAAAAGAGAAGGGCCTGAGAAAATCAGGAAAGATACCACCAGGTGGAACAGGGAGGTATGCAATACATTCCAAAATGTAGTGGTAAGCCTTATTATTACTAGATTATATATCAAATTTGGTACATAGACTAATGTATTTAAAAACTTAATTAGGCTCTCAGACACATCTAAGGCCACAAAGGCAAGAATTGAAAAAATTGGCCAACACAAGCTTGGGCCTGGTGGTTACTCCAACTTGGCGGCCTGATATGTAAGTATCGCAAAACCCGAATCCGCATCCAAATATCATATAGATTATTATTTTTCTTTTTGTTCTAACAAAAGGCTTTAAAATTAATGACATCATGCAAATATGAAGGCTGGCCAGTTCAAAGAATTGCCCAGTGCGGATTACATGAAGCTTGGCTTCGAACATGGCTTTGACGCTGTTGTTGAACACCGGATAAGCTTGTCTGTGAATACTGCCCGATCTTCTGCTGATCCATTTGGTGCCCAGGTATGTGAAAACTGTATAGTTTAATGATAATTTATTAATGCTCATGCAATTTGTTCCTTATAAATAAACTAATGTAAATTATTTATTCCTTTTTGTGCAGGAAAGTAATTATCTCATTCATGTCGAGGATGTACTACATGACCAACCAAACGAAGATCATGCTTCTCATCCTGGTAATGAATTTATTAATGTGCTACTATTTTTTATAGACCATTGTAGATGATGAACATTAATTCTAATTCTACACAATTCAACTACAGAGCATGTAGCTGCAGATCATAACACGGAACAGGTTGGGCCAATACGAGATAATGTTGAACATGTTGATGTGCACATGGCAGGTAAAAACACACATTCGTAATGGTTTTTAAATGAATTATGTCTATTTATCAAAATATAAATATATTAATGAAATATTTTGACATTATTGCAGAAATTCATTGCCCCTCACTTGAAGTTCAACCTTGTGAGCAGACTAGTAGGGATACCGATGATCAGATTCCCGAAGATGTGACTCTAACTAAATATTTAAAGAGAAGAAAAGTAAAAAGGAGGTGACTAAACAAATTCTGAGTAATTCTTATTTATTTAAAAAAAATTAATGCTTTTTTCCTCTGTTTTATGAATGAATGCTTTACTGAATAGTGTGACTGATTTTTTTTTTTCCATTGACTAAATTAATGTTTTAATGAATGAGTTGATGAGTGGTTTTTTCAACTTTTGAATGATTGAATGGTTTAATGAATGTTTTAAAGAATGATTTAATGAAAGCATTTTTCAACTATTGAGTGAAATAATTTGCATTGTAGACGCATTGTTATTTGCATTGTGAAATAGTGAAATAAATTGTTATTTGCAAGTATAGGCATTGGGTTTGGGGAGTTGAGAGTGATGTGAGGGGGGGAAGGGGCCATAAGAGTTTCCACCTTCACGTGGTTGGTCCTGTTTAGTAGAGAATATTAAATTATTCTCGAAACAGAGAGGAGCTCAATGAATGGTTAGGCAGAATACATTAAAAAACATCTATTTCTATATTTTTACTGTGTAATTTTCACTATTTCCATTTGACTCCTCCATTGGAACTTGTTACACATAGTGTTGAGAAACATTTCCATAGTTAAGAGGCAAGAAATGGACTTTTGATGAGATCGATGGCCTTATATACATAGTATATTTGGTTATCCATGTTTTATCAAGTGATATATTCTTAACAATTAATTTACATGAATAGTTGAATAGTATTGGAATTTACATTGTAATAGAATTGTATTTATTCAGATTGTTTTTTTTATTTTCATAAACAAACATAAATATATTTGATGGGTCCTAACATGAAACTATTGCAACAGGGCAAAAAATGAAGTATGTTGAATGATGTTTTGAAAGGTAAAGCATAAGAAGACAGTGTGAAGATCCATAAATCAAGGTATAAATATGTTTTATTTTGTTTGATTGAGCTGTGTATTGGGTATTTATGCATGTGCACACACATACATTTAGTTGATGATGATGATTACCATACATAGAGACGAACTTTGTTATATCTGATCTAAAAAATTACCTTAAATATTTTGATTTATCGTGATAACTGGCCCCTTGGTAATACTTTACCAATACCATATAGCTAGGACAACAAAATTAAATGTAGCCATTTCATTACAAGAAATTTGATAGGCATTTGAGTTTGATGGGAATATGAAAGGTCAAAAGACAGAAAACGATAGATAGACTTGTGAGGAAAATGGTATCTGAAGCGTTGTTTCCCTATTATTCCGCATGAGTATATTGTTATCTGCCCCAGTTTATCTTTCTCCAGTAGTTTTGTAATTTGTTTATTAATCTCATATCTTGTTCAACTTTAATGGTTGATTGTGCAGTGGTAAACCTATGTTTATATTTGTGCTTATCCCTGTAGGTTGTGAGTTGGGCGTGGTACACATTGGTATTTTCAGTTTCCATTGTAACTTTTCACCCCATTGTACACATTGGTAGATCCTCCTTGTGCTTGTGTTCTTCCAACAATGCTAGCATCAATCTTGCATGTGCATGAAACCCTAGAATTCACCCATCATTTTACCATAAATCCAAAGAAGAAATAGTAATATATTTGATAAGTTTCCCCTGTGAATCCATAGGAAAGCCTATATCATTAGAATGCATTAACAAATCCAGAGTAGGAGTTTTAAGCAAAAACTTTGAAAAAACATACAATTTATTTTTGTGATCAACTTTTTCGTGGGCTTCATTTTGCTTGTCAAAAGTGGGCCAATCTAATGCTCCTGCAACTCCACAACCATTGTAAACCAGTCTTTATATGTAATCATTGGTTTATGCTCTTCAATATGAAGGCCCTCTTAAAGATTGCCTCTTTGTACAAAGTCATAGACAATAAGGCATTCCTTGCCCTGTGCATAATAGCTAATACAAAGTAGTTAGATGGTAATCATTGTGCTTAATAGTTAGCCACCAATGCTGGTTATAATAGAATATTATGTTTGATTGTAGTAAAAAGCAACTGTGAAGCCTTATAAAGTTTCTCTTCTTCTGGCAAATACTTTATTATTAGACTATGAGATATCTCGACTTCAACATCTATTTGCTTTAGCAGCCAAAGCCTTCATAGACTCCATTCACTGCATCAAAGGCATTGACCCACTGATCATTGGTCTTCTTATAAATAAATATTTCATAAAAGCTCTGTTGCCATCTCTCCAGAAAAATAAAGGGATTCACTAGTTGCAAAAGGATTGGATGCTATAAACTCATGCTCCCAGCCTGTAGAAAACACAACAGCAACACAAAGCATAAAAATGGAAAGCCTATATAATAAATTACAAAGGGAAATGCATGATAAATTTGGATAAATTGGGTTATAAGGGAGATCAATGTTTTTCCTGCATTGCCAGCCTCTCCCAAGGATCCACTTGTCACTATTTTGCTGTCTAAGTAACGGCAGAGGGAATCGTTGTCTTTGAAAGGCAGTTGAGCAAGGATACATAGTGATTTAGCTTTGGGAAGGTAAATTGTTGTCTCTGCTGTATTTGTTGCTTGCAGGCTAGTAGGATAAGGTGTTTCTTTGGTCAATATAGATACTGTGGATGGATGCCGCTGAGTGGAGTTTGGACCTCAAGCCCCAAGCCTTGAGGCAATAAGTGTAGCTGTTAAAAATTTAGTCCAGTTAGGTGCAGTTGTTTGTGGCCAGAAAGGCCTAAAAAAATTAACTGAATCTGGTTTGAATCTCATCAAGCTGGTTGTAGAACCTCGATTAGGGATTTTGAGTTTTGTGGGTGGATAGCTGTTGGGTCAACAGCTGCTGCAAATGCAAATAGATTTTTTGTTTTTTATATATGTTTTGAGGTTGACAGTATTGATCCATGACCTTGTGGTCTGTATTTGTCTCACTCTGCCCTACAACTACCTATCTCTCTCTCTCTCAGGTATGTCCATTGTTTCGTTAGTGACTTGTCTCCTAAGAGACAAAGTGTGATCGTTTTATAAATTTGAGTATAGAAATTAAGGAATGTCTAAACCACATTGTTTTCTTCTATTTGTCCATTTATAATATTTTTGCATGTGCTTGACTAATTCTGTTCATACATATCCTAGGTAACTGTAATTGATGGATGTACATAGTGCTGATATGTAGTAATCCTGGCTTGGTTTGGAGCAAAATGGGTCATAGCATCAACTAAATGGATATTTAGTTTTGACATTGAGGAATCATGCAAAAACGAGTAAACAGAGCTCTGTAATTAAATCACAGAGTTGGAGAAGGCTCAATTGGGTCTTGGGCACAGCTACAGCAGATCCAACGTGAAATTCAATGTCAATAGAGTGGATAACATGGTTATACAGGCTATTAATCTTCTTGAAACCTTGGACAAGGACATCATGAACACCTTCTGCATGAGAGTAAGGTATTGCAAGTTTAAACTTAGTTTTGTTTTTACTTTTTTTTGGGTTTTATATGAAACAACATTTAAGATAGTTCAGTCAGGGTCAATTCTAATAGCTGTCTTTTATACAGGGAAAAATTTCAGAATAATGGTGAGGTACCATTACTGGAACAGGCCCCAATCATGGGAACATACTCAACATACTTGTTTTCTGCAGGCCTGCAATCCATGACTGAGGAGGAATTGACCGCAAGCAATGAACCATGTTGCTCAAAGAAATTTTACAAAATTGGCAGCTCTTTAGTGTTTTCTCTCAAATCCATCACTGACTATTCAGAAACTTGTTGATTCTTCTTGCCTGTAATCTCAAACTCAGGTTTG
Organism: Pseudotsuga menziesii; assembly: GCA_001517045.1. NCBI lineage: Eukaryota > Viridiplantae > Streptophyta > Pinopsida > Pinales > Pinaceae > Pseudotsuga > Pseudotsuga menziesii. Next base: position 27,981 of record LPNX011046867.1, read on the forward strand.
TTCTCACTTGTATTCTCAAACTCAGCTCCCAAAATGTCTGACAATTTTGAATGTAAAGACTCTCTCTTTGAGCCCTTTGATACACTCCACATATTAACCTCTGCTCGATCATCTAAGCTGCTTGTCAACTCACCAATGTCTGGTCCAAACAAGTTTCCTTCAGTGGTCAAATTCTAGGCTGAAACCATGTGGGGCTAAGTGAAATCTTTGGATTTTTTTTAAAAAAATCCATCAACATGTGTCGCTTTTTCGACGTTCGGTTGACACTTTGATAAACCCATCCAACGGTCATGTCATGACTCTAACGCTTCCGCCCGTCAGATGACCGACGGTTAAAATGTCGGACCGCATCGGAACACCGAATCTTCCAGTGTCAGATAGAGTCAGATTTTCGACACTTTCTGGATAAAATACCGACAACATCGCCATTCCTCTGACACTTCTGTCTGTCGGAAGGCCGACGCTTCAAGGGTCGAAGGACGTCGGATTTCCAATGGTTTATGAAATTTTGGTTGGCACTTTCGAAGGAAAACAGGTCGAATATGTGACACCATGGTCTATCGGATCTTTGACCCACATTAGTAGAATGTTGAAGATCCAACGTTACACCATTGACGGCAAAAAAAAGTATATGTGTCGAAAATTCAATAGAGAAGTGTTGAATTTCAGACATGCTAGGCATCGGATTTTGGGTTGAAATTCTGTTGTGATCCTTTGAAGGTTTCCCCAATGAAAAATCTTGTGTCCATGTGTGCTGCTGTGATTAATGTGTTTATACTGCACTACTGATTTGTTTAAGTAGATCTGCAAATTTTTAAGTTTATGCTAATGCTAAAAATTCAACATGGTATCAGAGCTTAGCATGTGAAAACACAGTAAAGGGACACTGTCGTTGTTTCTCACTATATCTTGGAATAAGATTTGCAGATCTAACATTTGGATAAGTGACAGAGATAGCTACCATTGGTTTCAAACTGAAAGAGAAGCTCTCTGGTTCATCAAACTTCAATTCCTGGAAGGCCAGGTTGACAACCATTCTTGATGGAATGACTTGGATGACATTGTTCTTAATGTCACCGAAGACCCAACTACAGATGCTGTAGGATTTCCTACAAGGCAAAGCAAGATAAGGCTAGAAGAGTTATTTATGATTCTATCAAAGAAGTATTGATGCCTAACATCACATCCCTGAAGACTGCTAAAGAATGCTATGATACATTGGTAAACCTCTATGAAAAGAAGCCTCCTAGTCAAAAGAGAGTCTTGAAGAAGAGGCTACGAACTTTAAAGCTGAACAAAGATGAAAGTGTTGGTTCCTTCTTCACCAAGATCAAATAGGTAAGAGATCAAATCCTTGCTATTGGTGTTACTATTGATGATGATGATCTTGTACAAACAATGGTTGATGGTCTCCCAAGCTCTTGGGAAACCTTCATGGCATCCATCTGTGGACGAGAAAATCAAACAACCTTTGAAAGGCTTTGGCATGATTGCATACAAGAAGAAGCAAGGAACACTAACAAGGTAATTAGGTAGGATAACCTTGCACTTCTAGCAAAGACCAAAAGGTTCAAGAAACCTTTCCCTCAGCAAAAGAAAGGGAAGAAACCTCAGGGTAAGTTTTCTGATATGTCTAAAATTGAATGTTATACTTGTCACAAATTTGGACATTATGCTAGAGACTGTAGGCAGAACAAGAAGAAACCCAAGAGAAGGTTTCAGGCATCTGCTGCAGAAGCAGAGGAAGAAGAAGATGAAGAACCAAAGAAGAAGAAGAAAATCAAGGCTAATAAAATTGATGAGCCTAGAAGAGAGTACTATTTGATTTATGCTCTAACTGGTTCTTTCTCAACTTGCTTCACTCCTTGGTTGGTGTACACTGGTGCCTCTAGGCACATGACAGGTAACCGTGGTACCCTTACTAGTTACATGAAGAAGAAGTTCACCACTCAGGTAGAACTTGGAGATGACTCCACTTACAAGATTGAAGGAGTTGGCTCAACTTCACTTCAACTGGACTCAGGTACGATTCTTCATATTTGTGATATTCTTTTGTTCCTGGTTTAAAGAAGAATCTTTTATCTATTACTGGTTTAGAATATAAGGGCCACAAAGTCCTCTTTATGGACAAGAAGGTATTTTTATGGGCAAAAGACACAGATCTAGACTCAGCAGTACAAAATGGGGTTCGAGAGGGAGATCTATACAAGGCTTCAAAAGTTTCCTCTCATGCTTTGGTACATCTCTCAGTTGATCCCTGTGAACTTTGGCATAAAAGGTTTGGACACCTTCACTACATAGCTCTCCCAGGATTGCATAATATGGTTACAGGTATGCTAGAAGTTTCTTTAAAGCATGAAGGAATTTGCAAAGGATTTGCACTAGGTAAGAACACTAAGAAATCCTTTCCCATAAGCAAGAGTAGATCTAAAGGAATTTTGGATTTGATTCATTCTGACATTTGTGGACCAATGTCTTCACCCTCCTTGAGTGGGTGTTTATATTATGCCTTGTTTATTGATGACTACTCTCGAAAGTCTTGGATTTACTTCCTCAAGGCCAAGAGTGAAACCTTTGATAGGTTCAAAGAGTTCAAGACACTGATTGAAAATCAAACTGGAGGTGAGTATGAATCTAAAGAGTTTGATGATTTTTGTCGAGAAGCAGGAATCAAGAAAGAGCTGACAGTGCCTTACAACCCCCAATAGAATGGGGTTGCAAAAAGGAAGAATAGAACGATCTGTGAGGTTGCTAAAGCCATGATCATTGATCTAGATATTCCTTTGTCTTTATGGGCTGAAGATACCAAAACTGCAGTATACATTCAGAATAGAAGCCCATATGCTATCTTGGGTGAGAAGACTCCTGAAGAAGTCTTCACCAAGAAGAAACCTGCAGTTGATCACATGAGGATATTCGGTACTCCTGTGTATGCTCATCTGCCAAAAGAAAAGAGGGCTAAGCTAGAGCCCTCCGGTAAGAAAGGTATCTTTGTTGGGTACATTGATTGATCGAAGGATTATCAAGCATATATACCTGGACAGAGGCACATTAAGTTCAATAGAGATGTGATCTTCCATGAGGAAGCAGCGTTTCGTAAAACACTAGAGCTTTCATCGGAAGATACAGTTTCTCCACTTGAGTTTCCATATTCAGAAATTCAAAGGGAGGAAGAGGAATTTGATGATCAAAATTCAAATGTTTATGAGAGCATTGAAAGTACACTAGAAGAACTACTTGAAGTTCCTCCTTCCAAAAGGAGACCTGCTTGATACCGAGAGACAGTACAAGAAGTCGAGAAGCATAAAGCTCCTCCAGGGACTTTCAAAGAAAGCATAAGACCACATAAGTACTCAGGTATTATGAGTCAGCTTATCAGTTCAGAACCTTCATCATATAAAGATGCAGCAAGTAAACTGGTATGGGTTGATGCCGTGATTGAAGAGTATAAGTCAATCATGAAGAATGATGTTTGGGAAGTTGTTCCCAGACTTGTAGGAAAGTCAGTAGTGACTTCTAGATGGCTTTATAAGTCAAGCATGCTGCAGATTGAAATGTGGAGAAGTATAAAGCCATATTCATAGCTCATGGATTCACTCAGAAAGAAGGCATTGACTACGATGAGACATTTGCACATGTTTCCAGGTAAACTACCATCAGAACCATCATTTCACTTGCTGCAATTTTCGGATGGAAGCTACATCAGATAGATGTAAAGACAACCTTTCTCAAGGTAAGATTGAGGAAGAAGTTTATATTGAACAACCTGAAGGCTTTGTTACTCATGGGAAGAAGACCCATGTATGTAAACTGAAGAAAGCCTTGTATGGGATAAAACAAGCTCCGAGAGTCTGGTATGCCAGAATGGATGGATTTCTCCATAGTTTGGAGTTTTACAAAAGCACAATTGATTCTAACTTGTACTTTAAAGTTGTTCACAATCATGTCTTAATACTTGTTCTATATGTAGATGACTTGTTTCTTACAGGTGATGAACAGTTGATAGACCAGTGTAAGAGGGAGCTTACCTTTGAATTCGAGATGAAAGTTCTCAGATTGATGCATTACTTCCTTGGCTTAGAAGTATGGAAAAATTAAAGTGAGATCTTCCTAATGCAAGGAAAGTATGCAGTAGATATCTTACAGAGATTTGGGATGCACGACTGCAAGTCCATGAGCGTACCAATGACTACCAACTTGACAAAGTTGTGGGATTCATCCTGTAGTTCACAGACTGTGGACTCCACTCTATACAAACAGCTCATTGGTTCCCCAAAGTATCTCGTGCATGTGAGACCAGACATCTACTACACAGTGAATGCACTGAGTCAGTTCATGTTAGATCTGAAGCACATACACTTGGTAGCTGCTAAAAATGTACTCAGGTATGTGTGACGTACTATCACATATGGGCTCAGGTATACTTCCAACAATGGAGTATTGTTATCTGGATACTCAAATTCAGATTGGGATGGTAGCACAGTTGACCAGAAAAGTACCTCTGGTTATTGCTTTAGTATGGGATCAGCAATTATCTCTTGGTCTAGCAGGAAGCAGGGTTCCATAGCTCAAAGTACAGCTGAGGCAGAGTATATTACTGCAAGCGATGCCTGCAAGGAAGTAGTTTGGCTCAGAACGTTGTTATCTGATCTATTCGAGGGAAAACTTGACTCAACAATCATCCATTGTGATAATCAGAGTTACATAAAGATTTCAGAGAATCCAGTGTTTCATGACAGATCGAAACACATTGAAATGAGGTATCATTTCATTAAAGATCTAATGCAGAGAGGTGCTTTGAAGTTGCAGTACATTCAAACAGATGAACAAATTGCAGATATCTTGACCAAGCCTCTGACAACATCAAATTTTGTGTACTTTCATGACAAGCTTGGTATGGTAGAGAATGTCTCTCTCGCTGAGAGGGAGTGTTTATTTTTCTAAGCAACATCGAGAGCCCTTCTCTTCGGAGAATGGGACCACTTGGTCCGGGACCATGGTGAAGACTCAACCCAGTGTTGAGTGACCATTCTATTGAATGGTAGATATATGGTCTAGGACCATGATATAGACCCAGATCTGGCCTGGGTAGACTCAACCTTGTGTTGAGTATACATTTGGTCTAGGACCACGATGTAGACCAGTCTGGCACTGGTAGACTCAACTTAGTTATTAGTAGCCATTCTCTTGGAGAATGAATACACTGTAAGCCCTAGACTGGGTCTGGGCATGTGTGTGGCACTTTGACCCTTGATCTATGGGCTTGGTGTGCTTCTCCAAGGATTAGCTACCCTTGGTTAAGTTACCCTAGTACCAGATCTAGGTGTCACACAGTGTGTGAGGTAAAAAGCATCAATAACTCTCTTGGTTTATGATGATGTACTTTTGAAATAAAAAAGGTACCACATGTAATGACCATAGAGGCACTTGGAAAAAGGTCAAAGTCAAAAGTCGATTTAAATAAGACATTTGTACCACAAGAAAAGGACCATAGGTGGAAACAAAATTAAATGACTTTTGGTAAAAGTCAAAGGAAAAATAAAAGTACCCTTTTTGGTAAAAGTGAAAGTGAAATTAGGAAAAGAATAAAAATATTATTATTTTTATTTTTCAAAATCTTGTCCACCTACAGGTTAACAAAGGCTATGAAAGAAGATCAAGCCTTCTCATTTAATACACACACTTTTGCTCTCACGGGTGAGTAAGACTATCTTATGTTCAAACCTTCAGGTAGGGTTTTATCAGCAAAGTCCATCTTCAGCATTTTTGCACAACCATCTTCAACAGTCCATTTTCTGGGCAGCCTTCTTCATTTTTTCTTGCAGCTTTGATTGTTTGGATAGCCATTTTTGGGGGAAACTGTGTTCTTTCTTTTTCATGATGCCTCTATTCTCTGGGCAGTCCATATTGGGCTCAACCTCCTTCTTTCAACCCATGGGTTGCTACCCATGAGGGTCTTGGCAGGCTGCCAACCCTCAGGCAACAGAGATCTGCCCAAACAAGACAACGGGAAGGAGAGAGAAACGGGCAACGGACATGAAGGTATGGGCAGCAGACATGATAGTACATTTTTGGGCAGTTTAGTATTTTCGAGCAGTTTGCTATCTTTCAGATAGTCTGATATTTTTTTTATGTAGGAGAGAGAAAAACTTCATTTTTTTGAAGAAGCCCTAATTTGGGAAAAAATTGTAATTTCTGAAAATTTTGGTTAAATTATTAGTCTGAGTTTTTTTACTGATAATTTTCATTGTGACTGTGGTAAATTCCAGATCTGGAATTGAGGAACTTTTTGAAGAATTTTTCTTAGTCATCTCATTTATGAGATTAGCTATTAATGCTTTTGGGGGTTTTTTCCTTTGAAGTTTTCCCCAGTGAAAAATCTTGTGTCCATGTGTGCTAATGTGATTAATGTGTTTATATTGCATTGTTGATTTGTTTAAGTAGATCTACAAATTTTTAAGTTTATGCTAATGCTAAAAATCAACAATATGAACACTTGGAACGATAGTAGAACAAGATGATCACATCATTGGTATAATCTCCTTAGAATCTTTGATATGATAGATAAATTAAAGTTAGAAAATGTGGACCATGCAGATAAGTCAAGAGATAAAGATAAGATGTAATGAGATTAGACGAAACTTGAATTGCTCACTTCAGTGATGATAAAGACTTCAGCTAAATAGGAGATAACTCAAATTGTTAACTTCAATGATGTTAACAAAGAATACTTTAGTTAATTAAAGGAGAACTTGAATTGTTCAATTCGGTTGAAAGTGTTAACTAAGTGTTAATAAAGAATATCTAGTTAACTCAAGTGGTTTGCATGATGACACTTGAGTTAAACTAAAAGACGATACTTAAGTTACGACACTTGCGTTAGCCACCAAATAAGTGGTCCAACATCTAGTTAAGGGGCGATTTCATTTTGACGTAGAAGGTTCAATTAACTAAGTGATTGTATGATGATACTCGAGTTACGAAACTTGAGTTAGCCACCGAAATAAGCGAGCTTACATCCAGTTGGAAGGAGAGTTCATACCGAGGTCAGAAGTCTATAAATTGAGCCTAAAATGAGATGTATGATACACTTGTGATCCAGGATTTGAGGAGATCAAGGTGAGAGCAAATATCTCTTGAAGGAAGGTGTGAATGAGAGCAATATAGTGAATTGGTTGTGTATTAAGTAAACTATTGAGTGCTTATTTCTATCTTTCTCTCTTGCTAGGATATTGCACGAGGGGTGCTTAGTGTTTCTCTCTAATAATGTAATAGGGGTGCTTGATGTAATCTACTATTGTAAAATACATTCTCTACTATCTATCATTATACTAAGGAATATTTTGTTGAGGTTTTCTCCCTTAAGTACTAGAGGGTTTCCCTAGGGTTAATATTGTGTCTCATGTGATTTATTATGCTTTTGTTTATTGTTGATTTCAAGTACTACCATAATTCTGCATTATGATAAACAAATTCAACATAACTAAGAATTTAGGGCCTCATACCTCAGATCCTTGAGTTGAGTCAACATGAAAGGCTCATGTGCTCCACCACACTTCCATTAACTCCCCCCTTGGTTTGAATATGCATTGGGGACTTGGATTCCTATCCTCCTCAAAGTCGACTACATTTAAACTACAGTCCATTGACTAGTTAGAAATAGACCAAAAAATCCCTTCAATTCCCAAGCTTCAATTCGTCCAAGCCTCTTAATTTTAATCCATCCTTAAACCCACCATTCTTTCCACATTTCATGAATTTTTACCTGACCTAGCCTTTATATTTATATTTGTATTGTGCTTGCAAGATGATAATGTAAATGCTACAATGATAGCTTTCATCATCATGAAACAAATAATTTGGTTTCCCAATGATGCTACTTGTAGTTCCTTTTGGTTAATCAGTTTTGCAATTATCTAAATAGGGAATTATGTTAGGCATGAGAAATATTCACAGCTCAGAGAATGTAATTGTCCACTTTGGGATGCTTCAAGTGACAACATAATAAGGATTAATGTGAGCTATGTAAAATTTGTGGGGTTGTGGTTGAAAAAATTATATAATGGTTAGAAAGGTTGCTTCAAACACTTTCTATAGGTGTTTGTAAACATTATATATGTAGTCATGGTAGAGTTAGACTCTTAAGTCACCAACATGAGCTTCAAAATAAACATCACAAGCATATTATTTAGATCACATTAAAGTTTCTCGTCGATGAGGGTTGTTTCTCTATTTTTCATTGCTTTCATATGAGAACAAACAAGAAATGAAATATGGTACCACAATTTTTAACCATTTAGTAATTTTTAGGCAACATTTCATTATCGATATTCATTTCCCCATTTTCAAATATAAAAAATATTTTGAAAGTAGAAACTTTGTTTTTCATCAAGTCTAGCCACAAACATTATTGTTCTTGATCATTAGAAATATTATTTCACAATGAAGATCCCAGTAAAATATAAATGCAGAGCACACTAGTATCAATCAAATATTGGGAATTTGTTGAGTTAAATAATATTCAACTAGAATGGAAGTTATGTTCATTACATTTTTCCATGATACTATTGTAACATTGTAGTTCTTATTGTTGTGATTTTTATCACCATCTACCTTAATATTAACATCATAAAATTGTCAAATCTTTTATAAACCTAGAAGATATAGAAGATGGTGCACACTATCAATGGGTAATCTAAATTGGTTTCCACCAATGTTATTGGGTATGTGCTTAGTTCCATGTCAGTGGAATGCCCCTTACATAGGTGCACTAGTCTTCATAATCATGTTTTCTTGGAATGCCATCCACAAATATAGGGAATCATACCTTGGGTTTTATCAATAAAATATTTCAATAGGAAAAAGAAGAAAAAAACTAAACAAAACTTCTATTGGGTTGTAGTCCAGTGGAGACTTATAATGGTTATTCTGATAATGGCTTGGGTTCAAATCTTGATTAACATCATCCTCCTCTAATTAGGATTTGTGTAATGTGGATATTGATTATATATTTTTTTTTTGTAATCTAGTTGAAACCTTGTATTACTAAAATAAAATATGCATGATAGAACATAAGTCTCACACTTGGTATGAGACAATGACTGGGAGAACAGTATCAACCTGTCAAAAGAAAGGGATAAGGACGATGCATACCTATGATAGACAAAAGTTGATAAAATTTAGTGAAGTACAGATGACTATGAACAAAGAAAGAAAAGCTAAACCATTGAATAGACTATAAAGGATTTTTTTCCCTTTTTTCTTACAGATTTCGATCCATCCTATTGAGTTTATATGATTAGTTGATTTATGTTGAAAAATTGCTAAATTACTGGATGAAGGTTCAGAAAATAGATGTTCTGTAGGGGTGGCAGGTTCCTTATCACTATCCAAGTTATCAAATTCATGTGGACGTTTCTATCTGTTTAAGAAGGATACCATGACCATGGTGGTATCTTGATTTTCTACTGTCGAGAGAGGATGATATGAAGCTAGAGGAGGTGATTGATTTGAGGATATGTTCTAAGGTTGCTCTAGTATTTTTCTTATCTCATGCCATCCTCTAGTATTTTTCTTTGAAGTTACAGGCGGAGCAGAGCGCTAGAAGGAAGGACAAGCTTCCTCAAGGTGACCTGCCTATTGAAAATACATACAATGGAAGGTAGTATTATTATAATCAATTGGTTGTGGGAAGGGATATTCTTCCCAATTGAGGAGGATATTTTCAGGCATCCCTTGACTAAGATCTAATTCCACATAAATGTAATCGAAGTTAAATATGCCCTTCTCGATCAAGTCAGTATCAATTTGTTGACAATAAAAAACCTTACCTTGACATTAGGGATTCTTTCTGATATGAAATCCCAATTATACTTTGAACCATTTGGAATAGGGAACCCGTTCGGATTTTGTCTCGGGTATAGTTTAGGGATTTTCTTTTTAAATATGAAATGTAGTATGCACTAATCTACTGTGCAATCCTAAATTATCTTAACCTATCCTATCTAGGAGCAAGAGTAAATTGAACAAGCAATAAATAAAGTTGAGATACATTCCAACAACATATAAACACATAACTTGAAATGTAGAACAACTGCACAGTGAGATTAAGTACCAAAATAGTTATAACATAAACACAGTTTGCATTTACAACACAGAAATCAAAGAGACTCCGATAACACATACACATTAGATGGTAATGAACCATAAGAATGATCCAACAGGTAAACAAACCAATCTTACCACATATGAGCAATATATGAAAAGGAAATCAATTCCACGCCATTCATCCACATAACAGATACAATATCCAATCCAAAACTTGAGTCCAAAAGATCTCTATTCCTTCTCAAGAATAATCCTTACAAAGAGCGAGTAGCAAACTCCCATGCCAAAAGTCCCCTTTTTTCCCTCCTTTCACCTCTCTTTTATAATCCTCGAAGTGACTGTTTGAATTACCCAAAAGTAGTTACATTGTTGGGATTCTTACGCACATGTCACTTAGGGACTCAAAATAAAACAACAAATGAAATTTAAATTATACAATTAAGGAAGGGAATTCCCTTGAGCTTTATTAGACTCATCCCAAAGTTCAAGCAATCATAAGATATAACATTTAATTGTTTGGGTTCTAATAAACACAATGAAACTTCATGAAGGACAACTTCTTGGACCAACGTAATCAATATTTTTGGTAATTGAGCTATGCCCTATGGTCATGAATTGGGTTTTTAGTGTGGTTGTTCCAATATGTTCTTATAGAGCTTGTGTAGTGATTTATGCAGTGCTTCTGATATCTCCCAAGTATTCCTCCTTAATTGTCCTTAGTTCCAATGGGTATTGTTCTATTGGGACAAATTCTTCAAAATTCCTTGGTGGAAGTGATTGACATCTCATGAACACTCTTACTATGGCCTGGTGTACATTTCGACATTTTTCTAGTGATTTTGTAACTTGCTTCTGTAATTTTGCCCTTAGATTTTGATAATTATCTAATTTGGCATAATTAAGATGCATTTCTTTTATTGTCCTCTTGGGAAAATTTCATGGAATTTCTATGTTCTGTGTATGTCATGCTACCACACATTTTAGCTTACCTTTCACATCCATGATCTTGAGGTCACTCCTTTGGGCTTCCTCTAACACCACCTTGATCTTGGTATCTATATTATGTACTTCATACAATTGTTCTATTATGAATCCTTGTGCGTGGAACAATTGTTCAAGTAGTGCAATAACACATGTGTGGAATTGTTGCCAAGATTTGCCTTTCTTTTGTGGATGCATTTAGTTCTACTGCTATCATGTCCTTTTCATGTCAAATAGTTTCCATTTGTTTCCAAAACTACATTCCTTTCCACTAGCCTATTGACTTGCTTTATCATTTCATCCCTCTCATCCTGCAAATTTTATATATGTGTGATCATAACTATCTTTTATGATTCAAGAGTTTCATCTTAAGAAGCTAGTGCATCCTTATCTGTTTGTAGGTATTGGGATAATACTTCTAAGGTTCTTTTATTGACCTTTAAATCATCATGATCATGTCTTTGTTAAACCCTCTCTCTTTTAGCTTCTAGGAGGAGGTCTTCCAGAGTGTCAATATTCTTCTTAGCATGTTTGAGGTCCTGAACCATCTTTTGGATGTTGTCTTGGTTAGCCATGGAAGCAACCACATCCATTGAAGCCACATTAGAGGAAATTTCAATTTAAAATGGGGCTTCCAAAAATAATACAAATTCCATGTCATCATGTATTAGCGAATCAAAATGCTTTAAAATTCAAAAAGGGAGCACCTCTTAAACACTTTTTTAATATAAATTTGGGGATAGGTATCATAAAAAAGCTACTTTTTTGTTCATATTTTCGACATATCTCCCAGCATTTTTACTCAAATTTTGATCAGGAGAGATCGTTGGATGCAGAATTAAATTACGCATCCAACGAGTACCCACTCGGCATACTTTTGACGGACAACATCATCACATTTTTTCAAGTATTTCTTGTTTTTGGGGTAGCGGGGCCCGTCAAAAGTATGCCGAGTGGGTACTCGTTGGATGCGTAATTTAATTCTGCATCCAACAAGCTCTCCCAATCGAAATTTGAGTAAAAACACATGGAGATATGTCGAAAATACGAACAAAAAATAGTTTTTTCTTTTCTTCCTCCAAAATTAATAAATATTATTTTATTATTTTAACTATTATTTTATTAATTTTCCTTAGGAGGTCCATTTTGAGTTGAAATATCCTCTAATGTGAATTCTAGTGCCTTATTATTCCCTTTGAATATCAAAACTTCCCGAGTAGTGACGATATTTGGTCGTGACGAAATCTTGAGTCTCTTTTACGTTCTTTTGACAATATGTTTCTTTTTAGGGTCAAATATTATAGTATCCAATATAGCTACATTTTTCTCCTTGGATGGTGTGTATGCAGTGATGCCCAGTTCTCTAAAGGGAAGTTTACCCTTGGTGAGTGGGATTTCAGTTCTTGTAGAGGGTGTTTCATTGTCTATGTCTTAAGGCCCACTATCATGTGCCTCCTTGGTCTGTTCTTGTTCCCGCTCTACAACAATCCTCTGAGTTTCTTCCTCTTTCTTCTTTTGAAGTTCCTCCTGTAGGATTTTCTCTTCTCTTTTTTAGGATCTTCTGTTCTTTGAGCAACTCCACTTGCTTGCACTTTTATTCTTCATCTCTCTTTGCCTGCTCCTTAGCTCTTACTTTTATTTCTATTCTCCTAATGGAGCCTCTAATTCAAACTTTTTTAAAGCAACGCCTCTCAGTTTTCTCTTTTGTAAGTCCTTAGGGGTTTATTCAATATGTTTGCTAGTGATAACATCTTTTGTACCTTTTCCATGCTTTCTTTTATTGTCTAATTCTTCAAAGTTGTACACTCTCCAATATACTTCCTCTTCTACACAAAATTGATCAGTATAGGCATAATAAAACTTGATAGCTGCACCTTGGTTAGCCACCTTCTCATGGTTGTCATTCCTATAGAAAGTCCTTTCACCAAACTGAAAGGATTCAAAATACTTGGTTACTCTAAAGACTCCTTTATTTTGGACATCTTGTAAGCTCCAATTGTTATTGGCAGGAACGGCTTTGATGCCTTCTTATTGTTATTCAAGGAATGTCTTATTACATCAATGAATGTTTGTCTCACAATTTCCTTGAGAGTCATGTAATCCTTGACTACTTAGGGAAATTGTAAGGGGCCTTAGACCCTCCATAAATGCTTAGATAGGTTCTTTCCTCCATTAGATACAATCTCCTGGCTGAATTACCTTTTTGATGGCATTATCAGACATGTAGTTAGATGGCTTTCTATAAACGATCTTGTACAAAGGAAAGATGAATTATTTGCAAATTTGATTATAGTAGCTGGAATGATTGTGTGCCCATAATTCTTGAAAACCCACATGTATGGGTGTTTCTTCAAGGTTCCATTTCCATCTCATTCCTAGGAAGTCAAGGAAGATACAAATTGTATCAAGCAGATATGAAGACATGAAATTTTGATTTATGCATAAGAATACCATCGTGTGCCTCCTTAATGTGTCTTCCATGTTTATGGAAACAATTGTTTCCCGGTTAAACCTTGTGACATGCATCATGACATGATATAGCATTGGATTCCATTGGAGCGTGAAGTGTTATGTGGTAGCAGTCCCATATAATATGCACAAAAGAGCTGTGGCTACCTGATAAGGATGCTTTAGCATCTTCGCCTCATATTCAATATTTTCCATTTGGCGAAACTATGTTATGGGCATGCATTCTTGCTTGATGAAGTCTTTGTAGTTTAGTTTCAATCCTTCAAACCATTCAAGTGTCATGTTAACCTCAATTACAAAAATCTTGTGAGCTTTTCTACAAATGGGTTGGTTGAAAGAAGCGTACCTTCATTTGCAGTGTTCTTTAGGATGTAAGATGTGGCATCAATGTGTGGTATAATCCAATTTATTACTTCTTCACAAGGGAAGATATCAACTCTTGTTGTTACTTTATGGAGCCTTGATTGCTTGATATTTTGATATATCAAGACTTCTTCTAATTTGGGGGACATATACTCTTCATTCCTGAAAAATGATATATTTCTCCCCAGTTATATGATTGATCGACTCTGGTATTACTCTAAGTATCGTCGTACTAGATTTGGAGAGGACCTTATTATGCTTGCTCATCACCAGATGATACCTCCTACACAATTTTGGAGTGTTGTCTAGTTCTCTTTCAAGACATAGTGAACTCATGCAAGCCATTAATAGCATCATCATTTTTCATGGAGCACAAATGAACAACATATGCACACAAAACCATCCTATCATTGAAATATGAAAGAAAAATTAGAACAAAATCAATTTAGACCTCCCTTCACATTTGAGGTCTTATTGGTTATTATTTCCAAGTGTCTCATATCCTAAAATAGGTTTGGTCAGGCGCAGTCTTTCACAAGGTAGTTATACCTTCTCGGTTTATTCAATATTGCATATTGAGATTTAAAATCCAATTTTTCCAATTACAAACAATGCACATATAAAAAGAATAAAACTTGACTACAATAATGTACATCATGGCCATCATGTGGTTAGGAGCTCTAAGAGAACACGAATGAGTAAGTTAAGGAGCTCCCATGGGAATATTATGGTCACGACTAATGACTCAAATTTTGAAATCTAAACCCCTCAGTTTGAGTTGTTAACATTGTTGAAGCAGAAGGTAGAGTTAGCGAAATGGCTAAGGGTTGATGTGATTTCATAATATATGGCCCATGTGGCAAAAAACTTAAAAATTTCCATTTCCCTCGTATGTTCCATAACGCAACTCGTTCTAGGTCTTAAGCGAATAAATTCATTAAACAAAGAGGCCAAAGTGACTTTAACTTGTCTCAGCCCCCTTGAGGATGTAAACCTTGAACCCTAAATCATTATAGGGTTTGACCGCTTGACCCATCTAGTAGGACACAAATGGATTCGACTTGAAATATAGTTTTCAAAATTTCAACAAGCCATAAAGGGCAAGGATCGAAGGGGGTGGACTATTAGGGATCAATTTGGGTGAACTTACCTTTACCAACCATAACTTGGCTAGACCAAAAATTCACGTAGGATGTGAGTACTCATTTGATATTGTGCATGACAATTGTAAAGCAGGTAATGGCGATCAGCACTTGCCCCTCATCCATTTCCTCCATGTGGCTCAAGGTGTGTCAATGGTTTCATAATCAACATAATGAAAGGTTAAATAGGGTAAGGGAAGATATTAATTATAATAACACTCAAAATGCCTCTCTCCTTCCAACCTTTGGTGACCACGGGTTAAAACAATGACTTAAACAATGTTGGCTGGTAAAAAATTGAGACATGTGGTGATTTAGAGTGAGTTATGTCGAAGCGTTATAGCAAATATTGATGAGTCACACTACATTGTTTCAGGTAAGTTGGTCAAGTTTCATCAGTGAAATCCAAGTCTTGTCCCCTTTCTCCATTGCAATGGAACTTGGTGAGCTCCACCGCCCATGTGACAAGTTATTTTGAGTTGAGAGATACCACCGGAAGGTTTGGGAATGAATACCACCATTTCAACAAGTTTTAGCGAGTTGAGTTTCCCTTGGGGCATTCTGTTTGGAGAAGACCACAATTGTGACAAGTTTTTCAGAGATGGGTGGTGTCGCGTCCAAGTAGAGTAACAACATTAAAACCATATCGAACTGGATGGAAATCAACTCCATTACAATGGAATGAATGAAGGTCACTGCTATTGCCTCTAATTGGGGGGAGATCGATAAAACAAAAAACTCTATGAAAGGTTCCGAAACACAAAAAATCATGGGAAAACGTAAAATTGTGGCAGATTTAAAAAACTTTTATGTGTTCCTTCCTAGTGAGATAAAGTTTTAAGACTATTGGTGCAGTACATCAAACGATTGACGCTCCTCTTCTTCCTAATCGGTCACCCTGTTGTGGACACAATATCCTGAATTTCTTCCACTGTAACTTCCCTCACAATTGGTGTTTCTTGTGTGGTTTTGCTTGAAATAATATGTGCCATGGTGTCTGCAATACTTCTCTTCTCACTTACACTTCTCTTAGATCTAACTCTTCTTCTCTTTACTTTGCTTCTTCCTCTCAACACACACAATGCATCGAACCATGCCCCTTAGTATGATTTTATAGCCTCCAATCCTTCCGTGCAAGGGATTTGAACCATGATTACTAAATCCTCATTGATTGACCAGATCCTTCGTCAATTCTGCAAATCTAGTGCACGTCTTTCTCATTAAATGCAAGTCTTTCCAACTTGCGTTGTCGCCCACCTGGTGTAATTGCTTCATTTATTGCCTAATGTGACCAATTCACACCTCGTCTGGTATCAACAAGTTCCAAAACTTGTCGCGATTCAACTTTTCTCATCGCTCTTCCTCTTGTCCACAGACTTTCATTTAGAATTTTCCATTTTTTTTCATTTACAGTTGTTAGCATTGGTGTCATGCCTGGCTATCCTGATAGGGCTTTAGCCGACTCCCATTCACTAGTTTTGGAAAAACTACTTCGTCTAACTGTTACAACTGAACTGCACCTTCATTGGTAATGAAATGTATGATGTAGGGACCTAGCCAATGCATTTGAAGCTTACCTGGGTGCTTCACAAACTTGTTGTCTTAGAGGAAACCAGATCTCCGTGCTAGAAGTGCTTCATCTTTACGTGGCGATTATGCCATGCCTTTTGTCAATCCTTCTCTACTTTATAATGAAAACCTATGATGAAATGATCCTCTTCGAGATGTACTAACTATGACAATATTTCTTCAATTGCTTTGTCGTCGCTCATTCCTGTTACCACTGCTATGCATATTCTAAAGGTGATATATTCCATCGACATCACTGCTTCTTGTCCATAAACCAACTTGAATGGTTTTTGGCATGTGAGCCTTTTACACGTCGTTCGATAGGCCCATAGTATCACATGTATTTTCATATCCTAATCGTTGTGATTCGTATTGCATACCTTAGTAAGTGCATGTTTCAGTATCTTGTTGAACACCTCTACTGCTCCATTCGCTTTGGGTGATATGGAGTACTCTTCTTGTGTTGTATATGGAATTCTTTAGTCGTCGCTCTAATTGCCTGATTGATGAAGTGATCTCCTTGATCACTCATCAATATATTGGGACATCCAAATCGAGTAACCACATTGTCGAAAAGGAACCTTGTAGCCATTACAACTATGCAATCCTTTATTGGTGCTTCCTCAACCCATCTCGTTAGATAATCAGTTGTAGTGATGATGTATCTCACACCTGTTCTTTTTCCTGGTGGATCTATAGGTCCCATGAAATCAACTACCCACTTATCAAACAATTGTAGTGTTACCTGAGGTACTAACGACATCTCATCTCTTCGTGATGGTTTTCCCATTCTTTAACATACATCACAACTTTTAGAATAATCTGCGGCATCACCATGTATTGTCGACCACCATAATCCAGCTCTAAGTATTTTTTCTGGTAGTTGAACGTCCCCCATAATGTCCTCCTGCAATTCCACTATGCGCCTCTGCCAAAAATATTTCTTACTCATGCAAAAGAACATATTGACATAGAATTTCATCTGGCCCCATCTTATATAGCTTCCCTACAATTAGTTGGAAGTTAGCAACTCTGAGAACTAGTTGTTTCTTCTAGCTAGTGGTGAAGTCCTCAGGGACCTTCATTTTCGCCAAAAATTGAACAAAATGTTTGTATGGTCATCAACCATTCCGAATCGAAATAGATGTGCATTAGGTAAATTGTCCTCGATGCTGCTTGGTTCTTCACCTGACTCTATCCTTGATAGATGGTCGGGTCCTGCATTCAACCATTCCGGTTTCAAAATGATTTCAAAATCAAATTCTTGGAATAATAGAATCCATTGACAAATACCCCCCCCCAACACAGGCTTATTGACCAAGTACTTCAATGTTGAGTGATCCGCAAACATTTTGAAATGCCCTCCTAATAGGCAGTGGCGGATTTTTTGCAATGCATACACAATCCCCAATCCTTCTCTTTCTGTCGTCGTGTTGTTTTTCTCTGCAATAGACAACTTTCGACTGGAAAACACGATCGGGTGATCGATTGATCCTTCTCTTTGTTGGGCCAGTATTACTCCTAATGCAACTGATGAAGCATCGACATGGATATAGAACTCCTTTGTGCAATCCGAAAACACTAATATTGGTGTTGCGACTATATTTTGTTTTAGCATATCAAGGCACGTTTGACACTCGTCGTTCCATTTGAACTTCACATCTTTCTTCAATAATTTCTCCATAAATGCAATGATCGCTGCATATCCCCTTATAAACTTCTGGTAATACCGTGAGTGGCCCATTGTTGCCCTCATCTGTTTTACTGTCGTTGGTGCCGGTAGGTCGACAATTATTGCAATCTTGGCAGGATCGACCAACATGCCTTGCTTACATACAATGTGCCCCAATAGGATTCCAAATGGTGCGCAAAATATACATTTCTTCAGATTCAATGAAATTTGATGTTGTCAACACCTTTCTAACATCAAGTGAAGGTTTGCAGTATGGTCTCTTACCAACCTGTAGACGATACAACCGTCCATATAGACTGCAAGGAATTTATGAATGAAGTCTTTGAATGTAGTGACAACTAACCTTGAAAAAATCGCGGGCGCATTCTTGAGACCGAACGACATCACTCTGTACTGGAAACATCCCCATTCTGTTACGAATGTGGTTTTGTGTCTATCTTCCTTCGCAATTCTTATTTGATGATAACCTGGAAATCCGTCAGTAAATGAATAGATTTCTTGTCCTCCAACTCTTTCCAGTACTTCGTCAGTGAATGGTGTTAGAAATGGGTCATGAAGACTTGCGTCATTCAATTTCCTTAGATCGATGCAAATCCAGATTTTTCAAGTCTTTTTTCTGGCACAACCATCAGGCTGATCCATTATGATTCCTCGGCATGCTCGATAATTCATGCATCAAATATCCCATTCCTCACAATGTTTTAGTAAAGAATCTTTTGCCCAATTACTTGGACAACAAACCATTTGGAATACATTTTAATAGACACACTTAGAAAAGGAACAACCAACACATAAATGATCAACATTTTCTTCTGCTAATTTGCACAAGGAGCACCGATTTGGAGCGTGCTAATTCCTCTTTCAATCGTTGTCCCAAGTAATAATTCTATTCGATAAAACTAGCCATGCATTTTTATTTATTTTCAAGACTCTAGCCTCCAAATTTTTGACCACCACCATAAATAATCCTAAGTTTGAGAATCTCATGCCAATGCCTCATATCCAAGTTTAACAGTAAGAATGTCCATAGTTTTGTTCCATGACCATCACAATTTGTCATCATGATTTAGTATTAAAATTGCATTATGTAATAATATAGTAGTGTACTTAGGAGGTCATAGGTTCAAATCCAGATGGGGATAGTGTATGTACACCTCTGTAGACTTTAGCAGTTAAATCACTCCGCAGAGGGGGGTCCCTTGTCCCACAAACAAGAGAGTCTTATACACCAAATTCGTGTCTCTCTTGGCGATGACCTTAAAAATAGATTATTATTATTATTACTAAGACCATTCCTATACCATAAGACCATGTAAATGCAAGGCAGACAATACTTTACATGCTATGGGGTATTTAATGGGGCGGTTGTTGCACTGTGGGTCAGTGCAACAACCACTCCATTAAATACCCCATAACATGTAATTTTTTTATTTTTTTAAAGCCATAAATAAGGTTCTTTTGCACTCAACGTCACCAATAATCAAAACACTATTGTTAGTGTATGGTCTACCACCTTGAGTACCCAACTTTTATTAAATGTTTGTTTTGTTTTGTTTTGCGTTGTACGGTACATTCCATACATTTACATGCTCCTAGATTTATTTTTATTTTTCTTCAATTTGGGGTACTACTAAAACCCTAACCCTCTTCCTCATTATTATAACCTATTTGCTGCTTCTCGCACGCAACAGTCTCGCCTTCGTACCAGCATTGAGTTCTAGGTGTTCGCTCATCGATTCCGCTCGTCCCCTCTAAAAAGGTAATTTAACTATCCCTCTTTCTATTCATTTTCGCAGAGCATGATGTCTACTCAGTTGAAGATATGGAAACGTTTGAGCTCCAACCAACTCCAATTGTCAGGCTTTTGCCCCTCAATCGCCATTTCTCTGCTTCCTTCTCTTCCATTTTATTCAAATAACCACATAAAATCCGCCAATTATTGTAACCAAGTGGCTACACCATCCATGACTCCGCCAGACAGGGGGCGTTGCCAGGGATTTTCTCATCAGCAAATGTGGTTTATCAGAGGAAGGTATCTCAAAAGCCTTTAGATACGACACAGGCTTGCTTCGTGTTAAATCGACCCACAATTTGGAAGAAATTTTGGAGTTGTTAAATGGCTGTGGTTTCACCACCCCTGCCCACGTTCGAACGGTGGTCCTTCGTAACCCCTGGCTTCTCTTTCATAGATCTGGAAGAAACATTAAGTCTAAAGTCAGCTTGCTTAGGACTTTCATAACAGAGAAAGATATCTCAAAACTAGTTATTAGAGGTGCACGTGTATTTGATGTTGGAGAGGATAAGCTTAAGTCTCGAACTTCACTTTTGCGAAGTTTAGGCTTTGAGGGAGATGATGCATTATCGCATTTAGTAGCGAAAGAACCCCGTCTGCTGCAGATGCCAGAGGAAAGAGTTATGGAGTTATTTAAACAGACCAAGAATCTCGGGTTTAAGAGGGGATCAAACTCGTTTGCAGATGCCGTGTTTGTGTTTTCAGGACTAAGTAAAGAAACATTAGAACGAAAGCTGCAGTGTTTGAGTGGTTTGGGTTTCTCGGAAAAACAAATTTCGGAATTATCTAGGCGGAGGCCGCGGGTTTTGTCATTTTCAGAGGAAAAATTAAAGCGTAATGTAAATTTTCTGGTCAATTCTGTGGGACTTTCATTGGCTGATCTTGTGAAGTACTACCAACTGTTTAGCTACAGCTTGGAGAAGAGGATAATTCCTCGGTATAGAGTAATGGAGGCGTTGAAGACCATGCAAGTGCAAGAGTTGAAAAGAGATATATTTTCCAACAAATTTTTCTATGACAAAAAAACGTTTCATGGAGAGATTTATCAATAATAACCCTAAATCCTCAAGTCTGCTGGATATTTACCATGGTGGGAACCCGCACTGATGGTGTCCCAATCAAAGAGATTAACGGAAGTTCTGAGACTTTCTCAAGACTTTGAATGAATTTTCTTCAACAGAGATCATGACGATTCCACCTTTTGACAGTTCTACGGTTTCCTTGGCACGAGAAATGTCCAAAAAGAGTTCTTGTAATGTCAAAGTCATACAGCTGACAGCTGGCTAGCATTTTTTAAAAGCAGATTGAAACACAGGCGCAATTTGACAGTGTTGCTATATTCTCTTCAATTATGGGTACAACTCAGGCACCTTTCTGTTCTCCAATGCCTCCTTTAGCTGCATATTTAGACATTTTTTATCAGCAGAAAGTCAGATAACAGATATTGTTTTGTCATTAACATGGCATCTTCTGTTGTTGTCTGTCATGAACTTGCATTTATATAGAATCTTGGCTGCCTCCAAAAGCATGCTTATCTTGTTGACAAAGGCATCATATTTCAGAAAACAACTCATATCAACGAAGAATTTTGTAAATAATTTGTTTGTGTAGTTTACTGTGCTTCATTCATTTGTTTTATGTGATAGTTGGGTCTATGCATTTTGGATGCAAACCGACGTTTATGATTCTCACTCCTTTCTTTACATTTTGTACACATTCTCTATGTATGATATGGGCAGATAGTCAAATAGTCAAATATGTAGTCTTCGTTTGCAGGACTCAACCCCAAGTCAAGTAATTCATATTATATTATATTTTTAAGATTGTTCTAGTATCCTTGGGTTGATCTTTGTGCCTTCTAGGCTTGTAAGGGGTCATAATGTGCAAGTCCTAGGCTTGTAAGGGGTCAGAATGTGCAAAGATAAAAATTCTTTAGAAATATAATCAGAGAAAATGTCAAATTTCAGCAAACTTTTTCAATACCTTCAAAGCCCTGTTCATGATTGGATTAAGTATCAAATTTTCAACCTGGTACTTATCATTTGCCCAATCCGTAAATAGCTTGGACCTCTCAAAACATGTAGTTGGCTGCCTCTTCTACAGTAGGGGATCCTTTCTGGAGAAGAGTTTATAGGAGGTAAACTATTTTTAGAATCTGTTTGGTCTTTATATTCATTTCTAGAAATAGTTCTGCATACTACTGGTTATGACAGATTAACTATGTGAATGTTTTGGAAGGTTAAAACCATTGTTCATTTGTCGAATCCATAAATAGTTTGGAACTCTCAAAACATGTAATTGGACAATGCCTCTTCTACAGCAGTTTTCATTGGTAACCATAGAGAAAAAAAGCTCAGCTCTATTTTTTGTTCGTTGCCTTAGTGCATATTTTGGAACAATGAAATTTGATTATCTAAAATAGAATCCCCTCACCACATACCTATAGTTCCTTGACGGAATTGTAAAAAAATACCCAAACTTTGGAGTAAATTAGAAGTTCTTTGATGATTCTTAGGGATTTAACCTTTGCTGGCTCCTAGGATTCCCCTAAAAATCTAATTTGGTGGGTCAGATGCCAACGATGATTTTCCTTTGTTGAGAAAATTCGTGTCTTGAACTGACCGATGAGTTTTCAAACAAATTTCCACCATTATAACTTTATCCTTCTGTTGCATTTTGTTGGCATATCCTTCTTATCCCTTGTCTTTTTGACCACCTAATATCAACATCTTTTGATAAATAAAAAGCAATATAACATTGTCCTTTTAACAAACTTACAAACTGGGACCATTCTGCTACCTTATCATCTTAGAAATTTAAGCCTTATACAGATTTCCGTCCCTGATTCCAACCACATGCCATATAAATAGAAGATCCATCTTCCAGACAGATTATGATGTCATTTGAAATGATTCATCTTCCCAAGAGGAACCTGCTCAAATATCATGATGTCATCAATAGACAGATTATGATGTCATTTGAAATGATTCATCTTCCCAAGAGAAATATGCTCAAATATCATGATGTCATCAATAAACCTCAAAATGAAAGGTAGTTACAAATCCTGCCATCCTACTCCCTATTACATGCCCTTCTCTTTTGGCCTTTTAAATCAATCTACTTAATTGCTCTGCCATTAATAAGAACAGAAAGGGCAACAATTGACATTTTTATCTTAGTTCTCTGCCATGGCATTTTTATCTTAGATCTCTGCCATTAATAAAAATAAAAAGGGTAACAATTGACATCTTTATCTTAGTTCTTGAGCCATGAAAGGAACTTTGAAAGAAATTCATTATTTAAGAAACAAAAAAAAAAAAAAAACAACTCATTATCCAATTCACCATCTTTATTTATTTTTTTTTTTTTAAATGTTATAATTCCAAAGAGAAAATCTACATATAGTTGTTTATAGTTCTTCCCTACAACTTTGCAGCCATTAATAACCATGGGCTCACATGCGAGGGGAGTGGATGATGCACTAATAGAAAAAGTGAACACAATAAGTATGGGAAGAAGATCACAATAAGAGAATTGATCAATGGTGATGATGCGTCCTCATGAGGGAATTTAATGACCCAAAACAGGGGCTATACGATAGCTTCCATGCATAGATATAATAACGTCCCAAGAGTATATTGTAATCCAACAGACTGGGGTTGACAACGACGTTGACCAACACAGTTTTTCCACCTAATAAAGAAAATGACTTTTATTTCATTTCCATTCTTTAAAAAAAAATCAACCCAAGCATGTATTTGCATAAAAAAGACGCTGCTGTTGATACAACTTCTTTCTATCCCCCACCGCAAAAAATTCCCATAAACTATAAACTTTGATTTTACACCCGTGCTAGTCTTACATTTGTTCTCCTTTTTATCCAGAAAAATCCCAATTCACTATCTAAGTGCTTTAACTGATCAATAATATTCATTGTAAATTTGTCTTTTTGGTTAGCCCAAATGCATCATGAATTTTAAAGAAATATAAACTTTTCATATAACTTATGACTGGATATAATTTTAGTGGATATTAAGAAATCTAAACTTTTCATATGACTTGACTGGTTAATTTTTTTTTTCAAAGAATTACGTGTAATTTTTGAGATAATCTTACAGATGAGATTACATAATGAAATGGGTCAATTTAATAATTTTCATTGTAAAAGTATCATTTTCGGTTATCTCAAATGTATCATGAATTTATTTATTTATTTTAAGAAATTCAAACTTTTCATAACTTATTACTGGATAAAATATATTTTTTTAAAGAATTAGGTTTAATTTTGAGTTGATCTTACATATTAAATTACATAATGAAATGGGTCAATTCTTTGAATGAAGGCAGTTTTTATTTTTGGAATAAAATATATATTTTTAAAGAATTAGATGTAATTTTTGAGTTGATCTTACATATTGATTACATAAAGGCAGTCTCTATTTTTGGAATAAAATATATATTTTTAAAGAATTAGATGTAATTTTTGAGTTGATCTTACATATTAGATTACATAATGAAATGCCAATTCTTTGACTGAGAGCAGTCTTTATTTTTGGAATAAGAACAATAAAAATAGAGGCTTTAGATCTTTATTCATCTCTTAAAACTTCCTCCATCAACTCATAAAATTCCAAATAAAACTTAACTACTCAAACAAAAAGGTTTGGATTGTACTATTAATTCATCTTTTAAGATTTTTGCATACTGCTCATTCATTCCATCACCAATAACCCCAAATAAAAATATTTTAATTAAATTTCTCTAAGATTTTTGCATACTGCTCATTCATTCCATCACCAATAACCCCAAACAAAAATATTTTAATTAAATTTCTCAAATAATATTCACATGACTCTTAAACTTCAGGACAACTTTTCAAAAACTTAATATTATAATTCGCTTTATATGAGCCATCTTCAGCCTCCATTCTATCTTCTTTATTGAATAAATATGTTTTTTTTCGTCTGTAGACAACTTTTCAAAAACTTAATATTATAATTCCCTTTATATGAGCCATCTTCACCCTCGATTCTATCTTCTTTATTGAATAAATATTTTTTTTTGTCTTTAATATCTATCATATTTTTTTATTCCTCAACCTTAATTAGTTCCTTTTGATCTTTTGTTGTTTCATTTAACTAGAATCTTCTTCACTTTTTTTTATGTTTCTACAATGGGGGAATGTTGGAAATGCAGGTGCAAGTATTAGATATATTTAGAAGTTTCCTCAAATTTGCAAGAAACATCAGGTTGGGAACAACAATAATATATATTAAAAAATATAAAAATATAAAAGTTAATTATAAAATTAAACATGATAAGAGAATAAACATAGAGATAAAAAAAGGAACATTAACACAAACTAGATGACCTATCTTATACCTTAGAGTTGTAACTAGAACTTCTAAGCATATGAAAATTGCCAGAAAATCAAGATTACCATCCATGACATTGATTATGTGACATAGACTCTTTTTAAAGTGGGGACTTTTAGAAATTATAGTCCCTATATTTGTGGCTATAAGTATAGAATAAATTTCTAGTTTTGTGTAAACTATGATAAGATTGGATTAGAATATTATATGTTTACAAGACATTCTATGCTAAGGTATTTGCAAAGGTGTAATTACCTTTCACCTCATTGATGATATAAAGTAGACTCTTTTTAAAGTGGGGACTTTTAGAAATTACAGTCCCTATATTTGTGGCTATAAAGTAAAGAGTAAGTTGTGACATTCTAACAAATAACGATATGCACTCCTTGGGATGCATGCTGGAATTGAAAGGCATCTATGGAGACAAAATTACAGTTTCGTCAGGGATGGAGAAGAGGAGCGGGTCTTGTAGGGTTAGGGTTTCGTCTGTGAGTTGGAGGTTGCTGCTGTTGTTTCTCTGCGCGGTGGGAGACGAGTGATGGAAGCTAGTTTGTGCTTCTAGGGCTTGGGGGGAGGGTTTTTTTACACCGTTGGTTTGAAAGGTGGTGGTTTGGTCACTGTCAATCACGTGACTAGGTTTTTGTTTCAAAACTGTTGTTGTTTTGGCTTGGGGTTCTGTCACCAGACATGTTTGTAGACTTGTGGGTTTGTCAAGCTGTTTTCGGGGTTCTATGGTGGTTTCATCCTGGTCTTCTTGTTTCCGGCTTGGTGGGTGATAGTCTTTCGTTTTGGTGGTTTTTGTACAGTGTTGTTTTTTTTCCGAGTTGGTGGACAAAAGGTGGTCGAGGAGATTTGGGTGGCCAGGTGTGTGGTTGTGGTATACGGGGTGGTTTAGGGTTTCTAGGTGATTATTAAAGAGCTCATGAGTGACCATGGGAGATATTTTCGGGGGAGGTTCTCGGGATAGGAGAAAGGCGAGGGCTTATAAGACCTCTCAGGGGCAGAAGTGCTTTGTCATAGACAAAGACAATGTGATGGAAAAAATTACATCTCTTAGCGCCCGGGCGTTGGTGGGTCGCTGTGAATACTATCGTCTGGACAAGGATGGGTGGTTGAGCTAGATTGCACGCTCCTGGAAACCTATTTTGGACTATGCTCCCAATGTCAGTCGACTGTCCAACGGGTGGTTTGTCTTTTTGTTTCTTGAAGAAGCAGATGCAACCCGTATTCTAGATGGGTTATGGTTGATCGAGAAGGGGTCTTTGGTTTTATGGAGATGGTGGAGTGGGTTTGACCCTCTCCGAACGAAGGTCAAGAAGAGGCACCTTTGGGTTTTGCTCCCAGACCTACCACTCCCTCTCTGGACCAAGGAATCGCTTCGGGCTATTGGAAATATTTTGAGACATTTTATTGCGGTGGATGAGGCTTATCTCCATATGATAAGCATATGGCTAAGGTTTTTATTGAACGGGATGTTTCCGAGGGCTTGGAGGAGATCCTCATTATTGATTGGGATGGTCGTTTAATTGAACAATGACTGGATTACATGCATGTTTCGTTTTGATGCCACTATTGTC
The DNA here is from genome assembly GCA_001517045.1 of Pseudotsuga menziesii. Taxonomy (NCBI): domain Eukaryota; kingdom Viridiplantae; phylum Streptophyta; class Pinopsida; order Pinales; family Pinaceae; genus Pseudotsuga; species Pseudotsuga menziesii. The sequence continues at coordinate 55,049 of LPNX011046867.1, forward strand.
GGGCTACGGGACACCTGAAGAACGCTTGTCACTTGTTGTTTAGTGGTGTTAGCCCTAGCCTTGTCTCGGTTCCTGATTTGCAGGCTTGTGACTCTTTGGCGCCTTCCATTTTGGCTCGAACTCAGACTGAGGATGGGGCTGTGACACCGGATGCACAGATCATTGGTAAGTCTAAACCCTGTTATGACTCCATTTGCATTGATTTTGATCCTGAGGCATTGGATGCCATCGATGAAATGTCCCGTAGGGCTTTGACTGGAGGCAGTCATGGTGACGGTATTGTGACTTTGAAGGGTTATGAGCAACCTCTTACCAATGCTCCCCTTGTTGTTGATGTTGGTGATGGGGAGGGTGTCGGGGGTCATATCTGAGTCATATGCTAACGCTCCTGTACGGGCTTTGACTGGAGGCAGTCATGGTGACGGTATTGTGACTTTGAAGGGTTGTGAGCGACCTCTTACCAATGCTCCCCTTGTTGTTGATGTTGGTGATGGGGAGGGTGTTGGGGGTCATATCTGAGTCATATGCTAATGCTCCTGTAGAGGTTTCCATGGAGGGTGATGGGGTTGGGGAAGGCTCTGTCGATGTGACTGGTGAGCTGGACCAGGGGATCAATGGTATCTGTTTGGGTGGGGGAACTCGATTGGAGGGCTCATATGTATTTGAGCCCTTGGGCGAGGGGCACTTTTCCCCTTCGTCGGGACTTAGTCTGGAGGCAAGTCCTACTGTATCACCATCATTTGCTGACTCTTCTCTTAGGTTTCATTGTCCATTTTCTCGGATAAACCTCAGGATTCTCCTTCCACTTTGCCTTTATCTTCTTTCAAACATGAGAATGTCACCATAAGGAGGTCCCGTAAGGAGAAACCGAGGAAAGGTTGTTGGGGTATTGGTATTGAGGAGGGTGAAGATACTTATATCCCTCTTTCTACTAGGATTAAGGAGGCTGCGCGCAAAACTCACAGTCCGGTTTGTCTGCACTTGATGGGGTTCTTAGAGCACAGGGTACCCGGAGTGGGGGTTCTTAGATGCGTCTTGTATCTTTCAACGTTCGGGGGTTTGGAGGGCGCTCGAAATAGCTATCCCTCTAGTCGTTTCTTTCCTCTATTCAACCTAACATGGTGTTCCTTCAAGAAACCCTTTACGATTCCTTTAGGGTGCTTAGGGTCTTTTCCAAGTTCTTCTTAGGATGGGAATTTTGTGATGTTGACGCTGTTGGACAGTCGGGGGGGGGTTGGTGGCGACATGGGATCCGAGGCTTTTTCGTTGCAATGCTTTTGTGACTAAGGCTAGCATATTGCTTAAATCTATTGCTGTGGGGTCACATTGCACATGGAATTTATTAAACATTTACACTCCTTTCTGCAATAGAGAGGTTTTCTGGAACTCTATCAATTCAAAGGGGTTATTAAATTTGGACCACCTTGTAATTGCAGGTGACCTCAACTTCACTACTTTCGCTGCTGAGGTGTGGGGGGGAAATGCCAGATGTGATCCTTTGGGTTTATTTTTTTGCAATTTGATCACTTTGCAACATTTACTTGATGTTGCTCCTGCAAAACTTGGCCCCACTTGGCAGGATGGTCGGGTGGGCATTGATGGTATTGGAAAAAGACTCTACCATATTTTGGTGGCTGCAAACTTATTGCCTTTGAGGCCACGTTATAGAGCTTGGGTTCGGCCTTCAAAATTTTCGGATCGTTTCCCTATTATCTTGGAATGGAAGGGTGGTCGGGAGAAGGTCCCTTATCCTTTTAGATTCAACCATACATGGCTACAGGTGGATGATTTCGATGATTTCATCAGGTATACTTGGAATTCGCATTGTTGTTCTATCTCTGAATCTAATCCCATATATACTTTGCTTATGAAACTTAAGGTTTTCAGATCGACTGTTATTACTTGGGAGAAAAAGAAGAAATTCAAACATAAGCGTTATTTGGTGGAGATTGAGGAGTAGATCCTTGACCTCCTTCTTTCGACCCCGGTAGGGGTTTTATCTGCTGATGAGATGGTGTTGTTAACGGAGCTGAAGAAATGCAAAGATGAAATACAGTCTCTCGAAGTTGCTTCTATCAGGATTAAGAGTAGGGTGGTCTGGATCGCCTTGGGGGATGCCAACTCTAAGTTTTTTCATCATTATGCAAGTGCACGAAGAAATACAAATGTTGTATGGGATTTGATAGATCATGTAAGGAATTCAATATCAGATGATGAGGCATTGATGGAGGAGGGGAAATTTAATTTTGAGCAGGTTTTTCGTGATAAGGAACCGGTACACTTGCAAAGTAAACTTGAGGTACTTAGTCTCTATCCTAGGTACTTTCGGATGTTGAGGCTAAACATATTGGTAGACCTGTTAATTTGTTAGAAATCGAAGCTGTTCTTCATGGTTTTGCAAAAGACAAGGCACCAGGGCCGGATGACTGGCCTGTTGAGTTTTATCTGGCCTTTTTTTTATCTTGTGGGAAATGGCATTTTACGAGCCATGGAATATAGCCGGGTTCGGAGTTGCATTCCACCGGTTCTAAATGTGACTTACATTGCCTTGATTCTCAAATGTGGTAAGCCACTGCATTTTGTTGATTTTCGGCCCATATCTCTTTGTAATCTAATTTACAAAGTGATTACCAAAATCCTCTCTTACAGGATGAAACCTTTTCTTGCTGAGCTTTTATCGGAGGAACAGTTTGGTTTTTTGAAGAAAAGACAAATCCATGACACAGTGGGGATCACACAGGAGGTCATGCACTCCGTTAGAGTTAAAAAATTGGAAGCTCTCATACTCAAGATGGACATGATAAAGGCTTACGATCGCGTCAATTGGACATTTCTGAGACTGGTTTTGTTGCATATAGGCCTAACGATGGATGTTGTAAACTGGATCATGGAGTGTGTTTTCACCGCAAACTTTGCGGTTTTAATCAATGGGAGGCCCTCTTCTTTTTTCTCTGCTAGCCGCGGACTCCGACAGGGGTGTCCGGTGTCCTGTGCGGAATGGAAACAATTTAGACTCATTATTGATCCCTTCACGACTGCTATTGGTATGGCAATACGTTTCGACAAATCATCTTTTCTTTTTAACAGTTTGTCTTCTGGCATTCTCGAGCAAGTTAAGGTGGTCTTCCCCTATAGGATGGATCCCATTCAAAGTGGTTTCAAATATCTTGGATACTGGCTAAATCCTTTGGATTACAGGGTGGTGGACTGGGGTTGGTTGATTAAGCGTTTTGAGCAAAAAACCAGTTACTGAACTTTTAGATTTTTATCACTTGGGGGCTGTCTTGTTCTCCTTAAGTCGGTGTTGGGTGCATTACCAGTTTACTGGTTTTCCCTTATGAAAATTCCTTGCTCAGTCTTGAATTCCATTAGGAGATTGATGGCCAATTTTCTATGGGGTGGTTGTGCTGTTAAGAAGGGATTTCACATGGCTAGATGGGATTTACTGACTCGTCCTTATGCGCTGGGAGGATGGAACATTAAAGATTTAATCGGGTTCAATGATGCTTTAAGGGTTAAAAGTTTGTGGACAACAGTCACCGACAGTGGCATATGGAATCAGGTGTTGAAGGTAAAATACTTGAAAAAGCTTTCCCTTTCAAATTGGTTCAGATTGGGGTCATACTTTGCTCAAAATAAATCCATTATCTGGAATGGGTTCCTTAGAGTGCTTGGGTGGATTTGTAAATTGTTATGTTGGAAGGTTGGTTTTGGACATTCCGTGAATATTGGAATTGACCCCTTGGCTGGGATGGAGGGCTCGTCCACACTGTCACAGTCTCTGATTAGTTAATTGCACAATTATGGCATTGTGACCTTGGATTAGATTTACACCCCCAGCTCTGGCATTGCATTTGGTTCACATTGGCTGTCAACTGATGATCTAGAATTGGGTGGCCCTTGGAAGGAGGAATGGAATTCTTACACTGCATCTCTGTGGTCTATTGGATTAAATCTCTCAAATGATCATGATGTTTTGAATTGGTTATTCAACAAAACCGATGGACAGGTTACGACTTGTTTAGCATATCTTTCCTTTGTTGTTTCTTCTTGGGACATTACACAATGTTGGTGTTGGCAGGATTTATCGAAATGGAGGATCCCTGTGAAAATTAAATGTTTCTCTTGGTTGTGCATGAGAAATAAATATAGTACTTGGGAAAATTTGATAAGGAAGGGATGGATCGACCCAAATTTTTGCCACCTTTGTCGCTACAATGGTGAGTCGGTACAACACCTATTTGTGGATTGTTCTTTTGGAAAAGAAGTTTGTAGGCTGGTTTTTAAACATTTGGGTTTGGTTCATTGTTGTGGGGCAACTGGGTTGCTGTATTTATTAGCTAATTGGGTCAAAAATGGTGATGAGCCTAGTTTTATGTTGTTCTTTTGTAACTGGGCCATTTGGCTGAGTAGAAACGCCTGGGTTTTTTTTGGGAAACATCCTTCGGTACAGGCTACGGTCTTTTTTTGTCTGGAATTGGTTGCGACTTACCCATCCGCGTCTAGGAAAGGCAAACTCAGGAATATTGGTCCTGGGCCTCAGTGTTTTGATGCCACGGGATTCTTTGACGGTGCAACAACCCACAATGCAGGTGGTGCGGGTGCAGCCTTATACATTGGCAGATAACACTTCTACTTGATCAGGCTGAGATGTGGACACAATACTAATTCCAAGGCCGAGTTACTAGCACTCTTTGGTCTGCTATATGTTGCTAGTGTTATGGGGCCACCCAAAATCCGGGTCCATGGGGATTCAATGATGGTCATTGATCGGGTAAATGGGAGAAACAACTTGAAAGTGCTCACTCTTGAACATTGGGGCAAAATGATTCCGCATCCAACGAGCTCTCCCGATCGAAATTTGAGTAAAAACACGGGGAGATATGTTGAAAATACAAACAAAAAATGTAGTTTTTTTTTTTATGATACCTATCCCCAAATTTATATTAAAAAAGTGTTTAAGACCTATATGGTATTTCAAATTTAAAGCAATTTCATTGGCTAACACACGATGACATGGAATTTGAATCAAAGTTAAAAGGCCCATTTTGAGTTGAAATTTCCTCTAATGACACATTTCTACCATGCCTTCTATCCAACAACATTCACATAGGCTTCCATCTACTGTCCATCTGGAACTTGTTAAAACTGCAACATCATGAATCATTTTCCACGTCAATCTTGTACACCAAGGTTGAGCCTCTTGTGTTGAGGTAGTGCCTTGGGGAGTCTAGGTTGGACTCAAACTTGGAGTATATTCTTGATTTGGACTCAAGAATGACTAAGCCTTATGTGTAGAGGTTAAGCCTCATGTGTTTAGGTAAGTGCCTTGTATGTAAAAGTGATGATGTTGTACAATCTTGTTTGTCAAGGATAAGGTGTTGTGTGTCAAGACAAATCCTCACGTGTCGAGGTAATGCTTTGCAAGTCAAAGCATGAATGGTGTGTGATGTACTACTAACCATGGTCTTCGAGATGGATAGGGTATTAAGTTTCCTCTAGAGACTGACCACCTCTAGAGTGAATTACTTTAGCAATATGACCACTTGGAACAATAATAGAATAAAATGATCATGTCATTGGTAAAATATCCTTAGTCTATTTGATATGATAGATAAATTAAAGTTTGCACATGTGGACCATGTACATAAGACGAGATAATTATAAGATGTAATGAGATTAGAGAGAACTCGAATTGATAACTTTATTAAAGTTAAAACTTCAGCTAAATAAGAGAGAACTCGAATTGATAACTTTATTAAAGTTAAAACTTCAGCTAAATAAGAGAGAACTCAAATTGTTGACTTTAGTGATGTCATCAAAGAAGAATTCAGTTAATTAAAGGAGAACTCAAATTGCTCACTTCTCTGATATTATCAAGTTAATAAATAAGATATTGTTGACTCAAGTGTTTTGCATGATTACACTTGAGTTAAACTAAAAGACGACACATGCATGACGACACTTGAGTTAGCCACCTAACTAAGTGGTCTAGCCTCTAGTTGAGGGGCGAGTTCATCCTGAAGTAGAAGATCTAATTAAGTGATTGCATGATGACACTTGAGTTAGCCACCTAACTAAGTGAGCTTACATCCAGTTGGAAGGTGACTTCATCTTGAGGCTAGAAGTCTATCAGTAGAGCCTAGAATGAGATGTATGATATGCTTGTGATGCAGGATTTGAGGTGATCAAGGTGAAAAGAGAATCAATCTTGAAGGAAGGTGTGCATGAAACCAATAGAGAATTGGTTGTGTATTGGATACATTGTCGAGTGCTTCTCTCTATCTATCTTATGTCTTGCTTTGATATTGCACCATGGGTGTTTGGTATTTCTCTCTGATAATGCACTAGGGGTGCTTGATGTAATATGTTATTGTAAATTATATTCTCTGCTATCTATCATTATACTAGAGAATATTTTGTTGGGGTTTTCTCCCTCAAGTACTAGAGGGTTTCCCTAGGTTAAATATTGTGTCTCATGTGATTGCTTATTATTTTGATTATTCTTGATTTCAACTACTACCATAATTCCACATTAAGATAAAAAATTCTACATGGTATCAGAGATCAGGGCATGAATGAGCTAAGTTTTGCAGTCAAGCTTGATCTTGCGTTAATAATGAGTGGTAAAAGTTCAGCATAGTACTTGAAGAATAATGGCTTCAATCTTAGTAAGACCATAACACTGACTTGAAGGAACTTCAAAATTCAATACTTGGAAGGCCCAAATCCTAAATATCCTGGAAGAGCATGATCTAGATGGATACATGCCCATTGTTGTTGAAGAGCCTACTACTAGTGCTAGGTGCACTGCTTTCAAGAAGAATCAAGCCAAAGCAAATAGAATCATTTATGACTATGAAAGACAATTTGATGTCGGTGATTACTCCATTGAAGACTACAAAGAATTTCTTCGACACTTTGACAAATCTTTATGAGAAGAATGCTCTTAGTCAGAAGAGAGCCCTGAAGAACAAGTTTCATAATCTGAAGATGGAGAAGGAAGAAACTGTTGCTTCCTCTTTGCAAAGATCTCTCAAGTAAGAGATCAACTCATGAGTATTGGAGTAATTGTCGATGATAATGATCTCATACAGACTGTTGTCGATGGTCTTCCATCTTCATGGGAGACATTCTTTCTCGCTGTAAATGGTCGAGAAGTGCAACCAAAATTTGAAAGGTTGTGGTATGATTTCCTATGAGAAGAAAGGTAAATTCAAAGCAAAAGTGCTTCCTCCAAAGAAGAAAACCTTGCTCTTATAGCAAGGATGAAGAGAGGAAATAAATAATTTTCTTAGAAGAAGTTTCGTCATCAAAAGGAAAAAAATACAACAATAACTTTGATAAGTCTAAAGTCAATTGTTTCAATTGCAATGAGAAGGGTCACTTTGCAAGAGAGTGTCGAACAAAGAAAAGAGGAAAGTTCAAGGGTAAATTTCATTCTTCTACTACTACAGAAGATGAACCTACAAGAAAGAATTATTTTGATGATTAGGAGACAAGGAAGGAGTACTATCTTGTCTCAACTCTAGTTGGATCCATTACCACTAGTGTTGAGACATGGCCGGTGGATAGTGGCGCATTAAAACACATGACTAGATATATAAGTGTTATCTCATATATGAAGGAAAAGAAGTTCTCATGTCATGTGGAGCTTGGAGATAATACCACTTATTCGATTCGAGGAGTTGGATCCACTTCTTTGCAATTGAATTTAGGTGATGTACTCCACATTGATGAAATTCTGTATGTTCCCGATCTGAAGAAAAACCTCCTATCTGTTTCAGTTCTAGAAGATAAAGGTTTTAGAGTAATCTTCATGGACAACAAAGTGCTATTGTGGCCTAAGAATTCAGAATTGAATTCTGCAACTGTGATTAGAGTTAGATAGGGGGGTCTCTACAAAGATCCTGGAAAGTTCATTAATGCCATGATCCATGACATAGTCATTCCTTGTGAACTGTGGCATAGGAGGTTTGGTAATCTCCATTTCAAAGCACCGCCTGGATTGCAGAAGATGGTAAAAGGTTTGCCTATATTTCAATTTGAGCATGATAGTATTTCATGTTAAATTTTGAGTTAGGTTAGGGTTAATATAAAGAAAAGTTAAAATTTATACTTTAATGCATAAACAAATCTTAAAAAACAAAGCTAGATCCAGAAGAGTACCACTGTAATAAACTCAAACATAATTTTCTTCTCTTTCAACTTTAACACTCTGCTGGTAACTATGTTAAAGTTGTTCCTTGATATGGATTATCATTTCCAATGTACAGAACATAAACAGTAGCAAAATTACAATGAAACTAATACACAATAAATAAAGAACAAATGCTAAATAGATCTGGTTTGAATCTACCTTATGGTCAGACATATTGTGTCAACTCTTGTCACTATAAGGGCAAGTTGTCATAAGTCATACTTTGAGAGAGAGAAGGTTAAAGTGTTGTAGGTTTAGGTTAGAGACATACAGTACTGACATGATATCCCATAAGTCTTGTTCCACTTAAAAACATAGTCATATCCTGAGTCTGAAATACCCAACAAATCATAACCCAAGTATGTGGCATACAAACAGAGTTACAACCATAGTTTAAGAGCAAAAGAGGTCATGGTCTTATTCTAACAACAGTAATAAGGCATAGCTCCAGATTTGGGCAAACCATAAGGGTTACACTAGTGCACAAGGTCACTTCTCAGCAGAGAAGGTCAGACAACCCACAACCTAGTCAAGGAGAACTCAAACAAATAATGCTCAACCCTTAAAGGGATTGCACAGTCACGATTTATCCCTAGTGGCTTCCAACAAGTCACAGCCCAACATGAATGTATCAACACGGTCATAAAATAACACAAAGGTAATTAAAACTACCACGTCCTGTTGAGATAAGGCATCTGCAGTCACGACCAGTAATGGGGTAGCATACAGTCATATCTCATCCCAACACAAGCATAACCTGGTCTCCAAATAAATTTTGGATAGTAAGAATCAAAACATCCACTCAAAAGAAGCAATAACCCTAGACGTCCAACAACAAAAATGTTCTCAAGCAGGCAAGGATCAAATATGAACTTCTCTCATATCTATATGCCACATAAAAAATGGAGAAGTGAAACTTAATTTATAATCTTGAAAATCCTTTTATAAAGGTCACTTAGGAAACCCCTATGTTTTAGGATAGTGACCAATGAAAATAAAAATAAGATTAGGTTGACTTAGAATAGGGTACTAAAGGTCATATGGTCACACAACACTAAAACAATAAAATAAAAGTCAACATTCCAAAGGTACGCATAATAAGAGTGTGTTGCAGCTGCAACTGTTTTCCCAAATTTTTAAAATTTTGGACCCTCCTTGTTGATTTTATTCTGCCTAGTTTTATTTGGTTTCCTGAACTCAGTTGTACCTCTACTACAACTTTGATTTTTTTATTTTGATTCGAGGTAAACTGTTTTCTTTCATTTATGAGGTCGAATGATCTAAAAAGCCTTTGTCTAGCCAATACTTTTGACTTTGGGAATTCAAGTTTTGATTTATAAATGTTTTCATTTATCGCTGTCGGGAATTTTGTATACAGTGCATCGGGGTTGTAGATCCCTACGAAGCCGCCGTCGCGGAAGCTAAACGATGAATGTTCTGACGGATAGCTTTTTTCTTTTCCAATGCCGTGGTTTTATTGTTTTAATTTTCTTTTTCTTTGCGCTATCGGAAGGGTTTTGACTATTGATCAAAGGGCTAGTCTATTGTGTCACCGACACGGCGGCTGTGTTGAGCTTATCATCGTTGACACTTAGTCATTGAAATTTCCAATCGTCGCAGTTTTCATTTGAAAGCGGAAGCCGTAGTTTGCTTTTTTCCCGCCATTGCGGCTGAATAGTACACTATCTTTCCGATTTTTAGTTGGTTTATCTGTCGATGCTTTTCCAGCTAGTTCTCCGTTCTTTCGATCGTCGATGATGTCCTATTGTTGCGGAAGCCGTAGTCCTTATGTCTTCCACCATTGCGGCTCCTTAATGCACTAACCATCCGACTTATAGTGTTTCCGCCTGCCAATGAGAGTTTTGTTTTCGCCCGATGCTTAGTATTTTTTCTCGTCGATAAGGGTTTTCCCGCCTTTCTCGTGTGCTTTCACTCTATTTTTTAATGGCGGTTACTTTGTCATCTTTCATGCTTTCATCAGAGGATGTCGATTTGGTCCAGATGCGGCCGGGATTGAGATAAGGAGTCTGTTTTTGGGCTTGTGATTTTAGTTTGGATAGTGGATTTAACAGAGTTCAAGATACGAAAGTGCAGGATTTTCTTTGCATTATCATTTTTCTCTTCATGCATTAATATTTTTTGATAGTTCACCTGACAAGATGTAGGTTTTAATACAGTTTGTGTTACTTTGTCAAATGCTAAGTGATCTAAGAACTGGTTATTCATGACAGGGTGATGGCTGCTGTAGAGAAGATATGTCTTGAAGACAAAGCAGAAGAAATGAGGCAGCAAGGAAGGAAGAGAAAAAGAAAGTAAGGGTCTGAAATCTCGAAACAAATCGATAGCAGCAAAGGCCCAGGCTTGGGAAAAGTTAATCGGTTACCAAGCGGGTCCTTTTATAAAGTGCTCTTAAAATCTTAATATGAAATGTAACATATTGTATAAATCATGAGCACTCACTAAAAGACAAATGATGGCACTGAACAGTTAGGCGTAGCTCAAAGGTCACCGAGGGGCAGCCCAAGAGTTTTGCTTGTAGTATAAGTATAGGAGAGTTAGATGGAAGGGAGGACTTTTTCCCAAATAGATTTGTGAGAACATGTTGTAAGAAGAACTATTTCCTTTTGCAATAGATAATTACAATTTGCCCGTTGGAGAAAGCTTGGTGGAATGTTCAAATGATGTGCTATGGATTTGTTGAATGTGAACTATTTCTTTTTCAGCTGTTGTCCATTAATTGTGAGATTGTTCTAACTCTTTGAACCTATGTTCTTGTATGAATGCTCTCTAGTTTATTCTCTGAAATTTCCACTATGAGTAATGGATGTTTTTCATAAACAATGAGCTATCTTGTTGTTCATCTATCTATTAATGTTCATGTGTTTTGAAATAAGTAACAGCTATCTGTGATTTTTCTTAATGCATGAGCATAAATACATTACTCATTAAATGATAATCTTGCTCACTAGGGATAGGTTAGATTGTTAGTTTTAGTTTGCTTGCTGTGTGTGATTTAGATGCGAGAGAGTTAAGACGAGAGGTAAGAACCTACGCATCACATTGTGACCGCTCCTCGTATTCTATATCAATCTGCATTTTTAGATTAGGCACTTGCATCTCATACTCAAAAACTAAAAACTAAAAATATACACGGTGGACTGGGCCGTAATTGGTAATTCGTTGCTTGACCTAAGGTAGTTGGACTGTAAACCGGACGGATTCTCCATACCAAACAATAATGGGCTAGTTGGGAACGTTTATTGGGGAGAATCCCTAACTGTTGTTACCTACGATTTTCTAGGCCTCAACATTTGTTGGCGCTAGAAGGAGGGCAGCCAGTGCATGGATGGCCGAGGAAACCCATTTCCTCGAAATTACTCCACCAGTGATAGTTTTGAAAGCAGTTTGTTTCCCAATCCAATTCCTAAAGAGAAGGGTAAAGAGAATTTGTTTTGTTGATAATGAAGTAGTTGATGATCTGAGAAGATTTACTAGGGCTTATGCGAAGAAGATTGGAGAATTACCGATTATCCCTGACTTACCCAGAAGAGAATATAAGAAGAAATATCGTCCTATATTGGAAGACTCAGTGTTGTTTGGAGATTTGGAAGAACTGGTAGAAACAAATTTACAGGAAGTTGTTCAGCCTTTGAATCAAGTGGGACCAGATACACCTTACTGTTCACCTATTCATACTCCTATTCATTCACCACCTCATTCTCCACCCAGACTCATGCTAACGTAAATGCAAATCAACCACCCAACCCACCAAATCCACCACCTGCTTGGAAGGCCAGGTCACCTTTAAACCTGACACCTCCTTTGCATGACTTACCTCAAGCTTTTGAGAAAATGTTGCCTAAATTTGACCCAAGTGAAAGGATTTTAGTAGATGATCATTTACAAAGCTTTTACTTGGCCATAGAAGGACTAAGGGCTGGAGAACAGGAAGATGTAGTCTACAAATTGTTTCCACATACCTTTTAAGGAGCTGCAGCCTCATGGTATTTTGCTCTGCCTGCAAACTCAATCCTTGATTGGGACACATTTGAAAGGATATTCAGAAGTAAATATGCAGCCCAAAAGACTCATGCAGCTCTAATGAAAGGGTTGTGTGCTTTAAATAAAGAAAGAAAAAGAAAAGGTGGCATAGTTTCACCCAAAGGTTTGCTGCTTATCTTAAGAATTTTTCTACCATTGATAAACCCTTTGATAAACTTCTGATTGAATATTATACTTCAGCTCCAGGGCCTAACTTTGCCATGTTTGCCAAGATGCAAGTCAAACCTACGTTATCAGAAAGTTATGAAGAAGCTGAGAGAGTAGAAGCTGAAAAAGAGAGCATAGAAGATTATCCTGAGTCATCGGGAGGAAAAACTTTTGGTAAGAAAGCCTTAATACTTAGTAAGCCTAAGGAGGAGCAGTCACATGACTTTGAAGGAATGGTGAAGATGATGCAGAAGCTATCCAACATAATAATAGATTTGGAAAAAGAAAAGGAGTCTCAGAAAGCATATAAACCTTACTATAAAAGGAGAGAAGACAACAATCAATCCAAACCTCCTCCACATAGTCCTGCATCAATGAATTTAACAGAGGTAGGTATGGATAATTTTTGCACCTTTCATCAGCAGCCCCATTCTAGAAAAAAATTGTCCTCAATGGATAAATTCAATGACATTAGTAATGAATCAGCTGTTGGACTCCAAACTAACAGAGGCAAATGATGAAAAGGGTAGTAAATCCACAGAGAAAAAAAAAAAAAAGATGATGCTCTGGTTTTATGGGACTGTGTCTCACTTTTTGATACAGAAAAAGAAGAAACAGCAGAAACAAATGTGACAACGAGAAGTCAAGGTTTGTTAAATAAAGAAAATTCAATACTTCGGAAAATTAAGAAATTGCAAGAGAATGTGAAGAAAACACAGGAGAACAACACGGATGATAAAATACCTGAACTTACCATTAGCAATCGAGATTGGAAACAAGTTAACATGCCTGCTAAGCCTACTAAAGACAGAGCTGATAATGTCAAAGAAAGTCTTAAAGCACCTGAGATGGGGTACGATATTGTGGAGGAAATTAAAAGGGCTAAGGCAAATATTTCATTATTTGCGATGTGTAGCGTACCTCGACAGAAAGAAAAGTTGTTAAAAGCGCTCGAAATACCAAAGGAGGAGCTTCCCACTAACAACCAACATGTAGAAGAAGTTGCTGAAGCAAGTGTGGGAGGTAAGGCTAGGTTTAAAACCCCACCATTTCTTCTAACTTTCGATATTTTCAACCATAACGTGCACAATTGTTTGATAGACTTAGGGGCATCTGTTAATGTTATGCCACTGTCAGTCTGCAAAAAGATAAATGGACAGCCTAAACCATCTACCTGGCAGGTTATTCAGTTAGACAGAACAAATGTGAAGGTAATTGGGGAAATGGAGGATGTTCTGATTCGATTATCTTCAAATGAAAAGGTATGTCAATTCATTGATATTGTAGTAGCGGACATACCTAAAGCTTATGGACTTGTTTTGAGTCGAGATTGGTCAGCAAAGCTAAATGGATATTTTGCATCAGATTGGTTTCATCTATGGTTGCCTTATAAGGGAAGTCCCAATCAAATTAAAGTATTAAGAGAGCCCCACATGAAGCACAATGTTACTCGGTTGGAGGGTAAGAATGAACCAGTGAATTCGATTTTGGGGAATTACTTCATTGAGCTAGAACTAGGAAAATACCAAGTGGAAGAAGCCAGCGGTACACCAGACACCTAGCCTGATCTCCTTCGGTTTTCACAGGCCAGCGGTACACTAGACACCTAGCCAGAACAGATATTTGAAGAACAAACTTCATAATCTAAATATTGAAAAGGAGGAGACAATTGCTTCCTTCTTCATAAATATATATCAAGTAAGAGTTTAACGCATGAGCATTGGAGTAATTGTCGATGATGATGATCTTATACAAATTGTTGTCGATGGTATTCCATCTTCATGGGAGACATTCTTGGTTGTTGTTAATGGTCGAGAAGTGAAACCAAACTTTGAAATACTGTGGCATGATTTCTTATAAGAAGAAGGGCAAATCTAAACCAAGACTGCTTCCTTCAAAGAAGAGAACCTTGCTCTTACGACAAGGATGAAGAGAGGAAATAAATCATGTTCTCAAAATAAGTTTCATCATCAAAAGGAAAAATAATACAACAATAAATTTGATAAGTCCAAGGTAAAGTGCTTCAAATGCAATATGAAGGGCCACTTTGCAAGAGAGTGTCAAGGAAAGCAAAGAGGAAAGTTTAAGGGTGGATTTCATGCTTCTACTGCTACAGAAGATGAACCTATAAGAAATAATTCATTTGATGATCAGGATACAAGGATTACTATCTTGCCTCAACTCTATCTAGATCCATTACCACTAGTGTCGAGACATGGCTAGTGGATAGTGGCACATCCAAACACATGATTGGATATGGGATAACTATCACATATATGAAGGAAAATAAGTTCACTTATCGGGTGGAGCTTGGAGATAATACCACCTACTAGATCCAAGGAGTTGGATCCACCGCCTTTAAGTTAAATTCAAGAGATGTACTCCATGTTGATGGTATTTTGTATATTCTTAGTTTGAAGGAAAACCTCATGTCTTTTTTTATTCTAGAAGATAAAGTTTTCATAGTAGTATTTATGGACAATCAAGTGCTCTTATGGCCGAAGAATATACACTTGAATTATGCAATTGTGATTGGAGTTAGAGAGGGATGTCTCTATAAGGTTCTTGGAAAGTTAATTAAATCCATGATCCATGACACAATCAATCCTTGTAAACGGTGGCATAGGAGGATTGGTCATCTCCATTTCTAAGCACTACCTAGATTACTTAAGATGGTAGAATGTATGCCAATATTTCAATCTGAGCATGATAGTGTTTGTAGACATTGTGCTCTTGGAAAGAACATCAAGAAGATCTTTCCAAGTACTACTAAAATATCCAAAGGGATCCTAGACTTGGTCCATTTGAATCTATGTGGTCCTATGTCTACACCATCCTTGAGTGGTTATCTGTACTATCTGCTTTTCATAGATGACTCATCTTGCAAGTCATGGATCTATTTTCTGAAGGCAAAGAGTGAAACTTTCAACAAGTTCCAAGAGTTCAAAGCACTGGTTGAGAATCACACTAGAAATCATATTCATTCTTTGAGATCTAATAATGGAGGATATTTTGAGTCTTGTGACCTTAAAAATTTCGACTGAGATGCAAGGATAAGAATACAACTGACTGTACCTTACAACCCTTAGCAAAATGGGGTGGCAGAAAGGAAGAACAAAACAATCTATGAGGATGGAAAATCCATGGTGTGTGATCGGTATTTTCCCACCTCCTTATGGGTATAATCCTCTATGACTATTGTTTATATCCATAATAGAATCCCTCATGATATCCTAGGAGAAAAGACTCCACAAGAAGTTTTCACTAGTGAAAATACAAATGTTGGGCACTTGAAGATTTTTTGTTGTCCTATCTACATTCATGTACCAAAAGAAAAGAGGACAAACATGGAGCCATCTATAAAGAAAGGGACATTTGTTGGATATACCAAATACTCCAAAACTTATAGAAACTATGTACCAGGACAAAGACATGTTGAATTCAACAAAGATATGACATTTCTTGAAGAGGCTACCTCTAAGCACTCTAAATAAATTTAGTGTGATTCAGATATGGAGGATCATGACACTCCCATGATGAAGGATCCAGGTTTTGGTTCTACTCATTTAGATGTTGAGAGGGAGAAGCTAGAAGAGTCCTTATATCCGCCTGATCCTGAAGAACCAGTAGAACTGGTTGAAATATCTCTTGATGAACCTCCTGCTAAGAGGAGATCTGCATGGTGTCAAGACATTCTACAGGAGGAAGAAAAACATGGAGCGCCAATAGGCAC
Organism: Pseudotsuga menziesii; assembly: GCA_001517045.1. Taxonomy (NCBI): domain Eukaryota; kingdom Viridiplantae; phylum Streptophyta; class Pinopsida; order Pinales; family Pinaceae; genus Pseudotsuga; species Pseudotsuga menziesii. Next base: position 71,191 of record LPNX011046867.1, read on the forward strand.
ATCCAGAGAGTGAAGGAGACCTAAAATATATTCAATATATGTAGCATAGATGAGTCACATTAGTGATTCAAAACCTTCCACCTATGAAGAAGATACTAAGAAACACATATGGAAAGATGCCATGGTGTAAGAATACAAATCCATTATGAATAATAATGTTTGGAAAGTGGTTCCTAAACCTAAAGGGAAGTCTATAGTAACTTCCAAGTGGCTTTATAAAACCAAACATGTAGCTCATGATAGTATTGAAAATTATCAAGAAATATTTGTGGCTCGTGGATTCTCACAGAAAGAAGGCATAGATTATGATGAGACCTTCACTCCAGTGGACAGGTACACCACTTTTCAAGCCATGATTTTCCTTGCTTTAGTTATATGGGGGAAGCTTCACCAAACGGATGTGAAGACATACAAAAACCTAATGGGTTTGTAGTTCATGGGAAGGAGTCCCATGTATACAAACTAAAGAAATACTTGTATGGGATTAAGCAATCCTCGAGGGCTTGGTATTCATGGATTGACAACTATCTTTAGAGTTTGGGATTCTCCAAAAGTGAAGTTGATCCAAACCTGTAAGTCAAGGTTGTGAAGAACCAACCTCTGAACTAACCTTTGATCTTGGTTCTCTATGTTGATGATTTGTTCCTTACTAGAGAGGAACAACAGATAACTCGATGCAAGAGGGAGCTCACTTTTGATTTCAAAATGAAAGACTTGGGTCTTATGCACTACTTTCTTGGCTTGGAAGTTTGGAAAAGGAAATATGATATCTTTCTTTCACAAGGAAAGTACACATTTGATATGTTGTGCAGGTTTGACATGATGTATTGTAAATCCATGACAACGCCAATGGTTTCTAATATGAAAAAACTACATGAGTCAGATTCTGGATAAGATATAGTGGATCCTACCATGTATAGGCATCTCATTGGTTCATTGATGTATTTGATACATTGTAGACCTAACATATGTTATGCAGTGATTATCTTGATTCAGTTTATGTCAGAGCCAAGATGTAGATATTGGTTTGTTGATAAGCATGTGCTTAGATGCTTTCGAGGTACTATTGCTTATGGACTTAGATATGTCTCCAGTGGAGGAGTTATGCTACTTCGTTATGCTGACTCTGATCGGGGCACTAATATTGTGGACCGAAAGAGTGCATCCATATTTTGTTTTAGCTTGGGATCAACTATGATCTCTTGGTCTAGCAGGAAGCAGGGCTCCATATCCCAGAGTACTACAAAAGCATAGTATATTGCAACTAGTATTTCCTACCAAGAAGCTATGTGACTTAGGAAGCTACTTGTTGGGTTGTTGATTAAGAAGCTTAAGACTATTTTCATTTGCTCTGATAATCAGAGTTATATTAAGCTCTCAGAAAACACCATGTTTCATGACAAGTTGAAACACATTGAGATGAAGTACCACCACATCAGATACATGGCCCAAAGAGGTGTCATAAGACTTTAGTACATTGATACTGATCAGCAGATTACAGATGTGTTGACTAAGCCTTTGTCCTTGATGAAGTATAGGTACTTCTGAGACCATCTTGGCATAACAAAGAATTCCTCCCTCGCTGAGAGGGAGTATTGAAGTTACAACAACATGAGTCATTCTCCAAGCCAATCTTGTGTGCCAGGAATAGGCCTCATGTGTCGAGGTAGTGCCTTAGGGAGCCTGAGTTGAAATTAGGAAATTTGCAGTATATTCATGAGTTGAAATCAAGAATGAATAAGCCTCATTTGTTGAGGAATTTACTTTGTGTGTCAAAATGATGATGTTGTACAGTCTTGTTGGACAAGATTAAGGACGTATGTGTCAAGTCGGATCCTCAGGTGTTGAGGCGGTATCTCATGTGTTGAGGTAATGCTTTGCATATTGAAGCATGAATAATGTTTGATGTATTACTAAACATGGTCGTCGATATGGATGATCTATTAATTCTCCTCTAAATACTGGCCACCTCTAGAGTGAATTAGTTTAGCATATGACCACTTTTTGGAATGATAGTAAAACAATATGATCACATCATTGGAAAAATCTCCTTAGTATAATTGATATGATAGAAAAATTAAAGTTGGCATGTATGGATTATGCAGATAAGTTAAGAGAAATAGATAAAGATGTAATGAGAATAGAGAGAATTTGAATTTCTCACTTCAATGGTGATAAAGAACTTCAGTTAAATAAGAGAGAACTCAAATTATTAACTTTAGTGATATTAATAAGGAAGGCTTTAGTTAATTAAAGAAGAACTCAAAGTGTTCACTTCAATGATGATAACAAGAAAGACTTCATTTAAAAGTGTTAACTAAAGAAGACCTCAAAGTATTCACTTCAGTGATGATAATAAGAAATATTTTAGTTAAAAGAGTTAACTAAAGAAGATCTAGTTAAATAAAAGTGTTTTGCATAGTTAAACTAAAAGACAACACTTTAGTTAAACTAAAATACAACACTTAAGTTACGAAACTTGAGTTACAACACTTGCATGATGGCACTTGATTTAGCCACCTAATCAAGTGATCTAGAATCCAATTGAAGATTGAGTTCATTATGAAGTCAGAAGTTAAATATATGCACCATGATTGAGTTAGATGGTGAGTTGTCATCCAACGGTTGATGAGACCAAGGAAAAATTATGAATTGGTGTGTGCACAAGGTGCATTAGTGAAGAAACTGTGAATTGGTGTGTGCATAGGGCGCATCAGTATAGAAAATGTGAATTCAATTGTGTGTTGGGCATACAACTGTGTTCATTTATTCCCTCTTCTCCCTTTCTTATTGATTGAACCTGGGGTGCTTAGTACTTCTCTTATATGCACCACAGGTGTTTGATGTTATATGCTATTGTAAATGACATTCTATGATATCTATCATTATAATAAGGAGCTGGGTTTTTTTTCCCTCATATTGTAGATGGTTTCCTGAGGGTAAATTCTGTGTCTCGTGTGTGAATGCTTATGCTTATGATTGTTAATTGATTCAAATTACTACAATAATTCCGCAATTAATATAAAAGATCAAAGTCCAACAAAATTCAACATCATAGGATATAACATATCTTCATTCGTTATCCACTCAATAATGGAATATTAGATATGGAAACTAGTATATGAAAATCCTATATGTAAGAGAAATATTAGTTATGTAACAATAATGGCAAATGGTATGGAAGGAATTGCAAACATACTAATTAGAGGAAAACATGAGTCTACTCTAGCTATCATATAATGGAACCCATACTAGATGGGCTATGATATGCACACAAGCTTACTAAGCCTAGGTAAGTACATGGCAATTAAACCAAACTAAGCTACTAATGAATGAACTAGCCCAATCAAATCAACATCCCACTGCATGATATGATAAGCTATAGTTGCATTACTTACTACATGGCATTGAAATGGAGAAGTATGATTGCTAACTAGCCATATTAATGGAGTAAACTAATTCTTGTTGTTACATTGTGTATTGTGTATAAGTTATGGATATACTTATGGTTTACACTTGTAAACAAGGCCAGAGACATTGCAATGACAATATCCATGTTCACTAGGTTATCAATCCGATTGATATTGATATAGTAGTTTGAAAAAAATATCAGATTGAAACAGTCTACACTATATTGAATAGGAAACAATATCCGTTTCTAGAACATATTACTTGTATGTTGTTTCATTGCTTGTGTATTTATGATCATTTAAACAATTAAGAAAACAGTGACATGATAAATGGAGAGAAATGGAGAGAAATGAAGAATAGATTGAATATCATTGCATGTAGATCAATGGCACAATAATTCAAACATGTTTGAATTATTGTTCCATTGATCTATAGGAAATTAGTGCAATTGAATTATATAAATGTGCAGTGGAATGGAATGAAAAATACACACTAAACAAGACAAATTTCACAGAAAACTGATAAGAGTTGCTCAGTAAAATTACAATATTATCTTCATTAATTCTAGCAGTATACAACAGTGTTACAACAAGGAGAATTCAAATCATGTGGATAAGTTTTGAATCTACCAACTCAATCTGACTGACTAGCTAACTAGAAGTGACTAAATCACTGTCGGAGCTCACTAGTCTAACTCCATATGTATAATTCAATCTCTCAATCAATTAAACCAGTTAAACTGGTGAGGTAAGTGAGAATAGGCACCTAACCCCATGCATCCATGCAAGACTAGTGCTAACTGAACTGGAGGACATCTAACTGAATGTAACTTGAGCATAACTTAGCTTAACTAGTTACCAACTACCAACAACTGAAGGAGGTTGATGGTGGCACTCCTAGTGGATCCTAAATTGTAGGGATTGGTCTTAGAGGCACATAAAATGATTCATGAACATGCAGTTAGTTGTAGTTAACCTTTATATGTGTTCCCCACACCCTAGTGGCTAATAATAGTGGCATCAATAGCCCAAGTGGACACAATGGTACTAGTGGACCTAATATTAATTAATGACTCTTAAGTTAGGAAAATATAATCCAATAGACTAAGTATGGACAAGGGAGGATTATAAATCCTAACACCCCCCCTTAATCCTAACTTGGACAATTGTGGGCCCTGGAAACAGAGCCAAAAGTCACCCATTACAATCTAAAAGAATTAAAAGTAGGTTCATAAACCGAGAAAATAGGGGAAAACCTCATGGGAACCCCCCCCCTCAAAATAAGCAAGAATAGGAAATACAAACTATTCGTAAAAGAAAAATCTTTCTCTTTGGGAGATAACTTGTAGAAACTCTGCTGCAATTTGCAACACTATGCAGCAGCATGGTTCTTCTGTGCAACAACATCATGAAGTTGTGCATGTGAACCTCTCAATGTTCTTTTGATTTGATGTATGTTGTCTTTGTTTATTCTGTTTGGAGGAGGAAGGGAACAATCAATTTTCTTCTTATGTGGGCCAAATGGTTGATCATTCGCTATCACCATGTAGCACTTTCCTGGAACCTTGTTGCACCACTCTGTAGAGAGATAATTTGTATGAGAGAGAGAAACATGCTCATTCTGATACTGGGACCTTGTTCTCCTTTTGTATTTTGGATTCCCAACACCATCCCCAGCTGCAACAATGAGCTTTTGAGCCCATTTAGGTTTAGGCCACTGATTTGGGATAGGAGCTGAATATGGATATAGAATCTCATGAGGTTCAACCTCAATAGCAAGACCATGTTGATCTTGATCCTCTTCATCTGAATCTGAAACATGTGACAAAATATCATCATCAAAAGTTAGTGGAAGAGTGGTTATACCTTCTTGTGCTTCGGATGGTGGTAGATCAAACAACTGATCTTCTTGAAACTGATCACCGCACTCAATGAAGCATTTCCTAGTTGCAAGTTCCATCAACTTATATGCTTTTGCATCTTCAGCATATCCCAGCAATATGCATTCTCTACTCTAATCTTGGAAGTCCTTTCTCTTATCAATGGGTATTTTGTCTCAAGCTTTGGAACCAAAAAATCTCAAGTGAGAAACATTGGGATTATTCCCATGCAGTGATTCGAATGGAGTGGCCCCAACCACTGATTTATGAGGCACTCTATTATGTATGTATGAAGCACAATTTACAACTTCTTCCCAAAGAGAAGGAGGAATATTCTTGGCTTGGAGAAGACATGTTGCCATCTCCTTTAATGATGTATTTTTCCTCTCAGACACACCATTTTGTTGTGGTGTGTATGGAATTGAGTGTTCCATTCAAATCCCCTCTTATTCACAATAATGTTGGAAATGTCTTTTAATGTATTCACCTCCATTATCTGTTCTTATGGATTTGATATTTTTCTTGAAACTATTCTCAATAAAAGATTTAAAAACTTAAAAAATTACAAATACTTATGATTTCTATTTCATGTAATATACCCAGCAGAACCTAGAACAATTGTTAATAAAAGTAAGAAATACCTGGAACCATTAATTGAAGTTGTAGGCATCAGCCCTCACACATCACTGTGGATCAAATCAAGTGTAGACATAACTCTATGTGCCTTCCCAACTTCATACCTCTTCTCTGGATGCTTACCTACCAAGCAACTAGGACATACTCCATCGAAAGTTTGGATGAGAGGAAATCCTTCAACCATTTTATCATCATGGAGTTGCTAGAGATATTTGAAATTGAGATGACCAAATATCTCATGCCATATCTTGTTGATGTTGTTAGCATGAGTCAATAGAGTTGTAGGAGGTGAAACATGTAAAAAATGTGAGAACTCATAAGTCTTAGTCGCATGATTAGCATTACCTTTCATTATGACCTTTCTAGTAGTTTTTTCTGTGATTTCAACTGATTCAGAGTCAAATGTAACTCTCTTGGGAGAGCCTGTATGGGTCATCTGATAAAAAGACAACAAATTTGTTGCAAGAGAGGGAACATAGAGAACATTCTTGAACTCACCCTGCTGGATTTTAATTGAAAATCTCCCAACAACTAGGATTTGGGAGTCATCTCCCATGTGAATGCTAGTTCCTCCTGATAGAGTGAGAGTGGAGAAGGATTCATTGGAGGCAACCATGTGGTTGGATGCTCCATAATCAATCAAGAAAGCTTTCGACTGATTAAGGCATGCCTTCAAGGCATGGCATCTCTCATGATCTTCTGTCGGTGGTCTAGTATCAGAATTCTTTGCTCCTTGTGGAAGGGAAATGTTGTCCTGTTCAAGGAGGGTAGACAACTACTCGATTTGCTTCTTCATGCATTGGCTTTTAGGATGAAATCCCCTCATACAATAAGGACACTTAGTATTTTCAAACTTTTTCTTTCTCTTGGATCCTAAAGCTCCTTCAGAAGACTTATGATTCTCTTTTGGCTTCGAATTAGAGGCTTTAGGCTCCTTCCCCTTTTTCTTCCATTTAGCTTGTGCATTGGTTTAGTCTGACATCTGAAGAGCTTGGTTCTCGAAAGTTTGGAGGACTCCCATTTGGAACAACTTATCATGCTCCTGTATTAAAGATTCGGCAAAGCCATTAAGTGAAGGCATCTTCCAATTAGGGATGAAAGCTCTTCTGGAATGGAAGGTAGAGACGAAAACAGAGTACTCAGAACCAATTTTATTAAGCATAGAGAGCACAAGATGCTCATCCTTCCTCTCTATTCCGCATTACTTACATTGTACTACTAGACACTGAATTTTGTGAAAAAAATGTTGGATAGTTTTGAAACCGCTGGGCTACAATGCTATTAGTTCATTCTCCAAGATGTTCCCTCGAAGCTCATCTTGTTTTCCAAACAATAATTTGAGCTTCTCTGAAGCTTCTTTAGGAGTCTTCAATCCCTCAAGATAAAAGTGGAGATCCATGGAGATGTGAGTGCAAAGGAAGCCAAATGCTTCATACAACCGATTCAAGAACTTATTTTTCTCATTAGGATGACAAGGTTCTGTCTCTCTTCCCATTTCCATCCTAAAAAGGCCAAGCTTAAACAAGGAGACCTGCATAACTGCCATCCAATCAACATAGTTGAAAGGTGTAAGGATCTGGGGTACAAGAGCAGTAGAATCCATCACAGAAGCTACCCCATATTTCAAATGGGAAGAGATCTATCAAATGATTAGAGATGAGAACGTCCCTGATGCCTGTCTAGAAGAAATGTCCTTGTGTCAAAACATAAAAAAAACTCGGGCATTACTAAGGCCGCTACACACCTAGAGCTGTTCCCGTGCTCGGAGGTTATCAAGTGGATTTTGCCTAAGATGAATCCTTCCATAATGATTATCTCTAATGTATAGGGGGAAGCTTTTGCTTCATTCACTCCAACTTACATAGCCTTGGCATACAAGCTGCCCCCCGCGCAGGTTATGATGACTGATGAGTGGGTCAAAAAGCTAGATTTGGATATTTTGGAGTGTGCAAAGAAGATGATGATAACAGGAAAGCAACTACACCAAAAGGAAACTGGCGAATATGAGTCCTCAAGCTTACGAACCCCTTTCAAGATCATATATTTGATGCTGAATAGGATTTTTGGCCAAGCAAATGGAACACTATATAAATTAAGTTGGATCCCGCTAATATATTATGTGGCCTTTGAAGGCACAATTTTCAACTAAGAAGACATCATATTGAGTAGCTTGTCATTCTATGTAGATGTCGCACAGGGAGGGATAACTCATAAAAGGTCATAATTTTACATGTCGTCCTACTTGATTGATTGCATTCTGTGCAAACACCCATTCACCAAGCTTGGGTGCAATTGGACACACACTGAGACCCCTGTGTATGTTGCATATCAGATTCTTTGGGCTCATAGGTATGCAATTTTTTACAAGCTTAACTGTGAAGAGTTTTTTATGCCCCTTTATGAGCCGATCTTCCTCAAAGATTCCAATTGATTGTCAGATAACGCCATGGACGTTATTTGTGAATATGGGGACTATTTTTTCTCACAAGAAGGAACATACTTGAGGATGTATAGAGGCTCCAAATCTCCATCACTGCTACCCAAATATGTTACGGACTATGTAGTCCATAAAGAAGTGGTTAGGAAAGCGTTCATAAATGGAGTAGGTAACTTCCTCCATGACATGAAAAAGGAAACCTTCCCACCGCTACCTTTCTGCATAGGGAGTTGCAAATTTACCAAAGCCAAAGGTGCTTCTGAGTTTGTAAAAGAGTTGGAAATTTTTCACTTTGGGGAGAAAAGTTTCCATAGAAACGACAATAATGGAAGCGTCACCGAAAATTGCGCAGCCATTGAGATACGCTATGAATACTCATATCACTTCAATAATGATGAAGAGGTGTACAGAAGAGCCAGTAACATGACTGAGTTGAGCAAGAAGTTTAAGAAGAAAGGTAGCACTAGCGAGAGTAAAGATAGCAGCAGCACAATAGAAAGGAAGCTGCAGAAACAAAAAGAAGAGGCCTTAAAGTTACGATAGGTTGAAGCAAAGAGAAAACAAAAGGAAGATGCTGAAAAGAAACAAGTAGAAAAGGCTCAGAAACATAAACGAGCAGAAGAGGCTCAGAGGCAAAAAGAAGAAGTCATATTAAGGAAAGAAGAGGCAGAGAGAAAACAAAAGGAAGCCGAGGAGGCGGTTGAAGAATTAAGAAAAAAGGAGGGGGAGGATAAGCTCAAGGAAGAATTGGACCAAGAAACAACTTAGAATGACCCAGTAGATCCTCTTGTTTCATCAAGTGGCACAATCACAAGTGGCCATATTCCTTTTGCAGAACTTGGGCTTACTCCTTTCACTCCATCTAAGCATCACATGGTGACATGCTTAGATACCATCTTTTTTTATAAGACAAGAGAGATCATCACCAAAAGGTCTGAAAAAAGGTTAAAGTGGGATCACGAGATGATGTGGTTACGGTGACGTAAAATTCAGTCATGGAGGGTACTCATAAAGAACCTAGACCCTAAGTTCATGGCCTCTGTGAATGTATCAGCTGCACAAGACAGTGCTGATAATGTGGACCGTTTGATGGAAAATGTCGAGCATCAAAAGGAAAAAATGCTCAAGATTAAAGATACTTTAGTCAAGACAAGAGGGAAAGGCATAGAACTAAAAAGAAAGCACGAGGCTATCCTCTCAGAAAAAGAAAGACTCCAAAGGGAATACCAAGCTTTGGAGGTAAAAAAGGATGCCTTGGAGGTGTAGGTAATGATTATGGAGGGAGAGAAAAAGGATTTTGAAGCCATATTTTCATAATTGGAATCAAAGGAGTCTGCAACAAATCAGCAAGTGGAGGAATTAAAAACCCAAGTAGAAGAGCTGGTGGTGCGGAAGGGATCCTGGAGAACCAGCTAAAAATAGCTAATGAACTCAAGCAGGACATCACTATGTTCCGTAAACAGGCTTGCAACATCCGGAGGAAGATGCACCAAGTTCAAATCAATCTCTCAGACGGAATTTACAAAGTAAAGCTGATAGTGACGAGGTTAGAGGAAATTGTAGCAGAGTCACTAAATTTTAGGAAAAGACTAATAGAATTCGGAGGAAAGGTTTAGAGCCAGCTAAAATGGGTAGAGGCTAATTCGACATTTCCATAACACATGCCATCGAAAACAGTCGGAGGCATAGAAATAGAAATGGCACTCTTGGAGTTTTGCAGAAAATATTCTCTGAGGTTAAACAATGAAATTGACAAAACTATGGAAAAATGTATTGATTTCTATAAAAATATAAGCCACATTCATGATAAATTCCAACTTTCTTTGGCTAAAAAGATTGTTGATCTTCCAAATAAGGACCAACATCTGGCATATCTGCGAGATAGACTGCAGGAGGATGTACAATACATTCAGAAAATGGAAGTGGTCAATGAAGAGGATGTTAAAATTTGGATTGCGCAAGCTTCTGTCAGCAATCACATTTTGGAAAATGTGTGTAAATCCTCCCAAAAAAAGGTGACACGTGTGGAGACCCAGTTGGTCATGCACGAGGTTACCGTGCAAATGTTGGAGCCCATAAATTACAATACTATCGCATAAGAAGGCAATGCATGGGGAGAATATATTTCAAGTTTGGCTGGGCCCACTTGAGAACTTTTGTCTTTTTGTGTATTTTGTCATTTTCTATTATAAAGCACTAAAAGAAGAAAGTTTGGCATTCTTAGGGTTAGGGAAGTCGATGAGTCACTATATGACAATTTGTAATATAAATAGAGGTATAAAGTAGAGATAATGTACTTTTCGCTAGCACAAGGAGGCTGGATTATTTTTGTAAGGAGAACTCATTTTTTCTGCTAATAAAGAAAGACCTACTTGCTGGGAAAGGACTGCACGGTATTTTGCATGGAATGTGTGGAATCTCAAATATGGAATTACTTCTATTTCGTTTATGTACAAGTGTGAGATCGTCCCGACTTCTTATGAATTATTTATTTGATGATGAATGGTTTTGTTATCTAAAATTTTGTGCATGAATCGAGTAATGAATGTTTTATTATTTCAAAGCTATGTTTGATAACATTTCTGCTGTAACTATGCATATGGAATTGAAATAGTTATCTGAAAGATTTATTATGAATAATTATAGTACATTGCTCTACTTCTTTAAATTTTGCTCCCCACGGGGACAGAATAAATTAGGATATAATATATTTATTTATATTCAAATTTAAAAAAGTAATCGAGGAACAAGAATGATAAGATGGGAGGTAAGAACCTACACATCACTTGTGAGGTTCCTGTTCATCAATTACAGACATTTAGTTTAGGCATTTTCATCTCATTCATTCACTTAAAGAAAACTACATAAATAGTGGACTGGGTCATAATCGGTAAAGATTTAAACAACTATAGATACACGGTAGTTGAATCGTTAATCGGACGGGTTCCCCATACCAAATGGTGAACGATTTAATTGGGATTGATTACCAGGGAGAATCCCTACTGTCGGTACCTGGAAATTTTCCAGGAAACAACGCCTTCCTAATCTTGATATACACTTTTGTGTTCTTCTCCTTGAAGTGGGATTGTATCCTTTTCTCTCCTCTAAGCCTCTAGAAACCTAAGTTCTCCTCCATTTATAGTTTTCTCAAAACCTAGGACATTTTCAAGAGCATAAGGAGATTGAACATCGCTTTGGATACCAAACATTTCAAGGGATCTTGAGATGACATCTGAAGTAACCTCCAAACTAGACTTGTCACCATCCTTGTTTACTCATTGTCTAACTTCCCTTAATGAATCCTCCATCTAACCTTGGAGACTTGAATGAACTTGTATACTTTTCACATTCTTTACATGCCTCTTGTCCTTCAATATTCATGTGGGCCTCCATCTGTTGTCTATATGAAACTAAGACTTTTGGGCCTAGTACCTTAGATCCTTGAGCTGATTTAGTTTGAAAGGATCATGTGCTCCACCACACTGCCATTAATTCCTCTCTTGTTTTGAATATGGATTGAGGACTTGGATTCCCATCCTCCCCAAAGCTTGATTCATTGAAACTACTGTCCATTGCCTAGTTAGAAATAAACCAAAAAATCCTTCAATGCTCCATAATTCAAGTCACCCAAGCCTATAAACCATACTTGATCCTGAGACCCACCATTCTTCACATGTTTCATGAGTTTTTACCTAACTTGGCCTTTATATTTATATTGGCATTGTGCTTGCAAGATGGCAATGAAAATTATACAATGATAGTTTTCATCATCACAAAACAACTAATTCGATTTCTTAATGATGTTACGTGTAGTTCCCTTTAGTTTATCATTTTTTGAATTATCTAAATAGTAAGTTATGTTAGGAATGGGAAATATCCACAACTCAAACAATTTCATTATCTACTTTGGGATGCCACAAGAGACAACCTAATAAGGATTAACGTCGGGTAATGTAAAATTTGTGGGGGTGTGGTTGAACAAATTATATAATGGTTGGAAAGGTTGTTTCAAACAATTTTTTGTAGGTGTTGGTAAACATTATATAAGTAGTCACCATCAAGTTAGACTCTTAAGTCACCAACACGAGCTTCAAAATGAACACAGAAAGCATATTTTGTAGATCACATTAAAGGTTCTTGTCAACAAGAGTTCTTTCTTGTATAGATACATTTGGAAACAACTTGTCAACAACTATGCCATATTTGGAGGATGGATGAGCACCCAGTTCAAAATTTTATGTCAAATATCAATAATGAGAGGGGTTCAAGTATAAAAAATAACTCATAGCAAGTACCTAAATATGTAGTTTAGTATTCTTGAATTCTTGGTCATGGAAAACAACCTAGATTATTATAGGTATCAAGGAAAGCAAATGAGAAATATCTTCAATACAATGTTGATTATGATGTGGTATTTGTCTTCATTTAAGTGCAACTATGAATTTAACAGCAAAGCATGTTACCATTAAACATGAGGAGTGATGAGGAGTGGACCTTATTAATGTTACCTTTCCACAATGCAATAAAATAAGAGCAATATTAATAATTGGTTAATTAGTGAGTTTCATTTGCTTTCCCTATTTTAAAATGTTTTCATATTAGTATGGACAAGAAGTGAAGTACAATGCAATGATATTTAACAATTTAACAATCTTCATGACCTGCTACATTTCATTATCAATAGAGATTTTTCAATGTTCATTTTCTTTTTCTAGTTTTCAATGGTTCAATAGGAGAACAAGCCATGAATGAAGTATTGTACCACAATATTTAATGATTTAGCAATTTTAGGCAACATTTCATTATAACTAGACATTTCCCTATTTTCAAATACAAAATATTTTGAAAGTAGAAACTTAATCGTTCAACAAGTTCAACCATTACAATTGTTATTGATAATTAGAAATGTCCTTTCTTATTGAAGATCCCTCTAACATCTAACTGCAGAGAAAATTAAAATCAATCAAACTTTGGGAATTTGTTGAGTTTATTTAGATAATATTCAGTGAGCAAGGAATGTTTTTTCATTGTGTTACTGGTCAACACTAATGCAACACTAGTTCATATTGTTGTGATTTCTCTCCCCATCTATCTTAATATTAACATCAACAAATTGTATAATCTTTTATAAATCTATATGATAAAAAAATTGTGCACAAGCCAAGGGGTAAGCTCAACCGGTTGTCACCAATGTTGTTGGGCATTTGCTTAGTTCCATGTTAGTATGGTCCTAGCTTGAATCTATTTTATAGGGTCACTAGTCTATGTCAAAATGTTTGCTAGGAATGCAATCTATAAATATAGGTATGCATGCCTTGGGTTTTCCTAAGAAACTATTTATTTCAAAAAAAAAAGAAAACAATGTAAACAAAACTTATATTGGGTTGTGGTCTAGTGGCAACTTGGAGTGGTTGTAAAAATGGCTCTAGTTCAAATCCCGATGAACATGATTTTCCCCTACTTAGGGTTTGTGGGATGTGTCTATTGATTATATTAAATATTGTTGATGTATCCTTCAAACGAATTATATTATGGTGTTGTAAAGGTACCAATAAACCCTATGTTTTGCTTAACTTTGTAAGGGTGGAATGAGCTTCTTTTTGAGTTTAGTGTCTATAAAAAGATGGGTTCCTATTTTAAAAATAAAAATGAAACATTGTGTACAAACGTTTTTGTTAAAGTTGATTCACACTTGATACACACATGATCTTGGCATACACTAATCAATCTTTTTAGTTTCCATTTTAATCCAATAGTTAGGTGACTAACACAAAAACACCACCTTATCTTCATTAGGTTACAATGTGTAAATGTAGAATCATCAACAAGTAGACCACAAACTTAATAAAATACTTTGAGATGTATAAATGCAATCACAAATAATCAAATCATGAATATAATGAGATACTAGAGATTTATAAATGTATGTCATTTTTTTTATAGCAAATCACCTAGTATGTAAATATTTAAAATAAGCTTTGCTTTGAATAAATACTATCCTTTCGAATGGGGAAAGTAAGTTTTCTTAATCCACAATCAAATCTTTGCTTCATGATATATGAACACTATTTGTATACACCAGTGGATATAAAACTTTGATTCTCTACAACATTGCTAAAATATCAGGGCTCCACGTTTCATCCATATAATTCAAAATAGGTCATTATTAGCCTTCGGGTAGACTATAATATGGTGTTGGCAAGGTATCAACAAACCCTATTATTAACTTAACTTTGTAAGGGTGGACTGGGCTTCTTTTTGTCTTTACTATATATAAAAGTACGGGTTCCTATTTTAAAAATAAAAATGAAACATTGTGTGCAAACATGTTGTTAAGGTTGATGCACACTGGATACACACATGATCTTGACATACACTAATCAATCTTTTTAGTTTCCATTTAAATCCAATATTCAAGTAATTAACAAAAAATTAACACCTTATCTTCACTAGGTTACAATATGTAAACGTAGGGTTACCAACAAGCAAGACACAAACTTAATAAAATACCTAGAGACATGTAAATGCAGTCACCAATAATCAAATCATGAGCATACTGAGATACTTTGATATTTATACATCTATGTCATTTTTATAGCAAACCATCTAGTGTGTAAATATTTAAAATATGCTTTGCTTTGAACAAAACTATTCTTTGGCATGGGAAAATATTTCCTTTATCCAACTATTAAATCTCTACTTCATTTTATATGAAAACTATTTGAATACATCACGTGATATAAAACTTTGATTCTTTACAACATTCCTCCTCAAGAGTCAGGGTTGCATGTTTCATCCAAATAACTCAAAATAGGTCGTTAGTATTCACTTGAAGATAATTCTTTAATAAATATGTATCATTAAAAAAATACTTCAAAACGAATTATTCCACCACTTGAGTTTTGTAAAATGAAAGTCAATTTTAGCCCATTGTTATGGAAATGCCAATTATCATCATATGTCTTTTTTTTGTTTAAGAGAAAATGTGTTGCTTCATAAAAGTTAATAACCCAACTTCTTTCTCCTTTAGTGTCTTTGGAGATTCATATGGCATGGATTGTTCACAAATTCAAGCATTCAAATGTCCAATTAGAGGAGCATCTCCATGAATAATGTTTTGACGAACTTTTACTCTTGCAACTCCTATTGATATTGTTGCGTATTGGCAGCACCGACAACTTTGTTGTTCATATCTTCAACTCATGACTCTTCAAATGACTTTCTTTCTACCGAAGATGAGCAAGAAGAAACTTTAGCATTTGGTTTTTTAAGAGCTTAATAATATTGATAGAACAATGAACTTGCATATAACACAATCAGCGTGTATTCATACCACAATTAATTAGATAATTTATAAAATTTATAAAAGAGTATAGACCATTTAAAAACCTTTTTGATGCACCCAATCAATTACATGTGTCCCATAATATAAATCCACCTAATGCATAATCATTACTCACATACCATATTATTCTATAATATTTTGTACTAAAACATCATTTTTTCAAAAAAAGCATTCCGGTGCATTATACACACAATTTTTTTTTCTTTTTCCGCAGAAAAATAGATAAATTTATTATTGTTGAGAAGAAATCAAAATATACATTAAAGAGCACGAGAGCTTTGATTTTTAGCAAACCTAATTGCAGGATTAACAAGCCTCCCAAAATAAACATTCTCCCTAAACTTGCTTGGCTATTCAGTATATGACCCCCCCCGTAAGAAACAATTCCATACAAAAGTAACTTAAAACTAAATAAAAAAAGAGATTCATATCCATTAAAACAACTCGAAAACAACCTTCGATTGGTCCATAGCGCCCCAAATTTCTTGAATGAACAAAGTTCCCTTTGGTAAAGGCAATGCTTCTTAGACAAATAATCAACTGTGGTATTAAATTCATGATAAATGTGCTCAAAAGAGATCGTTCAAAACCTTTGTTTGATTATTTGAATTCTTTCTAGCATTGGGCTCAAAGCAAGATTGTTGATGGAACAACTTCCCTTGCACCAATCAATTAAGAGTTTTGAGTCTCCCAAGATTTGAAGAACTTGAATCCCCTTGTGCTCAACAAATTTCATAAGGAGCCACGAAGCATATACCTCAACTTTGCTATTGGTACCCCTAGTTTCTCCATAATTCAACAAGAATTTATGAGAGGAATTTAAAAAGAGGACAACCCCAGCACCACAAGAGCCAAACATTCCTTCATAGGCTCCTTTAAAGTACCCAAGGAAAGGAGTGTATTTATAAACATAGGCTTAAGAACTTGAATGGGAGTGTTCCATTGCTCCACCCATCCTTTTGTGAAGGAAGTATGAACTTTTTGAGCAACATATGTAGGAGTCCAACTTTGTCTTTAAAAATCAACTTATTGCAGGCATACCATACACCCAAATTACATAGCTAGGCAATGCTTTAAAATTCATCAATAGTGAATCAATATCCCATTCCTCACAATGTTGTAGTATAGAATGTTTTTCCCAATGGCTTGGACAACCAATCATTTGGAATACATTTTATCAGACATGCTTAGAAAATGAACAACCAACAAATAAATTATCAACATTTTCTTCCGCTAATTTGCACAAGGAGCACCAATTTGGACTGTGCTAGTTCCTCTTTCAATCGTCATCCTAAGTAATAATTCTATTGAATAAAACTAGCAAGCATCTTTATTTATTTTCAAGACTCCAACCTCCAAATTTTTTACCACCACCATAAATAATCCTAAGGTTAAGAATCTAATGCCAATTCCTCATATCCAAGTTTGACATCAAGAATGCCCATGGTTTTGTTCCATGACCATCAAATTTGTCATCATGATTTAGTATTAAGATGGCATTATACAATAATTATGCCAATAGGCGTTTTTCTCCTAGGTCAGTTTTGAAAAAAACTGTACCTTTGTGGGTAGAGGGTGGCCTCATATCCAAGTTTGACATCAAGAATGCCCATGTTTTTGTTCCATGACCATCAAATTTGTCATGATGATTTAGTATTAAGATCGCATTATACAATAATTATGCCTATAGGCGTTTTTCTCCCAGGTGAGTTTTGAAAAAAAATTGTACCTTTGTGGTCGTCCCTCTACCCAACCATTTACTAAAATGTGTCTTTTGTTTTTGTATGGAATAAAATGCCGCCACATTTATTTATGCATTTTTTGGTTTATAGTGTTGTTCAAGTTTTCGAGGGAGCCCTTTGACCTAAACCCTTCATTTTGTTCAGTTGGACCTATAGTGATTGGAAGGTGTTCTAGATCGTTCTTTTCGATAGGACCTATAGTGATAGGTCCTATATTCATGAAGAGAACCACGTTGGGTTGTTTTACATTTTGCCATTGATGATCGAGCTAGCCAGAGAGGTGTTGGGAGAGGAAGCCAATCCTTATGAGGAGCCATACTTCTATAATAACTGTGACATACAACTCACACAAGTTACGTCAGGTCTCAGGTATCAAGCATCTGGCCTCATTATACTCAACTATGGTTAGATGAGAAGGTTACAAAATTCTCCATGTTAATGAATTCAATTCTCTTTTGTTGAAGGGATTGGAGGCCTGTAAGATCACGGGAGAGGTATTTTGTCCAAAACGAAGTAGAGACTAGGAGCTTCATATATAAACATGTGGATGTCACCACACTCTCCAATGAAACTTACAAGACGTTCATTGAGAGAGTGTTACAGGTGGCCGGAGTGGACAATGAGCAGTTTTTGACAAAGTTGAAAGAGAGGATTGACAGGTAAATCAGATATGATGTTGAGTTTGAGCTTTATGCAATGGTGAAATTATATGAATGTCATAGAATTGTGATGATGGAGGCAATGTTTTGGTTTTACAGAAATGGGATTGAAATGCCAATGATAGAAGTTTGGTTTGAGCACCTAAATTGATGTAGAGGCACGTGTTGGAGGCCGAGCCCTTTCTACTTTACTGTCAACATAATTGAGGTAAAGCACTAGCCTATATATTTCTGATTTTGTTGTGTTTGTCCTTGATTTTCAGTTAGTTTTGGTTTGGAGGGTTAATAAAGGTAATCCAACTCCATCATTCTATTATTAACATAGCTTAGATTCTATAGGTACTTGTTCTTTTTGGGCCCCTTTGGATGTGATGATTATCTATATAATTCCTTCTTAAATTATAGTGCCAAATTTGTTTTAAGGATTTCGTTCCAGTTAGTATGACGATTGCATCACTTGTGCTGAGAAAATTTTATGCAAAGTAAAATTGTTATCATCCTTGAGAAAATGTTAGGTGTTAAGCAACAAATTTGGGTCACATGTTCACAAAAATGCAATTTCTTAAAGGAAGGATCATTAATGGCTCATTCATCCTTGATAAAATTTTAGGTGTTAAGCAACAAATTTGGGTCACATGTTCACAAAAATGCAATTTCTTAAAGGCAGGATCATTAATGGCTTACTTTCTAGGTGAGTGGATAAACCAATTCCCTCATTTATTCAAGCAAACAACTAACTCGTAGCAACCATTTCTACAAGTCCACTTGCATATTATATATTCCTTGAATTCATCAGCCCCCAGGTGAATCGATTCTTGCCACATGTCCACCTTGTTGGCCATCCATCATCCTCCTCGTGTGTGAGGTTAAAAATGCACCTTAGTGCAAAGAGTCGAAGCTCATCCTCTTTACCTACTGTGTTTTCTTTGGTTCCTATTGTTACCTCCGTGCACCATGGTTTAGGGTGTTGTTTGTGGCAATGGTTGAATGCTCGTTGAGCCCTATCAAACATATACAGATTTATTCTTTGCTCAAAATGCATTTGAATGGACATTTCAACAGCCTCCTGATTACCTTGTACATGTCATGCCACATCGTTGAGAACTGAAGTATGAAGTGGATCAAACAAAATGAAACTAGAATAGATCATGATGCCATGGTTTACCCAAATAGAGTATTAAAGTTGTCATCTTTAAAACACGAATCTACAGGCCAGAGTGCTTTAGGAAAAAGATTGGCAACAACAAAATTGTTCCTTTAAAGCTGAAAACTTAAAAACAAGTCACTATAGGGTAGAAATAAAACCTACTACTAACTTCCATGAGTAAATATTTCTCATGTTCAGGGCTTATAGTTACCTTAAAATAGATCCTCGATTTTCACCATTACAACAGACCTGGAAATGTACTATTGTTTTGTTGTTAGGAGGTCTAAATGTACAAAGGGAATATCGATTCATGGACCAGAATTAACTTTTGGTACTATCCATACTTAGATTAGGAAATTGTTTTCGTTCAACCCCTTTCCATCTCATTAGAATTTCAACTATAGCCCAGATTTGAGAAGTAGCCTCTGCCCAAACTACAAGAATGCTAGGAGCATGCACAAATCTGTTTAGGTTTGTCTTCAGGATTCCCAAAATGCTTCTTACAAATTTATGAACAATCTAGATTATGCCTAGAGTCATTGCTTTAAGGATCAGAATTGGCCTAGAATTAAGATGATTCTACTTGATTGCCAAAACATGCCCATAAATGCTCATAACAACTCAAGGAAATTCTCACAAAAACACCATGCAGTATAGGTGACTGGATATTGAAGTTCTTGGAACCATTGCTTGAATAGGATATTAAAGTTCTTGAAACCATTGCTTGAATTGTAATAACAGAAGAACATTCAAACTTGATTTTTTACCTAAAACCATAACAAATAACATAACACCCCAAACCCTATTTTAGGATTAACAAAGATTATGTGTGGATGATTTTTTGTAAACCATCTTCATATCACTCTTAATATTAATATGAGATTATTGACAACACACACACCTAAAGCCAATATTAACATAGATACAATTTAAAAGAAAAGTATTAAATTGAATTAAAATTCCAGCCTAAGAATATGTTATTTAATATTATAACAAGATTGCATGTAATATTAAATAGATAACAACTATAAGATAATTGCCACTTTTTTTTTCAAAAGGAAAAAAGCCTGACCTTGTTATTCAATTAGTGAATCAAAGGGCATCTGGAATGCTTCCCCTATCAATAGGGCTACAATCAGTCAAAAACAAAGTGGTGAAGTCTGTTACAGCTAGTAGCCTGGAACAAGTCACAAGGCACTCTTGATTGAGCAATGGGGAGGGGTCCCGGACCACACATCAGAAGGACTAAAGAAATCCATGGAAGCATGAAGACATACAATCGATACATGTCCCACTAGTCATACAAATCGAGGACACAAGAAGTGCAGAGCTACAATCAAAAGAGCCCGCTCCATATACAACAAACCACAAAAGGGTGCATAAAAAAAATGGGAGCAAAGCTCTTGCACCAAGCTCAAAAGAGATGGAAAGAATCAGACATGACCAAATGGCTCTCAAGAAACTCAAAGAAATTACCACATCCAGGAGCCAAAGAAAGGGCAGATTTTGATAGTCTGTTTGTAAGCTGATTGTGTTCTCGATATGTATGACTGAAGGACAAGTGATGAAAGCAAGAGATGAGTCTTCTTGTATCCATACACCAGTGACTTAAATCCGAGGGATCCAATGAGGCATGAAAGTTTTCCCAGTTAATAATAACCGCTGAGTCTCCAAATATATTCAAACATGGGATCCCCATCATTTTTTTCACAGACAGCAGAGCCTGGAGTGCCATCAATTCAGCTTTTGTATTTGTACAAAATCCTACCCCCATTTCAAACTCAAAAGAATGAGACTCTTTCAGGACCAAGATAAAACCCACTCCACCCTTATAATCAGTAGTTGCCCCATCAAAGAAGCCATAGGGAAAGACCAAAGATGGGCCAGGTCCACAAATCCTGGGTTTTTTTATCTTTATACTTGAAACCGGATACAATTGGATATAATATTCAATCTGATGAAGCATGCCCAAGATTGTTGGCTTTTTTCCTTCGAAGATATTGTGGTCACGTCCTTTCCATATACACCAGATGACAAAGAAAGGAAGGTAACTACACTATGAGTGTCTGGAATAGAAAGACATCCAATAAACCAAAAAATAGTTGAGATTATCGCTCTTGGTGAGGAGCTGTAAGTGAAACTGATCATTGAGGCAGTCATAAACCATTTTCAAGAAAGAACAAGAAGCAAACAGATGTTGAACACTGTCCTCACCCAATCTACATAGAGCACATATGCCAGGCCCAATCCAGCCTCTTTTCTGAAGATTGTCCCATGTGAGAATTTTGTTTGCCAAAGCCAGCCAGATGAAGCATCGAATTTTTAAGGATATATTGCAAGACCAAAGAAAAGCATGCAATTTACTGCAAGTCGGAGGGGAAGATGAGAGGACAATAAAATCATACACCAGCTTCGTAGTAACATTACCATTGTGTTTATTATGATTCCATACTAAGGAATTAGCAGATTGATTGAGACGAATTCTACCTTGTTCCAAACACCCTGTGTAATTATCCCATGCTAATTTCCAGTCCCCTGCTATATCCAAGTCTTCCGCCGTATACCAATAATTATGCAATCCTGGAAGAGTATTATATGCATGATTAAGTGTAACAATGCCAAAATACTTGAGATATTCTCTGAGACCCAGGGGGATATCTGAGAGAGAATGAGTTCCAATAATCGGATCAACACCCACAGGTATATTCTGACCATTTCCTACATGCCATGCCAGGCATTTTCCTATCCATGAGAGGGTGTGCAAGAAACCATTCCAGATCGCTGAGGCACCACGAACCGTGAAATTTTTGTCTTTGAGTCAAGACACAACAGATTTATTCTTCATGTATTTGTTGATTAAAACCTGATGCCACAAACGGTTTCCTTAAAGAACCATCCATAAATTTTTTAATCTCAAGGCAGTGCTAAACCATGAAAGGTTTTTTATATCCTAGCCACCTGCCTCTTTTGGCTAAGAAAGGTTCATCCAATTTTTCAAATGATACTTGTGATTAGCCCCTGAGGTGCCCCAAAGAAAATCAAAGGTTAACCTTCTGAATCTATCCAAAACAAAGGCTGGGATCAGAGCTAGTGCCAACCAGTAGACAGGTAGGCTAGATAACACTGCTTGTACAAGTACCAGTCTACCACCAAGGGATAGACATTTATGAGACCTATGGACCAATGGTTAATCCTTTTTTCATATTTCTGAATCAGCCATAGCCAGTCGTTTACCTTATACCCCAGTGGTTTTAAGAAATAGCCAAGATACTTGAAGCCTGTTGAAATAGTTTCCATTTTATAAGGTATAACCCTAGCAATACTGAGAAGGGTTCCTTCATCGATGTTATTGTAGAGAAAACCTGATTTTTCCATACTGATGCTCATCCCAGACGCCTTGCAAAAGGTACTTAGAATGACCTCAAAGGCCATTCATTCATGTAGGGTTCTAGTTCCCAAAAGAATAACATCATCCACGAATAAGAGGTGAGTAAGAGCAAGGGCCGAGGAGATTTTAATACCTCCGATAAGACCATTTTCTCTGGCATCTTTAATCAAGAGACTGAGACCTTCAATGACAAGTATGAACATCAGGGGAGACAAGGGACAACCTTGTCTAATGCCTCTGGATGCATTGAAAAACTTTGTAGGAGTACCATTAACTAGCACTACAAATTTTGCTGATAATAAGCATCCCATTATCCAATTGACTCCCATAAGAGGAACCCCTGTCTGGATCAAAATGAGTCTGATATAAGACCAATTGACTCTGTCAAAAGCTTTTACCAAGTCCAGCTTAAGGATGAGAGCACAAGTATTTTTAGTTCTGACGGAATGAAGAATCTCTTGAGAAATACCAATGGGCTCGACAATTTGACGATTTTTGAGAAACCCAAACTACTCCTAAGAGATATGAGAGTCCAAATGCGGTTTTAATCTGACAGCAATAATTTTTGAAATGAGTTTTTAAGCTAGATTACACAGAGAAATGGGCCCGAAGTCTGCAAAGGTAGTAGGCTTGTCCTTTTTAGGAATCAGGGCAAGGAAAGTGGAATTTAGAGAGGGAGTGATCCTTCCATGCATCCTAGAACATTCCACGGATTTAAGTAAATCCCTACCTAACAGGTCGAAAAAGTGAAGAAAGAATTCGACTGGCCAACCATCCGGGCCAGGAGTTTTATCCTTTTTAAAGTATTTCAAAGCACCCTCAATCTCTGACAAAGAAACATTCTCAATGAAACAACTAGCTTCCTCAAAGGAAAACATAGAAGGGTAAAGCATGACAAATTTGAGTTGAGCCAAAATACAGGTTTGCTTGTCATCTCTGAAGATGTGAGAGAAATGTCTCAGTCCCAGTTCCTTAAGACCTACCTCCTCCTCCACACATAGTCCTCCTTCATCCTTTAAGGCCCAAATGGCATTTTGATTCCTGCGCCTCAATGCCAAGGCATGGAAGTACTTTTTATTTGAGTCATCAAGCATTGCCCATTTAGCTATGCTCTTGAGATGCCAGGTAAGCAAGTAGTGCTTCAAAATATCCTTTTTTTTAGTTTTGAGCACATTCAATGTCATCTGATCCTCATGAGTGAGAATACTTGAAGAAGAGGATGAAAGGAGGGCACCGATTTCATCATCCAAGCTGTGTGATTCCTTCTCCATATCACCTACTTTTTGTTTGATCCAGGACTTGACCTCACTTTTGAGCAATCTGAGCTTATGAGAAAGTAAACCCATATCATCATCCATAGTAGAGGGCATCAGATCAGGCCATATCCTTTTGACCATTTGTGTGAAATCCGGGTCTAAAAGCCAAGACCTATTGAATTTGAAGGGGTAGTTATGGGGTCCCTCCCTAGTATTCCATTCAAAGCAAATCGAAAAATGGTCAGAGATATTGGAAGGGTGAGCCCACACATGATGCCTATCAAGTTCTGGTACCAAAGAAGAGGAGAACAGAAAACGATCGATCCTTTTACAAATCCCATCTACCCCAGCCCTCCCATTTCTACAGGTGGGTC
The DNA here is from genome assembly GCA_001517045.1 of Pseudotsuga menziesii. NCBI lineage: Eukaryota > Viridiplantae > Streptophyta > Pinopsida > Pinales > Pinaceae > Pseudotsuga > Pseudotsuga menziesii. Next base: position 95,465 of record LPNX011046867.1, read on the forward strand.
CAGCATAAAGTGGAGCAATATCCACAAGATCAACAGAGGCAAAAAGTTGTTTGAAATGAAGGCCAAGTGGGTCGATAACAACTTTATTACCCTAGATCTCAGAGTCAGGTTTAAGTCCCCTCCTAAAATCAAGTTTGGTGTGTTTAGAAGGCCCCCAAGAAGAGCCTTTTCCCAAAAGAGTTCCCTGTTTCTGTAAGGGCCATAGCAGTTTAGGATAGCCAGAGGAGTTGACAGACCATGAAACCTTTCCTTGACAAGGATCCCAACAACTGTTTCAAAAGCACGACATCTAACAAAAAGAGGGTTCCAAGCAGTGAGTAAGCCTTCCGAGAGGCCCGAGGCACTCATAGCACAAAATTCCCAATTAGGCATAAGTTTCGAAAAAGCAAGGAGGTCTGGGTAGGTACTACACATCGTTTCCTAGAAGAGACTTAAGTCAAGAGAGATCGAGTGAAGAAAGAGTACGAAGGTGGCATCGAAGCAAATTTCCACTTGTGACATTGAGACTACTAACCATGTTAATACCAAAGTGACGGAAATGCTATCAAATTAATTAAAGCATTTTCCCCTGAAAAGCAACATTTAATTGACAAAAAAATGTACTTTTCCATAACTAAAATGTTTCATCTCCTTTCTAATTTTTAAAACACTTAATTTTTTATTTTTATTTTTCGCTTTTAAAATCATTCACCAAACACTTGAATTTTTGTTTTTTCTTTTAAAATCCTTCACCATCCACTATGAAATGGAATAAGCTATTTACCCGGCCATTTGCACTGGGGCCCACCTAACAGAGATAGTTTACTCCATTTAACTTTCTGTGAGACCAAGAATAACCTATTCCAACACCTACTTTCACACCAACTGCGCTCTCGAATTCATCATTCACAATTGCACCGGGGCCCACCTGACAGTGATAGTTTACTCCATTTAACTTTCTGTGAGACCAAGAATAACCTATTCCAACACCTACTTTCACACCAAGTGCACTCTCGAATTCATTATTCACAAATTTAGCCATGAAAATTCTTGTTTTTTAAGTGCAAGTTTAAAATTATAAGTTTTGATTAGAATTTTTATGAAAATTGCAAATGTATGTTTAGAAATGTATAATTTTAGTCAACTCCATAAAAATAATTGGAAAAATCTAAAACTTGGAACCTTTTACCAACTTCCTTGTAACAATTAATCAACTCCTTTGTTTGTTTTATGGAACCCAATCCAGGTTTAAACTTTGGATTCTTTATCCTTCATGATCACGGAGATTAAAGTTTTAAACTAGCATACACAGAAGAGAACATTGGCGTTATCAAATCCATAACAATTGAATTTCAAATTACAAGTTTTTAGAACACAATTTCAGATTAGGTTTAGATCGGTTCGGTGAGTAGATTCAATTTGATGTGGTAAATTAGTATTTTTTATTATTGCATTATACAGGAGTGTAATAATAGTTTGTTGTAGAATTGATCTGCAATGAAAATGCAAGAAAAGAAGCAAAATCTGTTGTTCTTGGTCTCACTGTCATAAAAAGATAACCGAGTAATCTATTACCGGACATAGTCAAATGAGCCCCGGTGCAAATGGTCAGGTAGATAGCTTACTCCCTATGAAATAGTTGAGAATACATCAACCAAATTTTCCAATATACATTCATTGCCGAATCTTACATTTATTGGCGACATTTTTGTACACATCAATTTCAAATCCCACAACATTTTTTTTGCATTGCCAAATGCTACCCATATTTACATTTTTATACACTAATCAATTTCAACTCTTACACTTATATTTACATTTTTCTAAACTTCTTTCTAAAAGAACATGGGAAGTTTGAAAGTTTCACCTACATGAATATGACATTGAATTTCATGGTGATTACAGTGTTTCCTTTTTGCTCGTCCATTTTTTTCCACCTTGTAATTGATTCTGAGATGAAAATTAAAAAAACCGAGCGAGTAAATACTCACCACTTCAGAAACTGAAATACTCCCATTCCAGTCATGTGAATTGCTCTACGAATGGACTATATTAGAAAATCGGAGATTTTACTACCATACACTCCTATCTAAATATACAGAATTTTGCTACTCAATCTTACATCACTATAAGCGGTGATTTTTTTGCTCATTCCAGTTTGACATGAAAGCATTCTACCAACTACACTCACCAAACTTTTTCACAAATGGAGTTGGATTGCTACTGAGGAGGGTTGGATTATTTACGGATGCATATTATGCTTATGTCCTTCAAGAATTTACCATTATCCAAACACTTAACCAGGTCCATTCCCACATTGTAATTATTGGATGTCAACGAAACATCTTTTTACAAACCAAGCTCGCCACTCTGTATGCCATGGTCAACCATGAGCACGCATTCATCCTGTTTGAAAAAATACACAGGCCAAAGTTTTGCTTGTGGAATATGACTATCAGAGAGTATGTCAGGAATGGTTGCTGCTTTGAAGTGCTTGCTTTGTAACTTTCTTGAAAACAACCAACTGCAACAGGATGGAAAACAACCATACAATTTGGCGTTCCCTTATACACCCAAGACATGCGCCTCTTTGTCATCCCTGCAATATGGTAAGGAGATTCATGGCCATGTTATCAGAAATGGATTTGAGTTTGATATGTTTGTCGGGAATTCTCTTATAGATATGTATGCCAAGTGTGGAAGATTAGAGGAAGCACTCCAACTGTTTGATAAAATGCCTTGAAGAGTTGTTGTTTCATGGAATGTTATGATATTTGGGTATGCCCATAATGGACTTGCCAATGAAGCTTTGAAGCTCTTTAATCAGATGTTGTCAGAGGATATGAAGGTGGACCTTGTTACCATAAAGAGTGTGCTTCTTGCATTAGCTAATTTAGAATCTCTACAACAAGGCAAGTGGATCCATGATTATCTCGTTCAATAAATATTTGATTTGGATGTTTTGTGGGAACTGGTCTCATAGATATGTATGCCCAATGTGGAAGGATAGAGACTGCATGCCAAGTGTTTGACAAAATGTTGAGAACAGATGTGGTGTCGTGGAGTGCAATGATTGTAGGTTATGCCCTGAGTGGGAATTCCTATGAGGCCTTGAAGCTCTTTTATCAAGTACATCTTACATAGATAAAACCTGACTTGGCCACTGTGAAGCCTTTGGTTTCTGCTTGTGCATGTTTGGTACCTGTATGACTAGGTAAGTGGATCCATGGTTTCTTGATTAAAAAAGTAGATTTGAATATAATGTTTCTGTAGGGGCTGCACTTATAGACATGTATCCAAAATATGGTAGTATAGACATGGCACGGAAGTTGTTTGACAGATTCCATGAAAGAGATGTGGTCTCATGAGTTCCATTATTGTTGGGTATGGAATGCATGCGTTCGGTGAGGATGCACTTGAGATTTTCTTACAAATGCAAAAGACAAGTCTAAGCCCAAATCACTTCACCTTCATATGCATTCTATCTGCTTGTAATCATGCAGGATTGTGGGATGAGGACTAGCAAATGTTTCATTCCATGGTTCAAGATTATGATATCATGCTAAGTGTTGAGAATTATGCATACTTGGTTGATCTTCTTGGTTGTGTAGGATGTCTTGATGAGGCAAAATACTTCATAAAATAAATTCCATTGAAGCTTGATGCTAGTGTGTGGGGTGCCTTGCTCGGTGCATGCAGAATTCACTGCAACGTTGAGCTAGGAGGGCGTATAGCATAACAAGTTTTTAATTTAGATCTAAATAATGCTGGACATTATGTGCTGTGATAAAAAAAATGTATGTTGCAGCTGGCCATTGGGATGATGTGGCAAAGGTGAGGACAACGATGAAAAATAAGGGTTTAAAAATGGCACTTGGATGCACCTTGCTCCAAATAAATAACAGGGTTCATCAATTCATTGCAGATGACAAATCACATCCTCAATCTGATGAAATTTATGAAACATTGGAGTCTCTGGCTAGGCAGATGAAGGATGAAGGGTATGTTCCCAACACGAACCTTGTTCTGCATGATGTGGCATAGGAGGTTCAGGAACGCATGCTTTGGAGTCACAGAGAGAAGTTGGCAATTGCTTTTGCGTTTATCAAAACAAGTCCTAGGTCCCCTATTCGGATTACAAAGAACCTTCATACATGTGTTGATTGCCATGGTGCAACTAAGTTCATCTCTAAGATTGTAAAGAGATAAATTATTGTAAGGGATGCAATTCGTTTCCATCATTTTAGGTATGGATTATGTTCTTGTGAAGATTATTGGTGGGTATATATAATTAGAAATTTGGAAACTGATGTGTATAACTGTCTTAATTAGGAAGCCCAAATTTAAAGTCCTTCCTTATCAAATTTGCACCTCATGTAATATCTTTTAATTTTTTTTTATTATTTCCTTTATATAATTTGTTTTTAATCTTTATATATATAAATAAAAGAGCCACTATGTTCCAATGTCCCTACACTTTTGCTGAATAGATTGAATCATAATGTCTCAAAATTCAACACCGTTGCATTAGCTACAACATCTTCACTTGCAAGATGTTATTTTGCCATTTGGTAGTGTAACAAGAGTCAATGATACCATTTGTTGTAGTTGAAGTATATAATATGCAAATATTGCATATGACTATGGCATATTCACATGGATCATGGATCATCTACATAATTGATCTATCATTGACAGTTTTCAATTTTAACAACATTCAAATGAATAAAAAAATTAAAACATTAAAAATAACCTTTTTTTTAAATAAAAAACAAAATTCAACATCAGCGGTTAGTGAGTGATTTGACCAAACTTAGCACATGGTTGCATATCTTTATTTCTAGAGTTGCCTTGTATCAGTGTGTAAGATCAGTTTTATTTTGGAGATCAGTTCATACCAGGGGGGCATATTCAATGTTCTAGTTTACACATCTTCAGAGTTCAACGAGTGTAGATGACATGGATTACTTGGCAGATGCATAGGAAAGTGAAGCTCCAAAACGGTAAAATCATATTTTCAAGATATGCTTTCTTAAAAATTTCAAAACATGGACATTTCATTTTTCTTGAAATTTGATCATATAGTTGGGCACTCTTTACGGAGATGAGATTATGGTTCAATTTTGATGACAATAAGAGAGACATAATTTGTCAAAATTACGTCAAAATTAAGGTTTCCGCACATCCAAAACTAATTAAATTTTTAGATATTGTTTATTGAGTACAACATCGAGGCCAAATTTGGTGGTGATTAAGACCATGAAAAGTTAGGTCAAAATTGGGTCTTTTGCATTTTGGCATTTGGTGATATATCTAGGCACCGTTTATTGTGAACAACATCAATGTCGGATCTCAATTCATTAGAGAAATCCAAGAACTAGGTCAAAATCAGGGTTTTTGTTCGTTTTAAAATCAATGGTTACTGGGGATTGCACATGTGATATTTTCATGTTGATACTTTGACCTAGTGATTTGTAACTTTCTTGATGTTTTTGTTTTAGATTATTTTGTCTACATCAGTAGTGCTCCCCAGTTGAGAGATTGTTTGGAGAATAAGTTACTTGCTACCTAAGTAGCTAACACATGGCACTTATTCTTGGATGAAACATTTTTAGGTTTACTTGCCTTGTCCTCCAAGTTCTTCATTTGGACTTAGCTTGCACTTCAAGCAAACTTTTACCAGATTGGCTTGTTGACCAAGCATGTTATTCTTGAGGAAGATGGTGCATTCTAGTTTCTTTGAGAAGGTTTTGATGTCTTCTAATTTGGGCTCTCTTCTTCTACACCAACTTATAAAATAGACATTGCAGGAAAATGTTTGAGCTAGGATAAATGTTCTCACTTAAGAGTGTTACAAGATTAGCACGAGATATACTAATATGATAAAATGGCAGATGGTCAATACTTCCAGGGTAAAACAACTGATGAAATTCAAATGAAATGGTCAATAACTTGAGTTTAGTGCAAAATGTTGAAACCTTTAAGAGTTTTTTGTAACCCAAATTCACTGAAATCCAATAAATAGTAGATCACTTCATTTTCATGTATGTGATCATCACTTTCTTCTAATTAGTTCTTTGGAATTCGCTTCATAATAACACAATTACAAAATAACCAAGGAAACACACAAGATGCTAGATCCTTTAAATTCAAAACTGAAATAGATTTGTAGGTGTTGGTTGATAACAGAGCATATGGTATCAGAGTTGATTATTTCCTTGTAGTTTCTGGAAGGATAAATTATTTGCTCCCAAATCTCATCCTTTCAAAATAGAGAGTGCAAAATGGCAAATTGCCCCATAACTTCTCACCTCCTCCTCTGCTTTGCCTTTGGTTGGTGCTTGCTTTGGTGAACATAATTTTTTATACTATAAAGGTTACCCCGTAGGTTAGAGTCGCACGTACTTTGCTAAGAGTCTTGGGAGTATTTTTGTAACTATGCATCCATTTCTTTGTTGTGGAGCTTGTCAAATTTTAGTTGTAATAGTACTTCCTCCACAATGCAAGCTCTTTTTTATGTTGAAACTGTGTCTTGGGATTTTTGTCAAGAATGAGTCCGATTTCTTTTTATATGGATATTCTCAACACTGATTTCACAATGATATTCCAAACCTTTCATATATTTAAAATTAAAGTTATAAATACTACTTCCTTCACCATGCAAGTTCATTTTGGAGACATTCTTGTACAACCACGATACACAGAAGTCCTAAGCAAAGCCCAGGTGAGAATAGAAAGCATAACAGTCCACTAAATTGTTCGTAGGCCTTAATGTTCAACACCAAGCACAAATGAGGGATATGCTATATGGAGAATAGAAGCAAAGTCATATTAATGCTCTCTGTATTTAATTGGTTATAGAAGAGCTTGTAGAATTTAATGTATAGGCAAGCTCGTCTCTTTAGGAATTGCTAAACATCTTGCAGATTGTTTTCCTTAATATATGGCATTCTAGTGTTGCTCTGGCATGGTTTCCAGAATTTCCTTTTGTTCCACTCTTGGATAATTTATCATTATTGAAATTGCACAATTATTGTTCATTATTTGAATGATCCAAAGGCAACTCAAAATTCATAGAATGTACAAAGTGTGTTACAAATTGCAAACATAATGATGCAATTTCAATTTTGTTGCTTATTACACAGTTAAATACAGTCTAAAGAAAACTGGCCAGTTGAAACAGAAATGGTTTATGTGTTAGTGGATATTAGATGCTTTGAGAGTCATTTAAAGAAGACTGTCAAATAAATATATTAAATTTGTTTGTAAATATTAAATTTATATAGCAAAAGAAAGAAATAGAATCTCAAATATGGATTAAGGTAAAATGCATTTCTTAAACATATCTATATCAAGGTACAACTCTCATTTGACTTGAATTTTCATTGCTAGTCAAGAAAAAAAAATTGTCGTTTCATTTCCTGAGTACTCTAGATTATTTTACTACACCTTGTAAAGGAAGACACTACTAATTCCCACATTCCAAAAATTTCAAGAATAAATAATTAAAGATGATGTGGGTTTTTTTTGTTTATAGCAAGTGATGGCCTTTGGGATGTAAATATCAAATGAGGTTAGCTTTTGATTTGTGTTCTGTTGTGTAATGTATAATTACTGAATCCAAAAGCATTTTTGCTTCTAAAACGTCTCTTCTCTTCATGGATGTTTCCTTGAACCTCATTTTCCTTTGGTTATTGATTTATGCCCACGGGGATATTCAGATGGTTTCTTTCAATTAAAAAATGTATTTCATTCATGTCAGTTGTGAATGCTCATGTAGGATGCAATTTCACTTATTAAATCAATTGAAGATCCAAAAGCTTCTGCAAGGAAATTGAATAAAACTGCCTTTTCAAAAGGTAGTGCTGACAATATCACTTGCGTTGTTGTATGATTTAATCATAAGAAAAATGATTTAACTTGATATTGTTGCAAATGCTTTATTGGCATCGTATATAGTTGTAGATCTAAAGTCATTGTTTTCCTATCAACAACTGCTTTGTTTCAAGCAACTGCTCAGAAATGTTTATTGCAGTTGACTTTTTGTGCCAAAAGGGGCCATCGTGGTTTTCATGACTTCAGCACTGAATAATTGACATGCAGCCAATAAATTATTTGACTTCAACACTGAATCATGTCCACTTTTTGGGAATTATGTGCAACTGAAAAAACATGCAAGACCCAATCATCCATTTGCTCGACCAACAGAAGTAGATCTTGTTTGACAGAGAAATTGGCAAATGTAAGAAGAAGAGAGCAATATTGGTGATGTGCTTTGCAGTATCCACTCAACAGTGCCTGATGACTTGGTATTTGGGGACCCTGTCATTGAGAATGACAATATTGGTGATGGATTTAATGATAGTGATTTTTCTGCTACGAAAGGTTGACTGAGATAACATTAGCATTGAAAATGCTATGCCATTTTGGTCCTACTCAAACATTAATTGGGAGGGGAAATATGTGTAATTGAGATTCCCATAACAATCAATACCTTGGAAAGGCTTTTGTACAACCTATCAAATTCATTCTTATATCTAGAATTGGATCAATAACAAGTGTTTCTCATAAAAAAAATCATGCATTGTTCATGTTTTTCCTTTCCACCTTCATAGTCATTTTACTGTTAATAATTTTGTTTCAAGAAGAGTCAATGCTGTACAAAGTCATGGTGGTCACATCTGACATTTTTACAGAGTTTTAACAAATTGACTTGTTAATCTTAGTGGGTAAGCGTTGGTATTGAGACTCATTAGTCTTGACTCTTGATTCAGTGAATAGACGTATATCTTAACAATTGTAACTGTATGAAGTTCAAGGTTGCAAAAAAAAAGTATGTGTAACTGATGTGCTAATTTCTTTCAGACAAACTCTTCATCATTGTTAACTGCATGCAGTTTCAACACTTTATAAAGGTCAAGATTCATGCACATTGAATTAACCTTACACCTTGTAATTGTAGCTTTTATCCATTCCATTGTGCATGACACTTGAGATATGCACTATAATATACAGATGTATGATCGAATATACTACCATACAAGAATATTATTTGGCAAAAGTTAGTGAATGAAAAACAAACCGTTCATTTGGTGTTTGATATGAATTATGCAATATGGAAGAAGGTAATTGGTGTATCAATGGTGATTGTTTCTATAACAACTATTGGTAATTTATATTCCTACTCTATTTCTGCTTTAATGTAGTTACCAAGCTTTTTAAGTTGCTCCTTAAATATAGTGCAACCACCATATGACCACTTTAAAATCGTTTTTATACTCCCCACAGTTATATACCAACCCCCATTTCTATTTTACTGCTTCCAGCTATTGTAATTTGCTTGGAACTCATTTTTGTGTCTCCCAGCTATGCTAAATTCGCCCCAACTTCATGCCCATAAATGGATTTGTGCTTCCCATCATTAGTTGATTTCCTTGTTGTTTGAATTGAGTGGTTATTTGGATTTTAGAGAGAAGTACTCATCAAGACAAGGTGGGTTGGGATAGCATAAGAGCACAAACCTTTCCCCTTTCCTCTTTCTTTAATTGGTTTTAGTTTTATTAAATTGAATATTTTCATTTCTGAAGGTGTTTTGTCTACATTTGCAAAAGGAATTAATCACTGCAATGCTTCCAAAATGTTGATTGTGATCGGCGTATTATTGCACCTTTCTTGGGGCAATTGCTAGTATAGTTGTATAATGAGACCATTCCTCTGCCATAGGACCATGTTAATGCAATTGTTTTTCACTCAACATTACCAATAATGTTCTGTATTGTCTACCACCTTGATTACCACAACTTTTATTGTGGAAAAAAAAGTGTTTTTTTGCTTTATACGGTACATTCCATACATTTACATATTCCTAGATTTGTTTTTACGTTGTACGGCATTTCAACAAGTGGGAGTCGACTCCCCGAATTTAATGTTTTTTTTTTCATCCGTAGGATGCTTTCGTTTGATGATTGGGTTAATCTGCCTCATTGATCTTGATCTGCTACCTCGTTGATCTTGATCTGTTTCTTGACATTTCTGTCAATTAAAAGGATGGCCATTTAAACTGGCACCATCTCCCTTAAATGCACCTTAAATGCACATCAATCCCTGCCCTGCCGACACTCTTAGGCGGTGATGCCTGCCTCCATCTACCTCTGGGAGACTTCAATTCCTATTCCTCGAAGTTGGACAACACTATTCGAAGTTGCACTGCACTATCAGTTTTCTATTCATCCATCGTTGTTCCCTTGAATGTTCGTCGCAGTTCCCTTCTATTTGAATGTTCATCGCAGTTTCTTTCCGTTTACAGTAGCACAACAATCTCACAGCCCCACAGCACCACATTCTATAGTAAAGAGGTTTGGATTTTAGTGGCACAACAGTCGCACAACACCACATTCTGCAGCACAGTGGTTTGGATTTTGGATGCAATATTTACTTTACTCATTAAATCGTTAAATCTTTAGCCGAGCATGTTAAGTAATATAAGTAATATGAATATTTTTAATAACACATGCAGCTAGCTTAAATAACTACAAATTACATTAAATTTAAATACTTGAAGAAATTTAAATTATATGAATAAATGAATAATCACCTGCATCTGATCGGGCCTTATGACAATATTTCCCAAGCAGGACACATGCCCATCCATTTGGCTAGCTTGAAATACCCAAGTAGAGGCTTTCTGATTATACAGGCACCAATATAGAGGAGTAGGAAGGAGGAAAACACATACTCTCATCAGAGCCTTTACATCCTCAACATCTCCTACACTGCACACCGCATCTTAACTTAGCAGCGTCAAGCCAATGAGCAGTACTGCTCGATTCTGCACTACAATTAACTTGTTCATAATTTACAGAACCAGATTTGTTCTTCCTCAACCTTACAACATTAAATATGACTTTAACCACAGTAGAAAAAACACTTCCAATAGCTTGCCTGTCAACAAAGGATCCTCGACCAACCCAGAATATGATTATAGAAAAACCCATGAGGCATTCCAAAGGTGGCTGCATACAAGACATTGGCCCTCAACAATGGCGAAAGGAGCACTGAGAGGAAGGCCCCAACTCCTATTGCAAAGTAAAATGCAGAAAAAAATGTGACTCGAAGCCTTTCTTGGTGTGGTCATTGGACATAGAGAATTCTATCTAATCTACTCCAAACGCTGCTTGACATGGTTTAATGCCTCCTGTGCCAACAGCTATGAATAACAGACCCATGCCAGTGCTCCACATCGTATAGCTCAAAGCTTTTTGAGTTGCAGGATTAGGATCTGGTATCGAAGAGATAGACATAATATTGTTCTGTACTTTCCGTGCCACACTCGAAAATATTAACAGATTACAAGTATGAATACTATTCATCCAATTCAATATGAACCCCATAGTTGATTAGTTTCAATCATTTACCAAGAGCGAATGCCCTGTCGGGCTACCTACACGGTGGTGACAATCATACCCGGCAGCTGGGCCTTGGCGAAGGTGACACCCTGCTCGCCCACAACGGTGTCTCCTGCCAGGCGGTCGATGAGGCCATCCCTCTGGTTCATGTTGGTCGTCGACTGCATTACTGCAGCTACACCTTCCCTCTATGTCAAACCTGGATGCCTGTAATCCCCCATAGAACGTCTGCTGCTGTTGTAATAATGATCTCTAGCAGGTGAAAGTGCAAACATTGATGAGAAAACTGCAAATCGCCTCAAAGAAAGTGTATTCATGGTGTGCTAAGCTGTGCAAAATGATGGAATAACTACGTGAATTGATGTAACTACACAAAGTTGATGAGAAAACTGCAAATCATCTTAGAGAAAGCGTATTCATGGTGTGCTAAGCTCTGCAAAATGATGGAATAGCCTACCCATTAGTAAAATAGACTCCATGGGTACAATTTGCATGAGTTTTTTAGCTAGTTAAGGTAAAAGTTCCTATGTTACCATAAACGAGAAATGGGAAATGGAACGAGAAACGGGAACGGTACGAGAAACAAAGTTTAGAGGTTTCGCATTCAAAGAAACGAGGAGAGAGAAAAATAACAAAAATAAAGGTTCCCAAATATATTCTGTTATAATTAACAAATATATTTTGCAATATTCTCCATCAACTTTAAATGGGTGTTTATGTGTAAGAACAAATATATTTTTAACTTTTTTTAATTCAGAAGAGACTAAAACAATTATAAATTGAAGTTATATATACTTAAAAGTAGATCTTATCTTTGGCTTTCTTAGTAGTGTGGCCTTTCTACAAGACACAAGTAAACTACTAATGCTCTCTCACCTTCTATCAAACTAAAAACAATGCAAAGAATGGTAAAATAAGCTGAAAACAAAATTAGGTTTATCAAACAAAACCTCATTTATCCTCTATAATTTTTTTAGTTAAAGCATAACAGAGTTCTAATATATTAAATTGAAGCATAACAAAGTCCCACATCAGCAACAATGGTGGGGGAGCAGTTTAATTAAGTAGCCAATTTAGGTGAATTTAGAAAGTAGATCCAAAATCAATTTATTATTAACAAGTAACTAAAAAGTGGATTCAAAATCAATTTGTACATATACATTATGAAAATTTATGATCACTTGACATTAACTAAAACACTTAAATAGGCTGAATTTATTGTTTTCTTTTGAATTTATTGTTCATGTTTGAAGATAAAGACTTCAAAAATCTGGACTATCTAACAATTAAATTCTACATTCTAGCAAGGCCTGCAATATTAATCTTCTAAACTAAACAACGATTTAAAGGTTTTCCTGTTTTTGTTGTATTAAGATCTCATATTTCAAGAACATAATGGTGTAAACTGTAAAGTGGAAAAAGCTGCAAAAACAATGGATTTTTCTTTGATTACGGGAAGGGGAAGAGGTTTTGTTGAATTAAGAATTCATATTTCAAGAACATAATAGTGAAAAGACTGCAATTGTAACTTGCATGGTCTGAACAGTGTAGAGTATTGTTCTGAAACAATGTTTTGCTTTGCAAATGAGGGGAGGAAGACAAGGCAAACTGTGAGCTATAGGTATATGTGTGTATGTGCTCCTTACCTTCCGTCTGTTGGATGACAGAAGCAAGGCAAACCGTGGATTTTTCTTTGTTTCCGAGGAGGGCAAGAGAGAGACTGGTTATAGCAATTGATATTTGGGTGTTCGATGTCACCAAAGGATGGTTTTATTAAAGTACTAAAACAAACACATTATTCAGTTCAAAAATTCAAGATAGATTTACATATTAACTTAGAACTACACTCACTATTCACCTGTCAATGAGCAAACTAAATTTACAGAGACTTAGATTCTGCTCAATTTCTTTGCTCATTTTTTTGCTTGAAAGGGAGCTCAGCGAAACTACCAAGTGAAAGGTAAAGGCAGAATTGTAGACTTTCTTTTCCTTTGTGACTTGGATCTCCTAAAGTAAAGGGATTTTATCTCCTTATGGTCGATCAACTCCTTCTGCAAACCTATCCCTCTGGACCGGGCTCCGCAAGACAAAAGAGCTTTCCTATTTTTAAATTAAAAATAGTAGGTAAGTGAGTGATTGGCTAGGCAAGTTAAAAGAGCGAGGTTGATCCAAAATAAAGGGTGGAGCCACCTCCTCAAATGGTTTAGTTAGATGAGTATGGCCATTAAAAGGAAGTTAATCTTGATTTTAGTGAGGTGAACCTCATTTAAATGGGTCACAATGTGAAGAAGCTTTTGAAGCTTAGGATTTTTTTGAGGGATCTTAATAGTTTTATTCCATTAGTTCGGAAAGTTTAAATACCTCCCTTAAATAACCACAATCTTTGAGAAGTTTTGGAACTTCTTGACACTTCTACTTTGAACATAAACCCTTTTTTAGGATAAAGGAACCCTTATTCAGATTTGATCCAACCGTAATAGGCCTATTTACTAAATAACTAATCCTTATTTTTTGATACCTTACGTTGTTGTTCTTCCACAAGCAGGAGTCAAACTCCTGTAATCAACACAGACCCTTATGTATTCTGTATCCTTCTTATTCTGAATGACAATGGGATTGATCCAATCTGCTTCGTCCACAAAATTCGTCCAGCTTCCAGCATTTTGTAAATCTTCCTTTTCACTTTATCCTTAACCCTGGGGTTTAATCTGTAAGGCCTGTGCTTAACTTGTTTTGCATCAGGATTCAACATTGATTGATTCATGGCGGGATGCAGGATAACCGATGGTCGGTTTAATCTGTAAGGCATGTGCTTAACTCATTTTACATCAGGATTCAACATTGATTGACTCATGGCGGGATGTAGGATAACTGGCGGTCAATTTAATCTGTAAGGCCTGCACTTAACTCGTTTTGCATCGGGCTTTAGCATTGATTGACTCATGGCGGAATGCAGGATAACCGGTGGTGGACCTCAACACTCAAGTTCACATTTACGTGAGAGTTGACTTGCAACCACCACAGTCATCCACCATTCATTAATGGCACAAATATTAAGAATATACCCAGAATCGATTGGCAACGGAACCAGTTCCCTCCGAAACGAACAATCGTTTCTTATGAAATCGTTGTCCGAAATAAATCATTTAGCAAGAAACGGTTTCTTGACTCCAAAAACTGAGACGGCCATAGAAAACGACGATTTTCGATCCGTTTTCATTTCCACCTCCGTTTCTCCCAAAAAAGCAAGCCTTCGTCACGTTTCTGGTAACATACCATAAAACCAACACATTCTAAACTTCGAAATCGAACTGATATTAAATCACAGACGCCTAGCCCTAGGATTGCCAAATGTTATGGATTTCTTCTATCACAGACGCCTATGGATTTCTTCTATCATAGACACCTAGCCCAGGGACTGCCAAATGTTATGGATTTCTTCATAACAGACGCCTAGCCCAGGGACTGCCAAATGTTATGGATTTCTATGTTTTAAGCAACTCGAACCTAACCCAGTAATTTCCAAATTGTGCCAGATGTTATGGATTTCTATGTTTTAAGCAACTCGAACCTAACCCAGTAATTTCCAAATTGTATCGACAACAAAGATTTGCCAAAAGCTATTTTGTGTTTGTACTTTGGCTGTCAAAGTATAAGAAGAAAAGCAACAGGTGGAAGATAAGCACTGGTATCCGAACACCTCTATGAGAAAACAATTCCCACCACATAATGCGGAGGAACAGGTGATACGAGTCGAGTGCCACTACACCATCTAAAACAAACAAACACAAAATTAAAACGCCCAGCAAAGTAGAGAGCTGCTGTGAGCCACCCCAGAAGAAACCGAGCCACCCAAAGGAAACCTGCATAAACAAGTAAAAATAAAAATAAATAAATAACGAGTAAGGGCGTTCAAGTGGATTCCTTAGAGCCAAGAGCTGTTGCAATTGGCTGCAAAGCTCAGTCGAAGAGGAAGACGAGCACAAAATAAAAAGTGCAAATGAGAATCACAAAATATATATAACAAAACTGATGGAAATCTTAGCCAGAATAAGAAGCAGAGCAAACCTCCTCACTATGAAGTCTTAGGCATGAGTGAAGTTGTCTACTGGTGAAAACGAGCCAAGGATGGAGAGGTGTAGTTATCTAGCTCAGCTCATCCGTTGCAGAGATGAACTCGTCCAAATTTAGATGAAAGAAATGTTGGAAGGTAGGGTTTAATCCCTTTTTGTTTATTTGGTATTGAGCTGTGGAACAACATAAAAATGCCCTCGTTTCCTTCATGCATGTGCCCTTCCTCCATTAGGGTTTAGCCCATGTTAAAGGTAAATTTATACAATTAAGTTAAGAGTTTGGAAAATTAATTAAACACATTTGATATATATTTTTGAATTTAATAATTTAAATCTTATTTTATTGATAGCTTTGATTTTGATGGGATAACATTTTAAATTTCGTTGTTATATAAAACAAACAAACAAAAAATATATATTTAATGAAAATAATTTTATTTAAAACAAAATTCTATTTTAAATATTGTGTTTGATTTAGGAATAGATAAATTTTATGTTACATTAATATAAACAAAGATTTTAATATTAAGATTAATTTAATTAATATTTAAAATTTGATTAATATAATTAATATTTAAATCTTGATTAATATAATTTTAATTAATTGATTACTTAACCTTAATATTTGATTTTTATAATAAGCTTTATAGAGTTCAATTGTATAGTTAGATTAAATTGTTTACGTGGTTAGGAGATGACTTCAATTAAATAGAAAATAATTCAAATCGAGTAGCATAATAGGCTTCATGCGGGGGAATCAAGAGACGTGTGACTCAGGTAGTGGATAACGTCATAGACATCTACTTAAGCCTCGAGGACAATGCAATACCTTGCATTTAATGTGAGACGTATTTGTTTTACCCCGACAAGAGATGTTAAGAATTGATGTTGTGACAAGGGATTTTTGTTTAGTTTAGATGAGACAATGTGATGGTTGAGTTGATTTACATAATGATTATGTCCAAAGTTGTTGAGCAAGTGTGCATTGTGTTAGGTGTTTTTTGCAAAATAATTACATGATAGGTGTCAACAAGTTAAATCTATGGTGTAGCCACCTTGTCTATAGATGAGCTTGAGATTAAGTTAAAAATTGTGAGCATAATTGCTTAGAGAAATGTAGCCATATAGTATACGCCTGGGGAGTTTTCTCTAAGAGTAAACCAATGATGAGTGTTAATCATTATGAAGTTCTTGAATCTAACCGGGAAAGAAGGTTATTCATTCTATCGATAATGATATTTCGTAATGAGTGGCAAAATACATGAGCCATCAACTTATAAGGCTTGTATGTAATGCCATGTAACATCTTCATCCCTTCTTACGTAGGGGATGACTACCAAGGAATGACATGTCACACTCTCGACCCCTCCCTACCCTTGGTGTATCATTGGAACTAAAAGAGCTGGGTAGGTGCAAGTACGGTGTTGGAGTCCATAAGTGGTTAGTGGTGCGTGTGTCAAAAGTTATAAGCTTGAAACATAATTTCTACGGACAAGTAAAATTGTGAGTAATAATTATAGGGTAGTAATTATAGATTGCAATTATGGATTCATGTAGCAAATCGATTCCTAATTTATGTTTACAATTGTACAATTCTTGTTCTTAGAGGCATGTTGTGGCTGAGCTTTGATAAAGAGGACATATATGTGGAATTCACACTATTATGATTTAACTTATATTATACAAGAAATCACTTAGAGTTGTCGTAGCGACCATGAGACCATGACGTAATTATATTCCCTAGACATGGAATACTAATATCTATGCCTATGATCCAAAGCCGAAGTAAGCTATTGTATTCCAATATCCTAAGTGGTGGCATATGGGTACAACCAAGTTAGCTAGAGGGGTTATCTAGGTTGAGTTAGTTGGTTACAAATTTTAAAGATTCAAATGTGCAGGATGAGATTTTATGGATGGTTAAAACTAATGAATTGTACAATATATATAAGCACTTCACATAGATATTAGGAAAAACAAATCATTAAAGAAAACATATCCTTACGATGACTAAGTTAAGAACTAATTTAAGAGAGAGGATAGGGTTTAGGGATAATTAGGGCAATTAAAGAGAAGGAGAGGTATAGGATGCGAGGAGAGAGAAAGAAAGAGAGACTGCGGGTGGTAAGCGGTAGGAGAGGGTGATTAGGAGGGAGAGAGAGAGAGAGGGAGAGGGATAGGATGCGAGGAGAGAGAAAGAAAGAGAGACTATGTGTGGTAAGCGGTAGGAGAGGGTGATTAGGAGGGAGAGAGATAGAGAGGGAGAGGGACAGAGTGAGGGAGAAAGAGGGAGAGAGAGGGGGGGGGG
>LPNX011046871.1:0-15161 GCA_001517045.1 Pseudotsuga menziesii
TTAACTTTATAAATGGATACCCAAACCAAACCAATGGATGCTATGTAGATTCATGTTCCCATAACACACAACCCATTACAAATCTTGCTAATACAACAACTAGTGCTAATATGAAAAGAAGCTTTATTGTAGTCAATTTTTTTCATTATGATAACAATCTTTCTTTGTCAATGTAAATTTTGCAAGGTGATCTTGATTACGGTGAAAATCCTTCCTTGGATGCCAATCCATTATGTTGCTTCTAATTGACCATTTGATAAAAATATACTTAATAATTAAAAAAAAGAAAAAAAAGACATAAGCATAAATGCAACCACAGAAGCAATCATCTGATTAGGGATCTTCACAATAGGTGGCAGACTGCATGGACTACCGAATGCATGCACTACCGGCAATAGCAAGTGAAGTATGTCGTGGTCACTGCCTTTACCTGATGATCAGGGATCTTCACAACAGGTGGCAGACTGCATGGACTACTGATTGCATGGACTACCGGCAATAGCAAGTGAAGTATGCCGTGGTCACTGCCTTTACCCGATGATCAAGGATCTTCACAACAGGTGGCAGAATGCATGGACTACCGACAATAGCAAGTGAAGTATGCCATGGTCATTGCCTTTACCCGTCACTGGTATATATTAATGGAGAGGCTTGGTTGGCCAGCGGATTTTTTCTTGCATTTTTCAGTTGGAGAGAATGTTGAGCTTGGTGATCAATTTCCTTAGAGGGTTGTAGTGTATTTGGTAAGGTTTATGGCTCCACTATGTCTGTTTTCTTCTGGATGTGTTAAATTCCTAAAATTTGTTGCAGCATTATGCCATTTTTGTCCAGGCTATGGAGTGTTTGTTTTTGTTGAATCCTGCATCAATCTCAACTCGTTTTAAAGTGTTCTTGTCGGATTTGGTGGCTTCTTTATATCTTTCTTCAAGCTTCCACTAAATTCTCGCCATCCTTTCACTCATTCTGTAGCGTCTTGACCACTTTGGAGGTTATTCTAAAGCTTTAACTTTTTTTTTGCAAATGCGGACAATTGTCCCTTATATATAGCAGGAACTTGTTTCTTTACCCACATCTGCAAACCATGGGTTCCTTTTTACTCTGCCATGTTTTATACAGTTCACGCACTGCAATTCGACTCGGATTACGGCAACAAAAATAACATCAATACACCGATGAAGTGCGGATTACAACAGGAATTCAAATCAGTATATTTATGGATTAGGTCATTCAAATCAGCATACTTTACCATAATCTACCGGCATACTTTACCATAATCCGTCGTATTCTGAAGAGTCTGCACAGCAACGTCATATCTGTTTGAATAGACAATCGTAGATCTGGGAAGAGAAGCCTGCAAGTTTGCAAGTGTCGGTTTCCACTTTTGATTGAAGGTTTCCACTTCTAATTGAATTCGTATGATGCAACATTTATTTTATTCTCTCGTTACATGGCCTTTTAGCCTTCCAACAAAAGCTAGGTATGTTCTCTCTAAAGGCGAACACCCCAATATAGACAGACCCGCCACAAGCATTTTCCAAGCCCCTGTATTGTACACATCCTGTCACAAACTCCTATCAATATTAATATTCCTAACTACAAACATCCATTAATGGCTGTAAAATGTGTGTAAATTGTTCTTACAATGTTTTTCACTTCCTTTTCATAGATCTAAACTTCCTTATAATCTCTTCAATCCTAATCTTAACCGTAAATTGTAGTAAACTACATTTTTCTTCCCTACTTTTAAACTGTAAAAACTACATTCAATTAATTCCTAAAACACTAGACTTCCAATATTTAATCCCATGAATATGAATCTCATTGTGGTGGCTATAGTTAAGGATCTCTCTATTCCTCTTGTTTTCAAACTAGATATGGATATAATACTGGTACTGAATCTGCTACTAGATATGCTACTCGGTTTCGATATCAATAATCAGAATCTCTACTACAAGAATATTACTCTGATTAAATACCAAAGTCGGGTATGCCTCTTACCACGGGTGGGGTAGGCTTATCATCTGGACAAGGATGCTATTTACATATATGCTTTCCTATCATGAGTACGCCTGTGTGGATTAGCCGAATTAGAGAAGATTAGATAGAGTAGGCTAGCAGATTAGAGGCAATGTATTATAGGTTATGGAGAACTTGGCACAACCATCTCACTTACTGGGCACGGTGGATCAAGAACTGGTAGTCACATAGAACTCCCATCCTATTCACATATTTGGTACTGCACGAACAACCCAACCACTAGGTGTTACTATTGGGAAGGGTGGGCAAGCTGTATCTGCTGGGTGTGTTGTTGGGATTAATAATTCCTAAAACACTAGACTTCCAATATTTAATCCCATGAATATGAATCTCGAAACGAGAGAACAATAACTAAAGTAAGGTTGCAACCTATATATATTTAGAACCAAGACTAATGAGATAATCTACATACCGGGAGACAGTAAACTAAGCTGCACGCGGTTAAATCGAAGGTTTCGAGGGTTGAAATTAAAATAACTGACGTGGAAATCAACATTTCCTGTACCAATGTAATACAAGGACTCACTAATAATTCTGGATGCTTCTTGCGGTCCTACGATACCTCATAATCGTGACTGGTATTCCCTCAGATATTGTATATGTTGCCCAAAACTTATTACATTCTACAAAAACATGTAAAATGCCATCACTTTCGATACAGGAAACCAACCAAAGTACAATGCCCATGAACGCCTACACTGGCCATGGATTTTTACTTATCCCGCTCTCTGAAGTAGCGTTGTCGTACCAGAGTCGGCCGAGGTGAATGTGACTTCGACGATTAAAACGTTTGACGTCAGTTGTGGGTCGAGGTATGTAGAGATTGTTTCTTTCATACCCAAGGACGAAGCTGCAGTTCAAAATATACAGAAATGAGACTGAGAAAAAATATTCAATCCTTGGAATGTATATAGAAATATAAATGTTGATTATTTGGAGGTTATACCCAAGAAATCTGAAGTAAGCTTTCCATTAGAGAAGCGTCCAGTAGGTATCCTACCAAGAAAATCTCTGCCACAAGGCAGGAAGTTGAACTTCGCCGGTGTATTGATGTTATTGTTGTTGCTAGCGTCAAGAGTAGAGTCTACTAACACAATTAAGAAACTGTGGTGTGCGTTGACCTTGAACCACCTCTGAACTTGAGATTTAACAAAAACACACCAAGATGAGAGTAGTCACGACGAATTCAAGCTTCCACGAGGCCGCCATTGATGGTGAATTTTGCAGCTCTGTATTCTATGTTTCCCTGTTTAAAATAATCGTTGGAGAGTGGTGCTTCAAAGATGAATTAGAGTGTAGAAGCAGTTGAATGGTTCGGTGAGTTATTAAATTAGGTCCCATGAATTTGAATGACAGTTCAATAAATGCCATTAATAAAAATCCAAGAGACCTTAGTTGTCATTGTAGTGGTAGGGATGCCACGAGTAGTTGTGCTGAATTGACTTAACTTCAAGTTGCAGATGTCCCAGCTGCCATTGTAAGTGATATTTAAGAACATTCATGTAGACAGAGGACGAATGCTGCTAACGTGAGCTCGCTGCCTAATCCTGAAGCGGATTCCCGAGATGGTGAGGTGAGAAGCTTTTGGCCAATAGCCAAATGACAAAATGACAATTTAAAAAAATAAAACAATAAAAATATATAAACATTGTAAATACAAATGTATATTTTAAAAATTAAAATGAAACTAATCCAACTGACCTATATATATGTCCCCCGTCGGGGACATAACAACCTTAATAACATTGAAACATATAAATTTACTATTTTTTTCCAAATTTTACTTATAAAATTAAAAGTAAAATTAGGTTTTCCTGCTTAAAACCATGAACAGTTTAAAGTCGCTGTCAACTATCACAAATAAAATGGAATTTCCTAACCACAACAACATCTCTCAACCACAACAAAAACGCCCTAAGCTTATATCTATTGCTGATTCCCTCCATGCACCTGGCAAAAAACAAAGTCTCAACTACAGCAAACGAATCTTCCCTTTGAAAGAAAGAGACTTTCGTTATCTATGGGAAACAACCGTATGTGGACTCAATGTGGGACATGTGGTTGGTGGTCGCTCCACGTCTACTCAATTACAGTGTAGTTGCTGGCAGCACGTTTCAACCGATGAAATTCCCATGTAGCTTCGTCCGATTAATAGGTATAATTCTGGATCGAACCAAAGCGAAATCCTTGCAGTTTTGATCACAACCGATTGGGGAACAGATGCATAAAATCCTAGGCCGGTGGCGACGGGGAAGCAGCTTGTAGCTACACTGCACTCTGCACTTGTGAGATCAACCAGATGACCGTGATTGTCGCAGTTTTGCTTTCAACCGATTGGGGAACAGATTCGTAGAAACCCAGGCCGGTGGCGACTGTGAAGCAGCTGGTAGCCGCTCTGCACTTGTGAGATCAACCAGAAGAGTAGGACTACGAAATTATGGAGGCGACCAAAGACTTTGTGGTAACTTCGAGGGAATTGGTAGGCACTTCGCATTTGTGAGATCAACCGGCCGAGTAGAACCTAAACGAGAACAGGGGACTTTTGACCTTTGTTCTGGGCTAGTTTTTATCAGTTTTTTTGTTTGTTATGGGCTAGTTTTTATCAGTTTTTTTTATGAATCTTTACAGAATTTTCAAAGCTCAAAAAAAGCTGCTAGATCTTATAAAACTAGCTGTATAAGAGTGTGAGTATTAGAAAGCTGCTAGATCTTATACTAGCTGCTAGATCTTATAGAGTGTGAGTATTAGAAAGCTGCTAGATCTTATAGAGTATAGAGTGTGAGTATTAGAGGTTTTTTTTGTCATGATTAATTTATTACAGATTTTATGATTAAATTCACCAGATTCCAACACAACTGTCCTCCCCCACCCCCACATTAGACAGCTTCTAACCTAAATATCCAGGATAATAGATCTTATAGAGTGTGAGTATTAGAGGTTTTTTCTTTGTCATGATTCAGATTTTATGGATTAAATTCACCAGATTCCAACACAACTGTTCCCCCACCCCCACATTAGACAGCTTCTAACCTAAATATCCAGGATTTAATCCCAATCTCTGCAATACATTTCATCTTCGTTTTTATTCTGTATCCCATGGCAAATATTTACTTTACAAATGCTCGCCATCGTACATCCTTGGCATCAACCTCCACATCTGGTAGCAACCCTCCCTACGATGTGTTCATCAACCACCGTGGGCCTGACACCAAGCTATCCATCGCCAGCCATCTTTACAATCAACTTCATGATATACATGGATTGCAAGTCTTTCTAGACAAGGAAGAAATGAACAAGGGAGATTTCTTACCTTCTCAAATAGCTGCAGCTATAGCAGCAGCTTCTGTCCATATAGCAATTTTCTCTCCTGGATATGCAAACTCAGAGTGGTGTCTAAATGAACTCTTACTCATGTTGGAGTCGATGGAGTCTGGCCGATCAACCATTATTCCCATCTTCTACCGTGTGAAGCCTGCAGACCTTAGATGGACAATCGTCGAAAATGGAGTTTATGCTGAAGCCCTGAGCATTCTCCAAAACAAGAAAACGACCGACTCCCAAACGCAGCAAGAGAAGCCGCGTTACAACTCTAACACCATTAAAAAATGGAGAACTGCTCTTTTTAATGCTTCACAAATATGTGGTTTCGACCTGGAGAGCGCGTATAATGGGTAAGAACTCCAAACTCTCTATGTTTTTGAGTTTGATAATTAGCATATGACACATTTGTGATCAGTAATTTTGTTGTGAATTTTATTCAGTGTCGAGTGGCAGCTAGTTAATGACGTCGTGCAACAAGTGTTGCAGAAGGTTAAAACACCAGCCCTGGACGTGTCGAAATATCCAACAGGTTTGGATCAAAAACTTAAAGATTTTGAAGAGTTATTGCAGCAGCAAAGTGGAGGAATTAAAGTTGTAGGAATTGTGGGGTTTGGTGGGATTGGCAAAACCACCCTAGCGAAAGAAATATTTAACAGTGAGAGATCAAATTACAAGCATTCTTGTTTTTTATTTGATATCAGAGAAAATTCTCTGATTACTTTGCAGAGTGAACTTATAAACAACTTGACTCAATCAAATGAGCAAATACGCAGCATTGATGAAGGTAAAGGAAAGATCAGAAGGAAACTCTCATCTAAACAAGCTCTCATTGTTTTAGATAATGTGGATCATGCACAGCAGCTGGAGGCGTTACTTCTACCAGCGAAGGATGTTCTTCATTCCAGTAGCTTAATTTTAGTAACATCACGTGATAAGCAGGTTCTGATAAACGAAGATATCAAAGAATCAGCCATTTATAAGTTAGACTGTCTCAATCAACAACACTCCTTAGAGCTCTTCTGCTGGCATGCCTTCGGCCAGCCTCGACCTGTGGCAGGATTTAAGGGATCAGTTACAAAGATTTTAAATGCGTGCGGTGGACTTCCCTTATCTCTCACAGTGCTGGGGGCGCATCTTCGTGGAAGAAATAATTTAACCTACTGGACGGCTCAATTGCGAAAAATCTCCAAAGTACTTCCAAACGATATACAAAGCAGAGTCAAAATTAGCTATGACAGTCTCGATGAAGAGGAGAAGCAAATATTCTTAGACACTGCGTGTTTCTTCATAGGAGAACACAAGGATACCGCCATAAGAATATGGGATGAGTCCGGTTTGGAAGGATGGCTTGGTTTTCAGAGTTTAGAGAACAAATGTCTGGTTGAGGTCGACAGCGAAAATAATATAAGGATGCACGACCATCTTAGAGATCTGGGCAGAGATATTGGAAAGAAAGAACTTCCCTATCGGCTTTCTTCCCTATCTGACAACCTTCTTCGTGAACTGCCTGAGAAATCAACCGTAAGTATTTTAAAGCTTAACAACCATTTTCAAAATACTTTTTGATATGAGTCTTTCTTAAAGAACGCAATTCTTAAGATGTTAATTGTAACCCTGGGTTTTGACTCCATTTGCATTAAATATATATATATATATATGATGTAATGATGTATTTTGTGTTTACTGGCACATTATAATTTTAGATCATGTAAATATGCAATTTAATTAAAAACCCACAATTAGCTATGTCAATGTAACAAATAATGAGATGGGGCCATGATTTCTTAAAGATAAGGAGAAAATATTCAAACCTTTGAGCCAATGGAAAGAAGCCAAGTGTCAATAGGAGAACCCATCAACTTCCAACTACATTTTCTTGTCTTATTCACCAACCAATTAAATTCTCTAGGAGTTAGTTGGGCAGTTATTGCTTTGGGGCTTGGGGGGTGTGGCCGAGCAAGGCTGTCACCCTTGACCACACCCTTGCCCAAGGGGAAGGTTTTTGCCCATTTTCCCTCACGTGGAAGAGGGCAGCCACACACCACTCACGGCCAGGAGATTTTCCTCATGCACTCACGTGCAGGCAGGCATTTCTCTTCACGCACTCACGTGGTTGAGCTTCTTCACGTTTTTTGATTTGCTGTGTGTTTTCCCTCACGTGAGAAGTCATTTTATTCAATTTCCCTAGGCCGAGAATTCGTTTTTGTAATAATCAGTGGGAGGGTTTCCTCCCCACAATTTGGCTACATTTTCTCATTGTTTTCCAATCTGGAAATTATTTTTGGTAATGCCCAGAGTGGGAGAAGAGACCCACGATTTCTTCGGTGTTGTAGAGTCCGTTTTGGCCACGTTAGGGCCAAAATGTCCATGGGAATCGAATTGCTGTTAGGGGATGTTTTCACCCATCTTTGCAATTCGTTTTGTTGCCAAAATTGTTTTCCTCAACCCAGAATTGTGTATCTTGCTGTGTATGCATCTCTGCTTTGGTCTGAACTGAATTGGGAGTGGAAATGGAGTCTGACCAGATTGATAAACCTAGTGTGTGAAGGAACCTCACACATAGATCTAGGGGGATGGTTTTCTTCTTTCCACACCCTGAATAACGCTGGAAGAAAAGGCATAGCCCGAGAGACTCTGTAGCAAAGAAGGGTGCTTCTTTGTGTTGGGTGTGTAGATGTTCTAGAAGCCATGATAGATGTGGTGCAGGTGTCCATAGCTCTGTGGTTGAGCTCACTAGCTTAGGAGTCAGCCTTTGCAGCTCCTTTGCAACCTGATAAACCCAAGTGTCTTGGCTTGGCTGAATTTTATGGTATCCTTGGCTATGTGTGAGCTTGCCAGTGTTCCTTATTTCTTGTGGGAATCATGCCCAGCTCGGGGGTGGCAGTGCTGCTGAGAGATTGATGAGCACACTGGCCTATGGTTGGGTGGAACTTTGCAGCGACATAGATGGTTGCGGGACGAGCTTAGCTCAAAATAAGTATTCTTGTCTATTTTATCTCTACAATTGTATTTACTTAAATGAATTATGATGAAGATGTAAATGATTAAATGTAATGTATTTTAATGATTTATGCATCTATGCATGTTGTTAGTCAGTGCATTTGTGCATTTCATTTTATGTTATGTTTGTTCACCGGGCTAGATTTTAGCATAGTCGCCTCCTCTCTCTGATAGAGGGGTGGGGACGTGACATTAATATTGTTTCTAACAGTTTCCAGGAAACAATTTAGGTTCGAGGAATTAACATGGTTGAAACATCGATCGAAAACCGTGCGGATCTGGGCAATCGTTTGCTTGGTATGCGCGGCTTGGAGCTGGTTAGAGCGGAAGGGGATTGTTTGGATCAAAGCATATTCAGGAGCCTACAGTCACAACATCTCATATGGCTCAGATGGGATAGCTGTCCCTACTCGTCCCTGCCTCCGTGGATTCCAATGGACAATTTAAGGGTTTTAGAATTGAAGGGGGACGCAACCTTGGAAAAACTCTGGTGGGAAGATGATAATTTTCAGGTATATAGTAATTCCTTGACAAAATGTGGTTGTTTGTTTTCCCATTGTGAAAATGGCTCTTGAATAGTGAAAAGTGCATTACATTGAGCACACTCTAGATGGAAAATGATAATTTTCAGTTCCTTCAGAAAATGTAGTTGTTTGTTTTTCTGTTGTGAAAATGGCTGTTGAATATTCAGTATCTGTAGACCACCGTGCACACAGTTGACATCTACCGTATCCAACTCACTTCGGAAATTTTGTGAACATTGCAGGGACCTCTGCAATTGAGGGAGTTGAATATTACTGGGACTCTCTTTTTAGAGATTCCAAAGTCCATAGGGAAGCTGAAGCAGCTGGAAAAATTTGACTTGGAATCTATATGGACTAAAACTTTGCCTCATGAATTCTGTCATCTGCAGTCTTTGAAGCACTTGAGATTAATGAGCCGCTCAATGGAGTCGCTGCCAGACTCTTTTGGCAACTTAACGAGCCTCCAACGTGTTGACTTGTACCAGTGTTCAAGGTTGAAGATGCTTCCAGATTCCTTTGGGGAGTTGAGGAAACTTCAACATATTAACTTGTCCGAGTGTTCTGAATTAAGGAGGCTTCCAGATTCTTCTGGAAATTTGAGAATTCTCCAACATATTGACTTGTCTTGTTGCGCTACATTAAAGAGGCTTCCAGGGTCCTTTGGGGAGTTAAAATACCTCCAACATATTAACTTGTCCGAGTGCTCTAACTTGGAGAGCCTTCCCAATTTCTGTAATTTTGTACAACTCCAACATTTGGATTTGAGCAATTGTGTCATGTTGAACATCTTTCCCGAAACTTTGGGAAAGATAATCACCCTTGAATACTTAAATCTGTCAGGTTGTCGGAGAATTGAAGTATTGCCTCCCCAAGTTGCACATAACCGGTTATTGCTAGAATTATATTTATGTGGTACAAATTTAAAAGAATTGCCAAGTGCTATTGGAGACCTGAGTAATTTGCAAGTTCTTTTTCTTGGAAGCGAATTGTTGGAATCCCTGCCGTCTTCCATCTGTAACCTGAGGAGTTTACAGGAATTGGAGCTTTGGGATTGCTCACAATTGAAATGCCTGCCATATAACATCGGTTACTTAAGAAGCTTACGGAAATTGAAGATTTCTGGCTGCATTAAAATGGAGCGTTTGCCTGATTCCATTGGATTGTTGACTCAGCTGAGACAGTTAAAAATTAAGGAGGCAGGAGTAGAGTACTTGCCACCATGTGTCATGGAGATGAACAGTCTTGAACACTTAAAAATAAAGGATTGTCCATTAAACGAACTGCCATTCAGAAAAGTTGAAAATGGATTAGTCTTGAATAAATTGGACGCTTCCATTGTCAAGTGCATGCTTCGGCTCAAATATTTAAAACTGTTCTGCATAAAAATTTCTGCGGTATCATTTTCTGAGGGCGTTTGCCCAAACCTTCAACATCTCCTCATCTATGGATGTGATTTTCTGGTGGAAGTTGGAGCATTGCCAAAAACACTAATAAACCTAAATTTGATTGAGTGTCCTGCATTGAAGAAAATGGGCGGCCTTTCTGGTCTCGAAAAGCTTGAGAATTTCATACTCGTAGGGTGTGACAATGTAGAGGACCTACCAGGTCTTGAAACATTGATATGTTTGGAGGAGTTGACTGTTAACTGTCACGATCTGAAGAGCATAGAGGGTTTGGCGCATTTGACAAGACTTCAAGTGCTAGATGTGGAAAACTGCTCTGAGTTACCAGCACTTCCAGGTCTCGAGCATTTGACGTGGTTGAGGGAGCTTCAAGCCAGTGGGTGTAGGAAGCTGCGGAGCATAGAGGGATTGACACAGCTGACCAAACTTGAAGTGCTAAACGTGGAAGACTGCTATGAGTTGGATGAACTTCCTGGTCTCGTACATCTGACCTCGTTGAGCCACCTTGATGCTGGTGGGTGTGGAAAACTGCAGAGCATACGCGGGTTGGCGCAGCTGACAGGACTTGAACTGCTAAACGTGACAAACTGCTGTGAGTTAAAAGAACTCCGGGATCTTGAACATTTGACGTGTTTGAGAGAGCTTAATGCCAGTGGATGTGGTAAACTGCAGAGCATAGAGGGGTTGGAGCAGTTGACAGCACTTCGAATGCTGAACGTGGCAAACTGCTGTGAGTTAAAAGAACTTCCAAATCTGGAGCACGCGATTATTTTGGGAGCTTAATACCAGCGGTTGGGGAAACTACAGAGTATAGAGGGTTTGGCGCAGCCAAGAGGTAATCAAATGTTAATCGTTGCAATTTGCTGTGTAATCAGATGTTAATCGTTGCAATTTGCTGTGAGTTAAAAGAACTTCCATGTCTGGAACAGTTGATTTTTTTGAGGGAGCTAAGTGCCAGTGGGTGGGGAAAACTGCAGAGCATAGAGGGTTTGGCGCATTTGACAGCTCGTCAAGTGTTAAAGGCAGGCGGGGTATGGAAGTACCTGCGGCAACGACGGAAGAAAGGCAAGCTGGGTGTTGGAGTAGGCCGGAGCTGGCCCGGCAGCCGCAGCGCCGCTTCGGCATCGCTGGAAGAAAAAGAAGCTTCAAAACAAAATTCTCATGAGGCTCCAATCACGTATATGCTCATGAGGCTACAATCCAGCCTGTAGGTTCAAATTTGCAGAACTTGTATTTAAGTATTTAAGCCAGAAGCCTGGGGATTCACAATTGCAGTATTTAAGCCATCTAAAGTGGAACAGAAATCAGAGATATTCAGAAGTGTAGAAGAACGGCTGTCTGTGCTCAAATTGATGAAGCTATATAACAAGGTTCGCATTGAAATTGTAGATCAGTAAATCATGGTCATGTATGTTCCAGGCCCAGGCCCAGGCCCATATTATTGCTGACCGTAGCTAGCAGCTTTCAAATTTGAACCCGTCCCGTCCAGGGTTGGAATTTGATGGGCATTTTGCTCGCCTCAACAGGGCCTTCAAGGGAGCGGCCTCCTGTGATTATGTAAATTGCCTGTGTGTGTTATCAGGGGCTTTCCAAATTGAAAATTTCAAAGTCCAATTCTGTGTCTAAAAAGGAGGTATATGTTCTTTCTGAATACACTGATTTCACTAGACAATGATACCATAGCAAGGTACAATTTTATTAATTTTTTGTTTTTGTTTTTTTCTTAATGATCTTTTCAGTCTTTTTTTCTAGTTTTCTGATGATCGGTTTCTTAAAATGGGTTTCGGCTCTTCTCAAATAAAGTATTGATGTAGAAATTTTGCTTTATTGATTTTTTTCAAATTAAATATTGTAAAAATTTATATTTTAATTTAAGGCTTCATAATATTAGGTTTTTAAAAAATCTATTTTGTTTTATAGATTTTTCTCAAATTAAATTTACAGAAAGATATTTTGGAAATTTTTTAAATCATCATACAAAGACACTTAAAGATATCTCTCTAGTTTTATTTATTTGTTTATATTTGTTTTTTTACTAAAAATGTATTTGTGTATGAAAATTATATATTTTTTTAAATATCAAGAATCGTTTTTATTTGTTTATATTTGTTTTTTTTACTAAAAGAATGTATTTGTGTATGAAAATTATATTTTTTTTAAATATCAAGAATCGTTTTAGATTTTGTATACCGCTATATTTTTTTGATATTTTATTTTTTTATTTATAATTTTTTTAATGTAAGTTAAATATAATTTTGATTTAATCTTATCAAAAATCAAATGTTTGAACAACTTACAATGGATTTTTTTTTTCATAAAAAAAAGCTGTTTATATTAATCAGAGTAATTTTTACGTACAGAAGTATGTGGAGTTCCTGCTGTTAGCAAGATTACAACAATAAACCGTATCCTGTATGATGCATTGTCTTCTTTTATACAAAAGAAAGTGTCTGTGTCAAAAAGAGAGCTCTCCTGTGCTACTGTTCCTCCTATCTGAGGAGTTTCCTGCCGGTAAAAATGTATGTATGATGATGTGGATTTTATTTTTGAATTGTTTAAATTATCTCCCTTCTTTAAGATGTATTAATTTGTGACTTTGTAGTATGATTTTCTATTAAGATCTCCATATTTAAGTTTTTTATTTTTAGCTGTTTTTTATATCGAGTTGGTGGGTTATTGATAGTTTTGGAATAATATTGTATATTATTGATATAGCAAAAAAAAATCAAATGTTAAAATAAAAAAATAGAGAAAGTTTAGTAGTTGCTTTTGAGAAGAAGAATATTATTTATATTATAATTATAATTAAAATGATTTAGTGTAGCAATGGTTTGAAATGTCTACTAAGTGGATTGTGATCCTGAAAGAAAATGTCATAAGTACATGTAACTAACTTTGAATTGAAATGCAAATACATTGTAAAACAATGTATTTGACTAAAGTTTAATGGACATTTTAAGCCAGTTCAATATCCAATGTATACAAAATATATCCTCTCATAGTCCTCTATCACATGAGGCTATGTCAATTGATGTTGACTTAGACATTCTATGTAAATAGACTTCTCGATCATTAACACCATGCATTTCCATTAATGAACATGTATTTAGTTCATTTTCATAGGATGCAATTGCCTCTGGATCTTGTTTTTCAAGGAAAGACTTAAAATATTCAATTGTACCTTCTCTTAACTCTATTGACATGTATTTGAAATGCAACAACACTTGAAATGTATCAAATAGACAATCCCCTATGGAATAGGCAAAGTTACATAAACCAAATAAATCATGATTATGTAATACCTTGTTGATATTCATTTCAACATCTGCATTTTTTTTCAAATTGTATATTATATTTAAGTTCTTCTTGGTTTTCTTACCCATTTGTAATAAAGCATTATTTGTTTTTTCAATATCAAATCTTGAAGAACTGAATTAACGTTCATTTAGCAATGGCTCAAAATGACCATCAAGTGTATGTTCAACATGAAACAATATGTCATATGTCTTTGTATCTATATTTGAATTGAAATAAATGTAACTTTTCATTTGTGTACTTGACCAAATTTGTATTGGTATTGTGAGCCAACTAGACATCCAATGTATACAAAAAATGTCCCCCCAAAGTCCTCTTTCATGTGGTGCAATTTGTATTGAGGCTGATCTAGACATTTTTTGTAAGTAGACTTTTGGGTCATTGACATTGTGCGTTTCCATTAATGAAAATGCATTTAATTAATTGTCATAAGATTCAATTGCTTCCATATCTTGTTTTTGAAAACAAGTTTAAAAGTATTCTATTGTCCCTTGTCTCAATTCGAGTGATGTGTATGTAAATTCCAATAAAACTTCCATTGCATTAAATAAACAATCTCCTATATTGTTGGCAAAGTTCTGTAAGTGAAATAGGCCATAGTTTGCTAGTAGAATGTTGATGTTTGTATGATATTTTTGGTTTTTTCTTTTCAACATGTTCATCTTACTTGAGACAACTACCTATGCAACTGATCGCAATCTCCTCTATGTCATTGCACATTATCATTGTTTTATTATTTGTTGTACACATTATGAGTGTTTTACTAACTCTTTAGAGAAAACATACAATTCATAAATAAAATAGTAGTTACTTTTGTCATTGTTATTTGATTTCTGCTAAAGGAAAGATAGAGCTGCTAAAGGCAGTAAGTCCTTGCCTTTAGAAATTGAACATTTATGCAATAGTAATATGCAATAGGTTTTTTTTGTTTAACTTTGAGCTTTCAAAGATCTTGAGTCTTAAGTTCAATAGATGAAGATCTTGGACAGTCTTGTGCACTAAAAGGTTGCGGGTAATGGAAGAGTTTGTAGATCGAACCTTGTTACAAGAGAGTTCGTTGTTCTACATCGAATTCTATCTGCGTTAAATGAGTCTAGGTTTAATCAATATGGATAGTAAACATTTGGACATATATGTTGCATTGATACTTGGGTGTTGTTTTGATAAAAATGAATTCCAATTGGATTGAGTATCCAAACAAGAGTTTTTTATATCGGCTGAGATATCAACAAACAGTGAATCAATTCTTGTGAAGGTTGGTACATGGTTTTGTATTTTCTTAACATAATGCCTTTATTGAAAGCACGCGTAGTCATTTAACCACTGTGTACTTTTATGGAAAGGACAAAAGTGGTGAATTGGAATTTGAATCTGTTCTCATTTTTCGTCACTTACTCTTAAGTTTGAACTAATCTACATAGACTAAATGCATTAAATTAATGTGTACATTAGCCTAATCTACATAGGGGTGAGTGCAAGAAGATGATGGACCTTTTTGGCGCGTTAGATGCAATAGAAACCTGAAAAATCAGGCATCCCTCAACTTACTTGGATTTTTTGA
>LPNX011046883.1:6299-46549 GCA_001517045.1 Pseudotsuga menziesii
CTTAGGATGTTAGCTCATTAAAGGTAAATTTTCTCATTGGATATCCTTTCTCCAAGAATTTGACCTTAAATTTTATACATGTAAACATAAGAAAGCTTTGTCCCTCATCGATTTCATCACTGACTTCCCTACCCATGTAATCCAATGACCACTCAATAGTATTGCTCCTGACAAGCATATTTTTGTTATAGCATCGAACAACCCATGTTATGACAGTATCTTGAACTACCTTTACACACTGAGCTTTGATCCACATCTCTCTCAAGATGACCATCAAGACATTCATCATTGGTGTCCTTGTTACCTCCTCCTTAAAGGCAACATGTATCAATGAGTAGTTGACATCATAGTATGTCAATTCCTAACTCAAAAAGAGGTCAAACAAGTTCTCAATAGATTTCATGGGATGCTTACAATGACCATTTATCAAGAATGGCCATCACCCAAAAGATCCTTTATGTGGGATATTTGTTGGCTTTCACTACATTCATGAGATTAATCTATGCAAGAATTGTCAAATTCTCACCCCTAAAACCTAAGCACAATCTACTCCTCCATATCCCATTATCATTATTAACATTTTTTGCAACTAAGGGATCAATGTTATGGAATGTCACCCTATATCCAATTGTGACCACAAGTAGATTATTGGTCGTTACCTAATTTATCAAATGGTTTGAGCAATGTTTCTTGGTGTAAGCCACGCATATCAAATCTATATTCTAATTCTATTTAATTGGAGGTTTCTTACACTCCTCCCACGTAATATTGTACCGTACTTCCCCAATGAGTTCCCTCAACATCTGTACTCCCCGGCCTCTAGTTGTACTCCCCAATTCCTCTAGTTTAATGGTTCACTCCGAGCAATCAATCTACTAGCACCATCTTGGTAAAGAGACTGGCTATTCCTCGTAGCATAACTTCCTTTCTACCGTGAACCAATTGGCTCTTGGTTGCACTACCTTCTGAATCTACCCATCAAGGAATGTCATTTGAAAGCGAAACCAGGAAAAAAGGCAAAATGGGACCTATATTAACTAACTGGTTATCTCCTTCTCACAAAAAGTAATATATAAGAGAAGAGGTCGAACAATAAAAAATGGTAAAGAAAGTTACTAGTATAAATAATATGTATAAAGGCAAGTTCTCCATTTGAAATAGGCACCCAGAGATAAAACTGATCATGGCACCAAGGTTTGTAAGAATCGCCCTCAATAAAAATATTCTAACGAATTTTTCCTTTCATAAGAAGGCATCGACTCATGTATCAACTCTGTGATCGACTGCATGGAGTAGCATAATGAGAATCGGCATCGACTGATCTTTACGCATACTTGGATTGATTAACAGCATCACCACCTGATCACATCGACTTATACATGAAGTACAAACATCGAGTACTGTATCAACTCTTGGGATCGACAAACACTTGTGAGCACTGTTGAAAAATGGATGTAGGTTTATGGATATAACACAAATCATAAATGACACCCTCTGACATTATGCAATATACACCCACCATATCCATATTACTTGCAATTAAAATTTGGGCCTATCCATATTACTTGCAAAGAAACATTTACATAAACACTACAATCCATGCTATGAAAACATAAACATTGCTAAGTATTATTAACCCATCCCAGCCATTGAAGGGCCTATCCATGATTGGTTGTGGGATTTCACATAATTCATTCCAAAATATTTTAACCCATCCTAGCCATCGAAACCCGCAAAGGTTTGGCTGTAGGTCGTTACATATATTATCAAAAACTAAAACGATAAACACCGAATTAAACTAACTAATTACATAAACAAAATTATCAAGATAGAGTCATTCCCTGTGCATCGCACTAGTGGAATATCGTTAATAAAACCATGAAATCACAGTAACAAAGCCAAGAAGT
Organism: Pseudotsuga menziesii; assembly: GCA_001517045.1. NCBI lineage: Eukaryota > Viridiplantae > Streptophyta > Pinopsida > Pinales > Pinaceae > Pseudotsuga > Pseudotsuga menziesii. Next base: position 8,207 of record LPNX011046883.1, read on the forward strand.
ATGTTCTTACACCTATGTTCATTAAAATAAAAATGCATCCAGGATCGAATCCTGTGAGATTCCCAAACAAAAACTATCAAACGACAAGTATAATTCATTAAACAACCGATGATTAAATCCTATAGGCTTCAATAACAAAAAAAAATGTTGCATTAAGGTTTTTTCCTCTGAGGTTTCCTGAAATAACTTCAATATAATCAACAATATAAACCAAACAGAGATACACTATTTACATCCATTGCACAGTCACATTATAAAAATATAACTATATAAATATAGGCTGTGTATCCACACCAAAGGCCGAGCCAAGCTTCAAGCTTACGACCACAAGGTAAAACCTAGACACATCAATTAATAAACTCATACATCCACATTATTAGTACACATTACCACCATAAGCATATAATGCATAAAATACATAGTCGAACTATCCATAGTTCCATTGCAAGTAATGGCACTGCAAGTAAATGAAACGCATAATAAATATAAGCATAGAGCTTCCATTAAAATCAACAAAATCCATTACAAATCGTTGGAAAACGATGAATTTATACATAGATCTGAGCTAAGATTCGGACATTCAAACTTGTATTCCCAAAAGTTTACATGCGACAGAGCCATGGAAATAACACAGAGTCGCATCCTTGGATACAAGGAAACTATCAAAATGCCAAGCAAACTAAAAAACTAATCGATGTATTTCCCCACCCACATCTCAAAACCCCTACCAAACAAACACACAGTAATAAGGGCCTTTCCAATTTTGGGGCTTACCCGAAGATTGGTTGCGCAAGAAACCTATGGTGACCTACACCAACCAACATAAGCACCATCAGGAGTATTCCATGAAATCGTAATCAAACCAAAACACATTATATTATGTAGACCAACGACATTGCTTACCAATGAGAGAGCGAGAAGGATGTTGAGATGCACAACATGGCACCCGAAACCATGAGACCAACAAAACTACACCAACAAAATACTAAATGAAACAAATGAAAATTCTACCCAGCACATGAGGCATTCTGCCTGTGCTTCCCAAGAAGCATTTCAGTCACCACTCTGTCCACCACTATTAATCAAATCGAAATCCATAACTCTATAGTTTTGTTCACATCGTTGTTCCATAGTTCACCACCCACCTATGTTTAAACCTTAAAACCCTCAAATGTCATGCTAATAAAAAGTTTTGATGGAATAAGGAATATGCCATAACCATAAATCCTTTATCATATAGTTACAAAGAATATATTACAAAGCCATTAAGGTTTCATACCTTAACATTAATGTATACAATAAATTTTATAAACATGCATAATTTAAATATCATAAACCTAATATACATAGGACTTAGGTATAGTTTAGGCCTAGGAATTAGTCCTCTTTTCACCCAGATATGAACAAGAATAGTGTAGTGTATATGTAGTGTTGTAGACGTAGGATGATTTTATTTCCATGATCACAGACAGAGTTCACTGACGATTTCACATGCATAAGAAAGTAGGAGCCTGCATTAGTTTATGATGAACTATGTAAGCACCTTAGAAATAGGAATCATTACCTTTCTGAGCGGTCTCTCAAGGGATAAAACCCTGCCAGTTAGCCTCTTATGATCAAAACCATAAATGAATTTAAAGACATATAAAATAAAATTAAAACATAACATAATGTAAGTGTCAACAAGAGTCCACAACTAGTAGACACATAAAGTAACCATACAAACAACATCACATAAACACATCATCATCAGACAAAAAAACATGTAGAGGGAAAACAACTTATGGCACTTAGTTTCAGTATACAACCAAGTTTTATTCCGAATAAGTTTTAAACAACATCCTTGAATTGTAGTAGTTTATTAGGCTAATTTTTTTTTTTACGAATTTTAGGGACATTACAGAACCGAAGGATATTGGCGGTTTTAGTTGAGTGACCTGATAGAATTATAGAGTAAAATCTTCAACATAATTGTAGAAACATGGTTTTGGAAGTTCGAATAAGATATCTTAGGTGAGGTTGTATCTACGTCATAGTTGTTGCAAACGGAGTTCTCTTTCGTTGGACCAATATCTTGGGTCTTGTTGATGAACAAATGGTTTGAACCTGGGTCGAACGGAAGTTAGGCCAACAATATTTATCTGTATGTTTAGAAGACTTAAAATTTGTAACATTTTTATGTTAGATTATTGATTCATTGTTTGATCGAGGTTGTTTAACCATGATCTTTTCTTAGTATTAAACTTGGGTTATCGAAGGTAAATCAAAGTTACTTGGTTTAATAGTTATTTATTTAATTGGTAGTACAATAGTAATTTATGGTGGTCTTGAATGCACATGATATTAACTAAATGTTTGTGTTTTGAAATCATAACTAACTCCTATGCCGCGATGTTTCTTAAGTATGAATTGTAAGGTACAATTATAAAACTTCAGGTTTTCTTTTGGTGAAAATTGTAATGTTATATGTTGAGTTTCTTGAGTTTTGAAGAAACATTTTACACCCAATTTCCTAAATATTTTATAGATGATTTTTGGGTATATTACACTCATGTTAATTTTATATAGTTAGTGTTCATCCTAGTCTCAGTTACACTAAAAGAAACCACCCAAACTAATAATACACCCCAAACTATAAAACAAGTTCCAAAGTGAAGGATGAGGATGCTCCATCATTAGAGAAAGTATACATTAGAGGCTTAGAATCATCAGTTTTCCTCAAGTATTTTTCATTATCCTTCCTCTCATCCCCTAATTCATTCCAATTCATCCTCGTTCCTAAGAGCTAGTGGGGATAGTCATTGGAGGTCGTTTTTACTCATTATTCAAGGAATTTTATTTAAGGAGTCTTGTCAGTGGCTTGGGCATGGAGAATCTAGACTAGAAATGGAGTCATATAATTGAATACTAAGGTAATATCACATTTAGTTTCTCTCTTGATTAATATGAGATTACTCTTATTTCCCTCCTCTTAAACATTCTTGTTTATGGTATGAATAATTTGTGTAGGATGCTTCGTGTAATATCCTGAATTTTGACCTAACACTAATGGGCATAAGGCCCATTGATTATGATGTTACTTTGATGTTTTATTTTGGTATATTAGGTATAGAGCCCCATTGCATATGAACATGATGATTTTTTTCATATATTGGGCATAATCCAATTACATATGTTTTATCTATTATTTGATGTGTTGGGCGTGGACCCTGAAGCACATGATTGATGAGATGTTTTGTGTTGAGCGAGGATCTTTACAACACATGAGTATGAAAACCTTTTTGTTGACCATGAAGCTTTGAATCACATGAAAAGATAAATTTGAAGTGTTTGGCATAAGCCATGGAGACTTCCAAGTTGATGTTGAGCATAAGCTCTTGAACATTGGATCCTTTGCCATTGTATCCCTAGGTGTATACTACAAGTACATCCTAGCATTAGTGTCGAGTGAGGAGCTCTGTAATTGCACTAAGTTTGTAACTCCATAGGTTTAGTGTTGAGTATGGGCTCTATGTAAGTGCTAGGAGTTACTAAAAATAATTAATTATGTCGAGTGAAAACGAATCGAGTAAAATATTGAACTCATCTCACTTATTTATAAGTTATTAAATGAAATATCGAATTTATGTATCTCAGCAAGTACTGAAGAACTACCATGTTATACGAGGGAATCCAACATGCAAGGATGTTTAGAGTTTCCTAGCCTAGTAGACCTAATTACCTACTTGACGGCCTTAATGAAGAAAGTGTCATAAGTTTAGGGATCATGTTATATGATACCTAAAAGAAAATGTTAACAAATAATATATATATAAGAATATATTTTGTACATGTTATGTATAAAGAGTAAGAATAGTAATAATATTAATAGTATAATAAATAAATAAATGCTCCATCTATTATTATTATTACTAAAAGATAATTAAATATCAAAAATACCTATAAGTGTCCAAATAGGAACTAGATAAATGTTCCTAAGTTAAATATTAAAAATTCCTAAATTAAATAAAAGGGTTAATTGAAGAACTCAAATGATTCTTGATTTAACTCGCACTTTGACTGAAAAGTCTGCCTATAAAGACCCAAGCCAAAGAGAGGCTTCGGGATATTCCATCTTTATTGGTGATTCATTATTCTACCTAATTATTCTCAAGAGTGTTCTTGGATAAACTTTTCCTAAGAGGAAAAATGGAGAACTGATTTAGAACCTGATATCCTAGTTAGGGAAGCCTTACCTTAGAAACTCTAAGCTACTTTCATGTTGTAACCAGCTCACGAGGATCCAGATTAAAACCAGGAACTGTTCTGAGTCATGGTTTGGTGGAACATGGTAGTTCCCAAGTGATTCGGTTATCTATACATAGTTCAGATTTGTTTGTGAATTTGCTAATGATGGGTAATTGAGACTGTAGGTTTTTATCCATTGAAATAGCTTCACCTTGCAGGTATGAGGTTCTTGATTTTTCCCTTTCATGTTTAGTACATTTCCTCGTTAAGTATTTAAGGATGTTGTTCCCTAGTTCATTTTTTATATTTATTTCCTGTTCCATAATTTAAGGGTTTATGTTTTATTTCTAAATCTATGTCTGTAATTTATTTCTTATTTAGAATATTTAAGGGTTTATGTTTTATTTTCTAAATTTATTTCTTCATTTTATTTCCTAGATTTAAATTTATTTTCCAAGACCTAAAACTACTTCAAACAAAGCCTATATATATAATTATATATGGTTTCTACTCGCATATTTCATATTACCATCAAACCTATATTTAAAGCAAAAAGACTAACTAGTATCTATAGTATTAGTGTAATATCTAAAAGAGAACATAATTATAAGCACCTTACATTAAAGTATATTAAAATAGAACCTGAAATTCATTCATTACCATTGTTTATTACAAATAGAACCATAATCAGAATAACAAAATAAATGACAAACTAAATCCATCGAGACCATCTAATGGTCTAAAGTTATATACTATAAATAAAAAATACTAAACACAAATCATTCTCATTCATAATTACCAAAACATATAAGTAATACACAAAATACATTTATCCAAATCGTACATCATAAGAAAACTTCCACATAATAAGTCAACCATAAGTATATGCACATAACTCATTAAAATATTGCATAAATAAACAGGAGTAATAGGATCGAATCCTATGGGCATGAATTCCCAAACAAGTCATTTCATTATTCATCATTTACAACCATCGTGACCCAGGATCGAATCCCGTGGAGTTCACCCATATACATTTAAATATTACCACATTGAATCCTCTAGGATTATCTATCATCCTTACCAAACGTTGTAACGTTTCAGTTATCAACTACACAAACCACGCTAATAAACTCATTTGCCACAAAAGGTTGAACAAAGCACGAAACAATTACATTGTCAATTATTTACCATATCAATTACCAAGTTAAAAATTACACATTGTAACTATTTCATGGCTCACGACCATTTGTATGCAAACAGTAAAACCCTAACATAAACCCATTAAACCGTGTCAATGCTAAGCAAATAGCAACAAAATTCACTCGTAGGGTAAAACCCACATTCACAACCTCTTAAAACTAAATACACAAGTAAGAATTAAAACCATGCTTTCAACATTTCATTCATCTATTACATAGTCACTTCTATAATGGCGGGAACGCCATTGCCATTTATGGAAAGGCTCCAAAGGCCAAAATAATGTTGTTAAACAATCTATATAAAGAACTAAAACAAGATTTATAAATCTACATAGAGTAAATCTAGCGCCAAACTAAGAATCATAACCATGATACACAGAGTATGAAAATTCTCTACAAAATAACCATTATAAATCAACATAAGAATTTACACAGTCGGGTTTCCAAGGCCTTGCACCATTGCAAGCAATGGTGTTGTCGCCATTATCAAAACTTAAGCATTTAAACAAACCGTAGAGCCTGTAAGTACTCACCATGGCCAACGATACTTACAGAGTATTCATTGTACAAAACCAAAATACATTAGTCTTGACCTGAAGGCACTAAACCCAGACAAAAATCCCAAAGTCATAAATGCATCTATGTATGCTTTACATAAAATTACAGATAGTTCATTTTCCATTTCACAGCCATTGAAACCCCAAACTAAGAATTCTACCAAACGACGAGCTTCACATTCTGTCATGACACTCACACAAGAGAAGGGACAAGTTTTAACTTGTTACAGTAGGGCTTACCTGCAATGGGTATTGTGTTGAACCCTAGGGTGACCCACTACCGATGACCCATGCTGTCCAAACCTTGCAACTTGTAACCAAAACAAAGCCACGATGAGGAGTATGTCGAAATACCAAAATGAACTACAATGAAAATGCTGCTAAACCAGATTGGAATATATACCTTCTGATCCATCCAACCTCCAAATCTCTACGCCATAGAGCATACCAGAGACAGAGCTCACGTAGCCATTTCACAAATGAACCAAACCATCGTGCTAGTCCAAGCCCTAATATTGAGACCCACAATTTCCAAAGAACATTAAATTCACCACCCTAGCCTCCATTACTAAAAATTGAAACACAAAGTATATAGTTCATATGAGTGCCATGTTTAATTGCCATGCAACATATAATCCCCAACGATGGTAGCATAAGCTTAGGACTAAGCCATAGCTCATGGCATATATCATATGCCATGAATGGCTTCCCATGTGTTTTCAACATTATACACCAAGGTTTTAATAAACATAGGGCAAGTTATAATATGTTAAACCTCATACATTACCACATACACCACGTAAATGTTAAGTGCAAGTATAATTAAATCAAGGCCATAAGGCCATATACAATAATAGTAACCCGTACAACATAGGCTTTTAACACAAGCCTTGTGTAAATAAAAACTAATGATCATAATATTAATCACTAGGATAGGATTGTAAGTCTGTTCTTCATCCAAGCTGAGTGCCAGTGACACATGGGCGGTATGTCTTGGTCTGCTTGTATAGGCAGTTTGTCATCGTCAAGTACACCTGCACGCGACAAAGAAAGAAATGTATTAGTTCTAAAAGAACTAAGTAAGATCTGTAGCGACAAAATAGAAACAGTTACCTTTCAGGTGTTTTTACAAGGGAACAAGTCCTGCCACTCCACCCCTTGAAAATACAAGTTAAGTCAGAAATATTCATAAATAGTAACCAAACTTAATAAACGGTTATCAAGTAAATGACTGAACTTCTATATACATAAAAATACATATCCATCAAATTCAGATATTAAAAAACATAACGATAACATAGCATTACACTAATAACCACAACAGGAAAAACAAAGTGAAGGAAGTAAGAGCAGCTTATGACCATACAGCGCAGTAAAAAAAAGCACTACACATTCTGCATAAGTTAGATAATGTCCAGTTCAAGAAGTAAATGACTAGCCTAATAAATTTTTTTTTTCAAATTTTGGGGACATTACACTTTGAGTGTTGAATTGTTGTTCGTTAATATTTTCTAGCTCACTTTGATCATTATGAGCTCAAATTATTTATTTTATCATTGTTGTTTGATAGTCAAAATAATTTGAGAAGGGTACACGCTTGTTTCTTGTGTAGCAGTGGGAATATTCTAAGGATGATCAAAAGATAAGTGTTGGATCCAAACATCTATTAGGATTAACCATCTAAATCAAAGTAAGTGTACATTACCATTTCTTTCAATTCAAGTTATGTTGACAAAGTAACATATTAGAGTTAAATTTCCCCTGTTTTGTAATTGCCCTAAAATCTAGATATTTATGTGAGTTAAAATTCCTAAACAACAACAACAAACCATGATTCTAAATTCTATTTAATGAAACAATTGGATTATAATCGATGGATTGACTTCCTATTTTGAAACAAAATTAGTGATCCTTTATTCTAGGAATGTGTATTTGTTGAAAAATCTTGAGAATCATTGATTCTGAAGCATGTTCTTAGATTATTTCTTTGTTAGAATGTATCTAAACTAAAATAAAAATCGATTCCTCTTTTTACTAGGGGAATGCAAGAAAATATCAAGGAAACACTATTGTTTTGTATCCAAAGTATTTAATTAAAATATTAGTTGTTCTAAGGTTATTACTGCATTATTTTTTTTGTGTGTGTTGACTTAATTTTAGGACTCATGTAACTCTTCCTATACTTTGTTATGGGAGGAAGGACTTCAATTGAACATGTAAATTTATTTTTTAAATTTCGGTAGGTAATTAGTTTAGACATAGAGTGTTATTGTCATGGTTGATTGTGTGTGGTTGTTTTTTTTAAACATGAAGTTGTGATTCCTTTCATGATTGATTCTCTACTTTGTTTTTTGTTGATTGTTTTCCTAGAAGTGTGAATGTATACCATTATTTACTCCAATGTGAATTCTATAAAATGGATTTGTATTTTGATTGATGAATGTTATTTTCAATTTAAATATTTCAATACTACAACTCATATTAGAAAAACTAATATATGATATGAACTTGTAGCTTGAATTGGATAAATTGCAAGTGATTCAGAACATCGAGTTTTTTTTTTAACTAAGGGGGTCGACAACTGGAGCTTGGCTCGTACTCGCATGACATAGGGTCTAGGGATCCATTCTTACTACCACTATAACTCTAGGTGCCCCACACCCTCCGCAAGACATGGGACATAGGTAATTCCTTGTGGGAATTGAACTCGTGACCTCCAATTTACAACAAGTGAATTCATAACAACTGAACCGCCAATGAGCCACACCCGTGCGGGTTGTTTTAAAACATCAAATTCATAAGTGATGTACAATCTATTTGATTACTTTTAGTGACATTTTGATTATCGTGGACCTTTATGTTGTGCGATTTTTTATAATGACGGTTCCCTAATTTGTATATAAGAAAATAACTTTATTTTGTATTTCCTTATCTAACGTTGTAAATTATTACATTACTATTTAAATATATCGATGATTTACATTATTACATTGAATAGATAGTAATACAATGGTACATTTGTTTAATGACTATACCCAAACACATAAATTAAAATTTAATATTTATATTATTATAAAATTATTTAATTTCTAATGATTAATAGAAATTTTCTAAAATAAAACAAGAAACTGTGTTTGCAAACCTTCAACACAAAACATCTCAAATTCAAGAGCTATTAAAAAATTAATGTGTTTGATGAAGATCCTCAACTTGTTGGTGCTCCATTTTTAAGGTTCAAAAGGAGGATATTCCACTATGAAGTTGGGTTAATTAAATATCCCTAAACAAGTTCACAATCAATAATTAGTATCCCCATCCTCAAAATTAATGGTCATATTGATTAGGTTAACGGTGTCAAGAATTCTAGTATGATTAACGTGGCATCAATATTTCACCACTTGTGCAAGTTGAGAAACTAATTTTTGGAATGCAACTATTATGTTTGAATAAGGTCTCTTTGTATGGTAGGCCACACCTTTCATATTATTTTGTTACCCAACACCATTCAAGAGCATGATAGACAATATTTAGCAACCATTCATTGATTCCTTTTTGTTCATATATCTAGAAAATATCCTAATCATTGATAGAACTTGATATACACATTTGAAGCACATTAAAATATTATTGCGAACCATATAACAACATAAATTATATTCCCATCTGGAGGAAAGCATGTGCAGAGATTTCCTAGTTAAGTTAGGGAAAATAAATAAATGGTGTTTTTGGTATCATTATCAAATCTCTCATGGATTCTTTTAATACAATTTCTAAAATTTTCCTATGTTAGTAGCTTGTTGGTATCAACTCTCATAGTGAGTCTTAATTAGTTTATATTTTTATAATTAGTCACTATTTTTTTGTCCCTCATTTGTTATCACTTGTAATATCCCCCAAAGTAAAAACTGTGATTTTCAATTTTAAATGCTAACTTTTATTGTTTAATAAATTTTGGCTGATAGAGAATCTGCCAAAAGTTCGGGAAGGACTATGTAATAAATTAAACTTGGGGTTAAGAATAGTAAAAACAAAAAATATAAACAATAAGGTGGAAACAACCAAGTTAAATGAGGAAACCTGCATGAAACAGTAAAGGACAAGACCAACTAACTTCAGGGAACTAGAAAATAAGTGTCAGGAGCGCATAATTAGCATAGACACACCCCTGGAATTCAGGGATACTATTAGCTCTGTAAATTCTGTGAGGAAGAGGAAAGGGCTAATGAGGAAAGACCTAGGCAATATGGTACGGGAGAGGATAAAAGAAAAATCATATGGTGGAGGCAAGATGTTGCTTAGTATGCTGGAAAAAGACTCTTGTTGTGTGAGCACCTCGTGTTAGGCAAGAGGTTTTGGTAACATAATGAGATTTGAAGCTGAAGTTAGTCATCCTTACTGTTTCCATGTGTGGTTTGGCTTGGGGGTGACTAGGAAGTAGAGGAGCTAAACCTAGCCTATGGTTGGGAGGAACATGGTTGTTTCCACCGTAGTTCAGTACTTTGGATTTACGGGTTCTTTTAAATAAGGGTTGATTTTATCATTTTATATATGCTATAACTAAAATTATTTCTTTATCCAAATGTTTCTCTGTTCCGATGTGGATTTTGATATACATATGCTGTGACTGAAATTATTGTTATTAGCTAAGGCTTCCACTATTATAACGATGAATTTGATTGTTGTATCTAAGATCTTAGGATCTTCATTAAAATTCCTTTCATTTGACAGTGCAAGAACTTAACTGGAGGAAATCAAGCTTAGACTGTGTTTAGGGTTCTGTACAGAGTTAATTCTAGCATATTATCTATGATTATAATAGAGGATGTTAAGGCTATGTTGGTAGAATGTTTTTCCATCTTACGCCACCCTGTACATTTCCTTTTATTTAAGAAGTTTGGGCAGAAAACCCTAGATAGGAACGCTATACTCCAAGAGTTCTGATGAGTGCACTTTTATTAGTTCAAAAACCCAACCTAGTAATACCAGACCCTTCTCTTTAGATCCTGAGATAGCATGCTTTTCCAATATTTCCTTTTTTACAATTTCTAACCTATGTTATGTGAGGAGGAAGGACTCATGATCATGAGCATGCAGGGACTAAACTTTGTAACCTATGCCTGACAGTTTTTTTTCTTTGTGCCTCTAACCGAGGGCACCTATTGCCCGAACTATTTCAACCTAGAAGCATGGAAATTAACTAAAAACACGTAGTTATGATAAAATCAAGTATCACTTAAAGGATAACCATCAGACGAGGTGGGGTTTTAAGAAGATAAGCATAAAAAGAATAAAAGAGAAATTTCTGATAAAAAACCCTACATGCTGCGTGCAGTCGCACTCATGGCTCTGCAATCTGGGAATAGCAAAGATAGGTGTTTTCCCTTTTAGGTAACCATAGGTTATGGGTTCTTACCCTGTTATCACATCTACTCTCCATCCAAACCCAAGGGCTCTTCAAATCGAAATAAGATTCCCCAAGAAATCGATAGGACAACCACCATGGTAGATAGGAGAAAACTCATCTTGTGATGGACAAAGAAATGGAAAACCTAGGGAGGAAAGGCTTCCAGGTCTTGGAGAGGAGACCGAATGTTCAATCTATAGACCCATTTAGGCCCTGAGTAGTGAAAAACATCCAATCATCTCGATTTTACTCTGACCTTCAACACAGTCACCATATCGAGAGTAGGTGCATGTGTTCATCCCGGCGTGGTGAAGGGAGTGGTTTTATAAGGGTGGTGAGACCCGGTGTTATTGAGACCTGGGAAAACGATTTTTATATCATTACTATATTCCTTTTCTTATATAAATTTATTCTAGAAATCCAAAGGAACTCTTGACATCTTGGCGCTCAAAGACTGTTTGTGAAATCTAAGAGAAGAACGCGACCCAAAGAAAGATTTATTGTGAAAACTTTAACTACACATTTTACATCATGTAGAGAGGTTTATGCCTCCAAAATTAAAATTCCCAAATGCAAAGGAAATGCAAGCAGGGATGGTATATCACCCAAAACATTTACTATCTTCTCAGCATAATATAAAAGAGGGGATTTTACAGCTCTTTAAGGAAACCAGATAGTTTCTAAATTTATAATAGACTACGACAAAGAAATAGTCTTGCAATACCGTAGATCAAGCCTAGAAATATTTCATCGTGTGAGCCTTTTTCAAGTTACATTTTGACACATCAAAGAGTAGATCAAATCACTGGTGAATACCAGAGTCTTCTTTTCAAACAACTTTTGGAACCCTCGGCTCCCTAGACCAATGCCATCAAAGGGGCTCTCTCTATTTCGACGTCCTACAACCAACAAGGGATTCAATCCAGGGTTGATATTTTTGCTTACCAGAAGGTGAGCCCTTGCACCGGATCGGGAGACTCCACGTAAAACCTACGATTCAGTAGACAGAGTTAATTTTTTTTATATATAACAAGAATTTAATTCTGAAACCAGAAAAACATCATCTACAGGTGGTTGAAAAATGCAGGAAATTGTTACCTGCTAACAAAAGCAGAAGATGACGAAGTTTCCCAGCCTTACCAGTCTCAAGTTGGCTCAAACCAGCTCTGCTATACATAGAGTGAAGGGGGACTGCAGACGCATTTTCTTCTCCTCGAAAAACCTTAAGACCCTCACCGAATTTGGCTCAAAAGAGTTTGGAGAACAAAGACTAAGGCATATTTAGTACCTCCACACTGTCAATACCGTGAAATCGACACTTCAAGAGCCAAGAGGCCGCCAGTACAAAAGTGTTAAAATCCATCATTATTACCGGAGGACATTGCGTCCTTAAAATAGGCCACACCTCATCTTAACCCACGTGACTCTGGGAACCCTCGAAACCAGCAAAAAGAGTAACTCAACTTGGTTTATTACAGTCGAAACGCACCAAACTTAACTCGATACCTTAGATTCGTGATATTTGCATGCTGAACTATAAGATAGCGAGCACAAGTTTGATATTCGGAGCTTGGTAGGCCCGAAACATGGCTGGAGGTTGTTAGGACTTCTCTTGTCCCTCGGGGAAGGTCATCCTGCACAAAACCACTACATTAGAATATAGTCTAGTAAAAGATGATTATTTTTATTCTAGGATCTTTAAAATAAAGAATTGCACGATGAATGTTTAGTATTTTACCTAGGAAGCCATCATGATTTCCTTTACCTGTCACAAGGAGAAGATGGTTAGCTGGAGCTAAGTAAGAAAAAAATTCAAACCTTGAGATCTACCCTGCCGACAGTAGGACCCTTAAGAAAAATTTACCAGAAGGAGCATAGCAATGACGGTAACTTATAGTTGCATGTTTCCATAATATTGCTTAAAATAAATAATACACTGCATAACTACATGAAGGGTTAGATAGTAAGAATGTGTTTTACAGTTGTAAACTCACATATAACTCATCAAGAGTGGAAATACCTTTCGTAAGTAATCCAGAATGAAGTATCATGTAAAGAGAACACTAAGAGGGAAAGAAAAAGATTTTTTTTTAGGGCAATTTACATATGGTATCAGATCACATGTTTAGCCCGTAGCCTATTGGGCACACCTCATTTTTTTATTTTTTTTGCTAAAAGTTAGTTTTAACAACATTCTAACAAAATATTAGAATGTTTGTGTTGCATACTTGTGAAATTTTTGGTTTTTATAGGAATTATCATGGCTTCTCTGAATGAAAATGAGGACCAATCTAAAAACCCTGAACCGGCACCACCAGCCACACAACCGGCAATAGAACATTATGAAGTGATTCAAGTGCTTGAAACTATGAGCCATCTAATCATCAAAATACAAAGCTATAAAGTGGATAATGAACAGCTCAAGAAAGCTCAAGAAAAACAGCACGAAATCAATGAGATCTCACTGCAAAGTCTACATGAAAGAAATAATGGAAAGGAACCATGAATCGAGACCAAAAGGGGTCCTGAAAGGGAGGAGAGTGCAGAAAGAAAGAGTAGTTCATCTAATGAGACCCAAAATTCCGAAAATCAAGTCAAGAGTAGCGGAAAGAGAAAGGTCGATCATCTCGAAGGTGAGTTCAAAAAGATCAAACCCACTAACTTTGATGGGGAATCCAAGACAGGGGAGGAAGTAGAGGAATGGTTGCTAGACATTAAGAAATATTTCCATATTTACAACTATTCCAGCAACATGAAAGTTCAAATAGTAGTTTACAATCTTAAAGGTAAAGCTAGCATTTGGTGGCATGATCTCAAAATCTCGCATGGACTCAAGGAGAAGAATCTGGAATGGGATGAGTTCAAAAGGTTGTTTAAGAAACAATACCTATCTGAGAGTTACTACGAAAGGAAAACCAAAGAGTTTTATGAGTTAAGACTTTTCCAAATGACCACAGAGGATCTCATCAACAAGTTTTTAGACCTATTGCAGTTCGTACCCTTTATCAAACAAGAAAAGGTGAAAGTGCAGAGGTTCCTAAGCTACTTGCCGCAGGCTTACAAGGATAGGATTAAATTTGACAACCCAAAAACTTTGGATGAGGTTCTAAGGAAAGCCAGGTTGTGTTTCAAGTAGTATAAACAGTAGAATGATCTCTCAAGAACATGGAAGGACTGGAAACAAAAGAAGTTCAGCCAGCGAAAGAAGGGATTCAAACTTCCACCATTCAGAAATACACCAAGGAATTTCCAAGAAAGCTCTTACAATAAAAATGGAGAGCCCTCACCAAAAGGTGTTAAGCTGGCCAATCTGGGAATAAAAGCGGCTGATGGGGCTCCTAAAGAACCTTTGAACTACTGGGAGTGTGGAGAACCCCATTTGAGAAGAAAGTGTCCACACTTCAATGGGGCAAGGAAGATGTTGCACAACATTCAAGAAGCATCTATGGTTGGTTAAATTGGCAAGAATTTCCACAGAATTAATGCGGCCTTGGAGGATCGGCAAGCCGACCATCAATCTTCTATAGTGGAAATCAAAGGTACTATTTATAATCACACCCTTGATATATTAATTGACCCAGGAGATACCTTAAGCTACATTTCTCCAAGGATGGTGGAGCTCTGCCAACTCACTAAGGTAAAGCATGCAAAACCATGGTTGGTTCATATGGCCATGGGGGCTAAAAGGAAGGTAACTAATTTTATTGCTGATTGTGAGGTTAAATTACAGGATTATAAAACCAGGATTGACTTAAATATTTTGCCCTTAGGATCTTATGACATGATAATAGGCATGGACTTGCTAGAAAGAAATAAGGTAGTGTTGAACTATTTTTCAAAGACTTTTACCTACATAGTGAAAGACCAAATCCTTTGGACGGTAAAAGGGTTACTCAAACCAGTCTCGATAAGACAAATTACTCCTATGCAACTGAAGAAATGCCTAAGAAAGGGTTGCAAACTCTATGCAGTTAGGGTTTCTAACCTACTCAACAAAAATCAAACCCCTCTAAAATAGCACCCAGTTCTAGATGAGTTCCCTGATGTATTTCTAGAGGAAATACCAGGTTTACCCCCTCAATGGGAAATTGACTTCTCCATTGAGATTCTACCCAGATCTGCACCCATGTCAAAAATACCTTATAGGATGAGTATTCCAGAGCTGACTAAACTGAAAATTCAGTTGCAAGAACTGTTAGATAAAGGGTATATAAGGCCTAGTGTGTCTCCCTGGGGCACATCGGTCTTGTTTGTTAAAAAAAATGATGGAACCTTAAGACTCTGTATTGACTACCAACATTTAAACAAAGTAACCATAAAGAATAAGTATCCCCTACCCAGAATCAACGATCTGTTCGATCAAGTAGGGGAAGCAAGAGTCTTCTCTAAGCTGGACTTACAATCTGGCTATCACCAGATTCAAATTAAAAGTGAGGACATAAACAAGACCTCCTTCAAAACCTGTTATGGACACTATGAGTTCGTAGTGATCCCCTTCGGTTTAACAAATGCCCCTACCACATTTATGTGCCTAATGAATGGAATTTTTAACAAATATCTAGATCAGTTTGTACTGATATCCATCGACGATATCTTGATTTACTCTAAAATAGAAGAAGAACATCAACTTCACTTATGGATAGTGCTAGAAACTTTAAGGGAGCACCAACTATATGCCAAGTTGGAAAAGTGTGAGCTTTTCAAGACTAAAATTCAGTACTTGGGTCATGTTATATCCAAGGATGGAATTGTTGTAGATCTAAAAAAAAATCAAAGACATATCCGACTGGCCAGTACCCAAGGATGTGAATGACATTCGGTCATTCATGGAACTTACTAGTTATTATCGAAGATTTATTGAAGGGTTCTAAAAAATTGCATACCCCATTACCGCCTTACAGAAGAAGGGAATAAAGTTTGTTTGGTCATCAAGGTGTCAAGAAAGCTTTGACAAACTTAAGGAGTTGCTAACTAGGGCACATGTCCTAAAAGTAGCAGACCCCCTTAAAGACTACACGGTATGTACAGATGCGAGCCTAGAAGGAGTAGGATGGGTTTTGTCCCGAGAAGGACATGTGGTTTGTTATGAATCCCGTAAGTTAAAAGATCATGAATGTAACTTCGTGGTTCATGACTTAGAATTGACAGTCATGGTGCACTCTCTAAAAATGTGGCGACACTACTTTCTAGGGAATAAATTCTTGCTACTGACTGATAACACCTGTGTCGAAAATTTATTTACGTAGTCAGTTCTAAATGCTCGACAAGCAAGATGGATGGCCTTCCTCAGTGAGTTCGACTTCGAGGTAAGGCATATAAAGGGTAAGGAAAACAAGGTTGCATATGCATTGAGTCGGAGGACTCATGGGATTAGTGAGGTAATCTTGAGCCAGCCCAAGAGTGACCTCTTGGACAAGGTCAAGACAACAAGCACTCAAGATGCTGATTATACAAAACTACTTAGTAAAATACAAAATAACGAGATAAACTTAAACAGGATAGATTTTAAAATTGACCAAAAGGGCCTTATTTGGTTTAAGGATAGGTTGTACATACCTAAAATTTTGGAAATCAAGCTCTTTATTTTAAATGAGATGCACAAAACCCTGTTTGCAGGTCATCCCGGTTACCAAAAAATGATAACTGCTCTGAGAAAGTAGTGCTTTTGGCCAGGTTTAAAATCTGATTTAGTGGAGTATCTGTCTAAGTGCTTAGAGTGCCAGCAAGTTAAAACAGAGCATGGACATCCAGCTGGTTTATTACATCCTTTACCAATACCTTAGTGGAAATGGGAAATCATATCTCTATATTTTATCACTGGTTTACCAAGAACACAGAAACAACATGATTCCATCATGGTAGTAGTGGACAAGTTAAGCAAGTCTACACATTTCATTTCAGTAAAATCAACACATAAGGCAGCAGATATTGCAGAAATATTTCTAAAGGAAATATTTTGATTGCATGGTGTGCCAAAGATTGTAATATCGGATAGGGATGTGAAATTTACATCAATCTTCTAGAAATATTTATTTGCAAGTTTATAAACTAGGATCAACTTTAGCACCATTTACCATCCTGAAATGGATGGGCAGACAGAATGTACCAACTAGACCATCGAAAACATGTTAAGAATGTATGTTATGAAAAGACCCACTAAGTGGGAGAACTATTTACATCTGGTGGAGTTCGCTTATAACAATGGTTACCATGCATCAGCTAAAATGAGTCCATTTGAAATATTGTATGGAAAAAAATGCAATACCCCCGTCAGTTGGGATAACCCTGTGTACCGTGTACTAATTGGACCTGAGCTGTTACAGAAGATGGAACAAACAGTTCATGAAGTGTAGAAAAATTTAAGAGTGGCTCAAGATCGACAAAAGAGCTACGCATATTTAAAGAGAGAACATAAGGAGTTTTGTGTTGGTGACCATGTGTACCTATGGGTCAAACCTAAGAAGAGTTCCCTCAAACTAGGGAGCTGCACGAAACTAGATCCAAGATTCTATGGACCTTTCCAAGTCCTAGAGAGAATCGGACTTGTAGCCTACAAACTGGCCCTACCTGTTCATTTAAATATTCATAACGTTTTTCGTGTTTCATTATTAAAGAAGTATGTATAAGACTCTGCTCACATTATCGATTGGAATGTGGTATAGGTGGAACTCGGAGGAGAATTTCAGGCGGAACCTGCATGCATCCTGGACAAGAAAGAAACAGTACTTCAAACTGAGTCGTCGCTCGGGTAAAGGTGCAATGGAAGCACTTTAGCCCTGAGAAGGCAACTTGGGAGTTGGAAGAGGAAATGCGAATAAGGTACCTTAGCTTGTTTCTCAATCCAATGGGAGAAGACCAACACTAAGGATAGTGTTGGAAATAAGGGGGCGTGGATGTAATATCCCCCAAAGTACAAACTGTGATTTTCAATTTTAAATGCTAACTTTTATTGTTTAATAAATTTTGGCTGATAGAGAATCTGCCGAAATTTCGGGAAGGACTATGTAATAAATTAACCTTGGGGTTAAGAACAGTAAAAAAAAAAAAATACAAACAATAAGGTGGAAACAGTTAGGTTACATGAGGAAACCTGCATGAAATAGTCACAAGGACAGGACTAGCTAACTTCAGAGAACTAGAAAATAAGTGTCGGGAGTTCATAATTAGCACAGACACACCCCTGGAATTCAAGGATACTATTAGCTCCAGAAATTCCGTGAGGAAGAGGAAAGGGATAATGAGGAAAGAACTAGGCAATATGATCCGGGAGAGGATAAAACAAAAGGCATATGGTGGAGGCAAGATGCTGCTTAGTATGCTGTAGAAAGACTCTTGCTGTGTGAGCACCTGGTGTTAGGCAAGAGGGCTTGGTAACAGATAGAGATTTGAAGTTGAAGTTAGTTGTCCTTATTGTTGTCATGCACGGTTTGGCTTGGGGGTGACTAAGAAGCAGAGGAGCTGAACCTAATCTACGGTTGAGAGGAACATGGTTTTTTCCTCTGTAGTTCAGTACTTCAGATTTACAGGTTCTTTTAAATAAGGGTTGCTTTTATCATTTTATATATGATGTAACTAAAATTATTTCTTTATCCAAATGTTTCAATGTCGAGATGTGGATTTTGATATACATATGCTGTGACTGAAATGATTGTTATTATCTAAGGCTTCCATTGTTAGAACGATGATTTTGATTGTTGTATCTAAGATCTTAGGATCTTTGTTAAAATTCCTTTCATTTGACAGTGCTAGAACTTAACTGGAGGAAATCAAGCTTAGACTATCTTTAGGGTTCTGCACAGAATTAATTCCAACATATTATCTATGATTATAATAGAGGATGTTAAGGCTGTGTTGGTAGAATGTTGTTCCATCTTGCACCACCCTGTACACTACCTTTTATTTAAGAAGTTTGAGCAGAAAACCCTAGATAGAAACGCTATACTTCAAGAGTTCTGATGAGTGCACTTTTATTAGTTAGAAGACCCAGCCTAGTAATACCAAACCATTCTCTTTAGATCCTGAGATAGCATGCTTTTTTGAGATTCCCTTTTTTACAATGTCTAACCTATGATAAACGAGGAGGAAGGACTCACGATCATGAGCATCCAAGGACTAAACTTTGTAACCTATGC
Organism: Pseudotsuga menziesii; assembly: GCA_001517045.1. Lineage (NCBI taxonomy): Eukaryota > Viridiplantae > Streptophyta > Pinopsida > Pinales > Pinaceae > Pseudotsuga > Pseudotsuga menziesii. Next base: position 27,729 of record LPNX011046883.1, read on the forward strand.
TTGATAGTTTTGTTTCTTTGCCTCTAACCGAGGGTACCTATTGCTCGAACTATTCTAACCCAGAAGCATGGCAATTAACTAAAAATACATATTTATGGGAAAATCGAGTATCACTTAAAGGATAACCATCAGATGAGGTGGGGTTTTAAGAAGATAAGCATGAAAAGAATAAACGAGAAATTTTTGATAAAAAACCCTACATGTCGTGCACAGCCGCACTCATGGCTCTGTAATCTTGGAATAGCATAGCTATGTGTTTTCCCTTTTGGGTAACCGTAGGTTATGGGTTCTTACCCTGCTATCACATCTACTCACCATCCAAACCCAAGGGCTCTTCAAATTGAAATAAGATTCCCAGATAAATCAATAAGACAGCCACCATGGTAGATAGGAGAAAAATCATCTTGTGATGGAAAAAGAAAATGAAAAACCTAGGGAGGAGAGGCTTCCAGCTCTTGGAGAGGAGACCAAATGTTCAATATCTTGACCCATTTAGGCCCTGAGCAGCGAAAACCATCCAATTTCTCAATTTTACTTCGACCTTCAACACAGTTACCATATCAAGAGTAGGTGCAGGTATTCATCCCAACCTGGTAAAGGTAGTGGTTTTCTAAGGGTGGTGAGATTCGGTGTTATTTAGACCTGGGAAAATGATTTTTATATCATTACTATATTCCTTCTATTATACAAATTTATTCTAGAAAGGAAAAGGAACTCTTGACATATCGACACTCAAACATTGTTTGTGAAAGCTAAGAGAAGAACGTGACCCAAAGAAAGATTTATTCTGAAAACTTTAACTACACATTTTACATCATGCAGAGAGGTTTATGCCTCCAAAATTAAAATTCCCAAATGAAAAGGAAAAGCAAGCAGGGATGGAATATCACCCAAAACATTTAGTATCTTCTTGGCATAATATAAAAAGGGGGATTTTACAGCTCTTTACGGAAAACAGATGGTTTCTAAATTTATAATAGATTACGACGGAGAAATTGTCTTGCAATACCATAGATAAAGCCCAAAAATGTTTCATCGCATGAGCCTTTTTCAAGTTACATTTTGACACATCAGAGAATAGGTCAAATCATTGGTGAATACCAACGTCTTCTAGTCAAACAACTTTTGGAACCCTCGGCTCCCTAGACCGACGCCATCAAAGCAGCTTTCTCTATTTCAAGGTCCTACAGCCAACAGGGGATTCAATCCAAGGTTGATATTTCTACTTACCAGAAGGTGATCCCTTGCACCAGACCTGGAGACTCCACACAAAACCTACGATTCAGTAGACAAAGTTAATTTTTTTTTATATAACAAGACTTTAATTCTGAAACCAGAAAAACATCATCTACGGGTGGTTGAAAAATGCAGGAAATTGTTAGCTACTAACAAAAGCCAAAGATGACAAACTTTCCCTGCCTTACCAGTCTCAAGCTGGCTCGAACCAACTCTGCTTTATGTAGAGTGAAGGCAGACCATAGACACATTTTCTTCTCCTCGAAAAACCTTAAAACCCTCACCGGATTTGGCTCGAAAGAGTTTGGAGAACAAAGAGTAAGGCATATTTATTACCTCCAGACTGTTAGTACCATGAAATCGACACTTCAAGAGCCAAGAGGCCATGAGTACAAAAGTGTTAAAATCCATCGTTATTATGGGAGGACATTGAGTCCTTAAAATAGGCAACAACTCATCTAAACCCACGTGACTCTGGGAACCCTCGAAACCAGCAAAAAGGGTAACTCAACTTATTTTATTACAATCAAAACGCACCAAACTTAACTCAATACCTTATATTCGTGATCTTTGCATGCTAAACTATAAGATACCGAGCACAAGTTTGGTATTCGGAGCTTGGTAGTCCCGAAACATGGCTGGAGGTTGTTAGGAATTCTCTTGTACCTTGGGGAGGGTCATCCTACACAAAACCACTACATTAGAATATAGTCTAGTAAAATATGATTATTTTTATTCTAGGCTCATTAAAATAAAGAATTGCACGATGAATGTTTAGTATTTTACGTAGTCAGCCATCATGATTTACTTTACTTGTCACAAGGAGAAGGTGGTTAGCTGGAGCTAAGTAAGCAAAAATTTCAAACCTTGAGATCTACCCTAGTGACAGTAGGACCCTTAAGCAAAATTTACCAGAAGGAGCATAGCAACGACAGTAACTTATAGTGGCATGTTTCCATAGTATTGCTTAAAATAAATAATGCACTGCATAACTATAGGAAGGGTTAGATAGTAAGAATGTGTTTTACGGTTGAAAACTCACATATATTTCATCAAGAGTGGAAATACCTTTTGAAAGTAATCCAGAATGAAGTATCATGCAAAGAGAACACTAAGAGGGAAAGAAAAAGAACTTTTTTTTAGGGTAATTTACATCACTAAAGACTTGTTAATTAATAAAGAGTTACATATGAATATAATGTAATATTTTAATGCACATCTAACTATACAAAAATAAATTATATAACATATTAACTATTTCTTTTAGATACAAATATCTTGGAATAACCTAATTTTGTTTCAACCAAATATTTGTACTAATGGATAAAAGTGTTAGGGTCCTATCCTATCCTCTTTTAATTAATTTCTATGCATTGAGGCGATTTATATTAAGTAAAACCCATAGTGTAAAAACAACTTTTGTAAGAAAACTTACTAAAATCCATTAGCAGAAATTTAGTTGAAAAATGGTCCACCCAACCCTAGTTCAAATTCCATGTCATCTATTAGTGAATCAAACTATAAGAAACAAGTACAAATTTGTCTTTTCGTTTATTAAATACTATTTGTTTTGTTCTTATATTAACTCTAACCATGTCTTATGAATAATGCATATAAAATTCTATATTTTAGCCCTTGTTTCAAAACCAACTATCTTCACAAGACTAAGTGGTTGGTTTTTCCTAAAGACATTGTAATATCCCGAATTTTGGAGCTAACACTTATAGGCATGAGCCTATTGATTATGATGTTATCTTGATGTTTTATTTTGATATATTGGGTCGAAGATCCCACTGCATATGAACAAGATTATTTGTTTTATAGATTGGGCGTAAGCCAATTGTTGATGATATATATATGCTTGGTTTTGTTGGGAATGGGCCCTGAAGCACATGAGTTATGAGATGTTTTGTGTTGAGCGAGGAGATCTAGAGCACAAGAGTAGTTAATGTTGTGTTGAGTGAGAATTTCTAGAGCACATGCGTATTATATTTGTGTTGAGCATGAAGCTCTGGAAGACATGAAAAGATAAGTTGGGAGTGTTGGGCATAAACCATGGATCCTTCCATGTTTATGTTGAGCATAATATTTGGAACATCAAATCCTTGTCCATTGTATCCCTACATGTATCGTATAAGTACATCCTATAATTAGTGTTGAGCAAATAGCTCCGAAATAGCACTAAGTTTGTAACTCCCAGTTTTTAGCGTTGAGTATGGGCTCTGTTAAGCGCCAGGATTTACTGAAAAGAATTAATGATTTCTCATGAGTGAAAATGACTCGAGAAAAATATTGATCCCATCAGACTTATTTATAAGTGATTAAATGAAATTTCAAGTTTCTATATTCTCATCAAGTACTGAAGAACTCTCATGTTATATGAGGGAATCCAACATGCAAGGATGTTTAGATTTACCTATCCTAGTAGACCTAACCATCTACCTCATGACCTTAATGAAGAAAGTTTCGTAAGTCTAAGGATCACAATATGTGATGCCCCAAGACAAATGCTAACAAATGTTATATTATTATGTCTTTTATACATCGCATGAATAAAGATTAAATATAGTAATAATATTAACAATATGAGAAAGAAGGAAAAGTTCCATCTATTACTATTATTACTAAGATAAAAATTAAATAGAATAATACCTATAAAAGTCAAATGAGGAACTAGCTAAAAGTTCCTAAAAGTTCCTAAGCTAAATATTAAAAGTACTAAATTAAATGAAAAGGGTTAAATCAAGAACTGAAGAAATTCTTGATTTAACTGCCCCCTTGAATGAAAAGTATGTCTATAAAGTATCAAGCCAAGAAAAGGCTTGGGGACTTGATCTATATTTTTGGAGTCATTATTCTGCATGCTAACTTCTCAAGAGAGAGTTCTTGGAGAACATTTTCCTAAGGGGAAGAAGGAGAACTGATCCAGACCTGATATACAAAACTAGGATAGCCTCACCTTAGGTGCTCTAAGCTACTTGCATGTTGGAACCAGCTCAGGGGGATCCAGATTGAAACCAAGAATGGTTACGGGTCATGGTTGGGTCGAATATGGTAGTTCCCAAGTGATTCGGTTATTTAATACAAAGGTCAGATCTTCCTATGAATTGTTAATACTCGTTATTTGAGTGTGCAGGTTTCAGCCATTAAAGGAGCTTAAATTTATAGGTATGATATCCTCGAATGCCTATTTCATTTTCTGGAATAAATGCTGGATAAATTAGGAAAATGATTACATGATAGATTCTAAGCCTATGTGTTTGTTTTCTGCTTTAAATCTTCTAGGGTTTACATTTTAAATTATAACCCTAGGTTGTAATTTATTTCCTATGCTAGATTTATCCAAGGTGTGTTCATCTATTTCACTTCTATAAATTAATTCATGTATAAATATCCATCAATGGTTTTTCACTTTAGTTTTAGTTATGTATTACATTTTACTGTTTAAAAATGTGATTCCTACAAACTAGCTTTTTATTTCACATCTATTAGGCCTACATACTCTACTGACATATTTCATTTGTCAGTAGAGCCATGTTTAATTAAATACTAGATTAGTTCTAAAGTTTATTAGCATTATCTAGTTATAATAAACAATAAACTAACCAGTATACTATTTGTAAATATATATATATTAACAGTTATAAAATAGAAATATAAATCCAAGCTACCAACACATTAATTATGACTTAATACAAATTATGAATATCCTATACTAAATCTATGTGAAGAATAAGCGAAGACCTTTCAAGGTTGTACAAATAAATCTCCTACCATTAAGCAAATATTTTCCATTAACTAAGTATTACCTTAAAACTAATTAACAAACCAAGTAAATCAAAACCCTATATGGTCCACAGTTTATAAATAATTATACTAAGTACTTTTACAAAATCATAAACATTATTACCACTGCCAACGTTATAAACCTTGGAATAAATGTACAAATCCAATCCATCTAAAACATTATAATTATGCATAATAAGAATCGCACCCATAAGTTACAAGGCCCAAATAAAAATCACATTATTATTTCATACACATAAATCATATGATAACCAAACATTTGCATCAAGGTCGCAAGAGAAAATCCTGTAGACACCCATTTGCCAATTCACATACATAAAATACAATGCCCTTTACATTAAAAACCACCATAACATTAATACACAGTAATCAATTTACAACAACCATATAACAAATAACAATCGCATCATTACCATATTAAATTAAGAATTATGTAAGTGCAACAAGGTCACAGGATCGAATCCTGTGGACACTCAGAATGCCCAAATCGCAACCATTGCAAATAATAAACCTTCAATACCATAAAAGATCTAGGGTCAACCCGTGTAGGGTCCTAAAACTTTTATAAAGCCACAGTGTATCAGCTACACAAAGGATCTAAGCCCAACTTCAAATCATTACATAGTGGTACTAAGACCTTTACAAATCCTTACGTTGTGAATCCCTGGCCATGACCCATAATTAAAATTCACAGTAAATTAAATAAACTATTTTATGCCCTATCAACAAATCACTCATAGCAAAGAATTGCCACACAGGGTTCACACCCATGGCCTTCCTTAACATTTCATTTACACATTAAAAACACTAACTGTAAGTCTAAATATTTTCATTATCGTAGCCACAATGGTGGGTTACAATGCCATTCATGGTGTGGCCCCAAAATCCATCAATGTTGACTGTTTAAGTCATCCAAGTAACTAATACAACCAACGTAGGTGAATTCCACATAAAACACATAAATAGTGATAATAGAGTGAAACATTGCAGTGTAATAAACATCAATGCAACACAAGTTTATATACATAGTAATTTGAAACCAAAATCAAGATACATAGTCGTTCCTCTGTCCATTGCACCATTGCAAGCAATGGTGCTGCCACTATTCACATGATAGAAATCAATACCACAAATTTACAAATTACACGTAGATCCTGTCAAAGGCACCAATTTTCTCTTCACGGGTAAAACCACCATTTAAAAAACATTCAATTACATTTAAACTCAGGCCTGAAAGCCATCGAAAATCCCACTGTCAAACCCCAAAATGAAACACATCCTTTGAAACCAGAACTCAAGCAAACCCCAACCAGCGATGAGATAAAAATCAGTCTCAAGCATGAAATCCAAGAAAGGACAAATATTAACTTGTTATCGGTCTTACCGTAAAGGAATGGACTTTCCCATGGCTTGTTTGCAAAGCTACGAACCATGCCTCTCCTCGGAATCCTTGTAACCTGCAACCACAACAAGACATGATAATGATAAGTATGAATTCATGGAGTAAGCTACCAACAAACAATGAATGTTGTAAAAACAACAACGATTTCCATACCTTTCATCCAAATGGAAGTCACATTCACCATATTGCGCAGGAGCAAAGGGTAAGCAGTGAGCTACAAAAATGACCAACCCCATCGTGAACAAAGCCCTAAGTCTGGGCTGCCACACACTCCAATGTACATTATTGGCGCCAACTTGTTGGCCATTATAAAAAACCAAACCCACTTCCCTATAGTTCTCATGTGTTGCATTATCGAATGCCTCCATGGTATGCAAAGTCTTAAACCCCAATGTGCAATGGTTTAAAATATGATATATATTCACCACCCCAAATGGATACAAGGTCAACATTTAAATATGTATCTCATAACCTTAGGCTCTAAGCCTTAGAACCAATGCTCATTGAGCTCCTTAGGCTCCAAGCCCAGGTCCATGGCATATGAGATATGCCATGGTAAATTTTCTATTTATAAAACCAAGAATTGGTCTTTAACCCAAGTTATAAACCTGTTAAGAGTAAACATATAGGTTAGTACTTTAAATAAAATAAGCATGTAATACAAATAGAATAGGGTATGAACAGTTGATAATAATTACCCCAAGAACTTTAAATTCCATTAAAAATACCGAGTCATTTCATGCAATGATAGGTGTGGTGTTGACATTGTCAATACTACTAGTTTGTAAAGAACAGTAATAAACCACCAATACATGTCACTAGCAGCAAGTATGAACACTAGTCACCAAGCATACAGTTTTCCGTAACAAGTTTACCGTCGCTAAGAACACATGCACATAAACAAGTTAAGAGTGCTTTATTTCAATAGAACTAAGTAAGCATGATAGATGAGTAAATACTTTTACCTCTTAGGCAGTACATGGGAAAAATAGTCTTGCCACTCCACCCACCTTGGTTCCAGAAACAAAGATAAGTTAGAACTAGGTATACAACATAAGCACATGTAAAATAGGAAAGTAGTCTATCATCAAAGTATCTAACATAAACAACAAAGCATAACCATAAGAATCAAATAGTAATCAACATTACGACATCATAAGCACAAATAGTAAACAATAGAAATAATCATAACTGAAGTAAGGGAGTAAGACATAAGAACAACTTCTGAAAATTCAGCAGTACGATAGAGTATGACATATTATGGAAGTTTAAATAATGTCCGGAATAGGTTTTGTATAACTAGGCTAATAATTTTTATTTTTTTTCAATTTTTAGGGACATTACAAGTGGTATCAGAGCCCAGTTTCAACAATAAGATACCAATGGGTGTTCCAAACATTCGCTGCAAAGAAAATAAAGTATGTTTGTAAATATAGTTAACTAACAAAATGTTTTCTCGTGATTTAAAATTTGCAATTTACAGGAAATTTTTACAGAACATATCATATCATGAACACTGAAGAAGATGATAGCCGACAAGGAAAGATGAACACCCCCACCTAGGAAGAAGAAATCGCAGTGGAACTAAATTCTGATATTTTGAAGACCATACACAGTCTTCAAGCATAATTACAAAGTTTCAGAGAAGATAGCTTGAACGAGAGAAAGGAACATCAAGCCATAAATGAAGCATTACTAAGAAATATGAGGGAGGAATCCCGTAGGGGAAACCCACTCATTCCACAAACAGTCCAAAAGGGAACCTTGCTAGAAACAAGCCAGTAGCCCAAGAGAAGAAGAAAAAGAGGAACGTACCCCTGAATCTCGAGAAGGAGATCATCACAGCCCTTCCATTGATGACTATCTTTCCCCATGCACGAAGAGACAAAGAAATGATGATAACGTATAGGGGGAGTTCAAAAAAATAAGAGCCCCAACCTATGAAGGTGAAGTAAACACGAGAGAGAAAAATTAAGAATGGATGTTGGGAATGAGAAAATATTTTCAATTTCATAACTACTCAAGAGATATGAAGGCTCAGATTTCCATCTATAACTTAAATTGAAAAGCAATAATATTGTGGAGAGATTTGAAACACACTAAGAAATATGAGCTAAGGGAGATACATTAGAGTAACTGCCACAAAATATTTCAAGAAAAATATATGTCAGAAAGATTCTTCGACAAAAAAGTAAAAGAGTTTCATGAACTATGTATGGGATCCATGACTATGGATGCCTTTATCAATATATTTCTAGATCTGTTACATTATGTACCATACATCAAGAATGAAAAGGTAAAAATCCATCATTTTTTAGGATGTCTTCCTCCCAACTTTCAGGAAAGGATTGAGTTCGACATGCCTAAAACCTTGGACACCACATTGCACAAAGCTAGGCGCTACTATGAGCATGGACAGCTAAGGAAAGAGAACATTAACAGAAACAAAGACAAGTCTAGGAACTTCTCTGATAACTGCAAAACAGGGTTTAACCCACCCCCGTACATGAAACAAAACAACTTTTTTTCAGCTAACAAGCACTTCAACAAATCGAGTACGAAACCCTACGTACCACTCCAAATTCTAACAAGCCAGTAGCAGCTGGGGGAGCCAATGCTACCCCGATACATATCAAATGCTGCAAGTGCAACAGACCTCATTATGCCTGAGATTGTAATAAAAAGACCAATGGGTTCTTGCAAAACTTAAAAGAATAACCAACCATAGAGGACATAGTTGGAACCCCGCGGATTTATGAAGCTTTGGATGGCTAATAGGAAGACCATCAAGCTACCATGGTTGAGATAGAAGGTGAGATATTTAACACTTCTATTTCAATACTTATTGACCTTGGTGCTTGCAAGAACTATGTTTTGCCTAAAATTATTGATGATTGCAAACTAGGAAAAGTAAAACATGATAAACCTTCGTTGGTTCAGTTAGCCACCAGTACGAAACATAAAGTTTCAGAAATAGTTAAAGATTGTGAAGTAAACCTGAATGGTTTTTCCATGAAGGTAAAATTGAATATTCTACCCTTAGGGTCGTACGATATACTTATCGGCATGGACTAGTTGGAACAACACCATGTCAAGCTCGATTGCTTACACAAGTCAATCTTGTGTATAGATAGCCAACGGAATCAAGTGAAGATTCAAGGCATTCCCAAGAAATTTTTTGTAAGGAAAATATATGCCTTACAAGAAAAGAAATGCATTAGGAAAGGCTGAAAGTTGTTTGCAGTGAACATATGAGACATAGAGTCTAAGAGAGAACAACGAATAGAGGACTTTCCCATTCTTATATAATTCAACAACATGTTTCCCAAGGAAATCCCTGGATTACCTCCAAAATGAGACCTAGACTTTTCCATCGAACTGACACCAGGATTAGTTCCGGCTTCCAAAGCCCCTTACTGCATGAGTGCACCTGAGTTGGTAGAACTCAAACTACAATTGCTGGAATTGATAGAAAAAGGGTATATCCAACCATGTATGTCCCCTTGGGGAGCACTAATATTGTTTGTCAAGAAAAAGGATGGTACGATGCGTATGTGCATCGATTACCGTCAATTGAATAAAATGACTATCAAGAACCGATACTCACTCCCTAGTATCGATGAATTTTTCAATCAGGTAGGAGGAGCCAAAATATTTTCAAATATTAACCTATGATTCGAGTACCATTAGGTATGCATTTGCGACAAGGATATTCACAAAAATGCCTTTTGTACAAGGTACGAGAACTACGAGTTTGTAGTGATGTCGTTCGGGTTGACCAATGCACCTGCAAAATTTATGTGTATGATGAACAACATATTCAGTAAGTATCTGGATAAGTTTGTCTTGGTCTTTATATATGACATCCTAGTTTATTCTAAGAATAAAGAGGAACACGAAGAACACCTTTTCATAGTACTACGAGTGTTACGAGAACACCCGATTTACGCTAAGTTTAGTAAATGTGATTTTTACAAACCACAGATACAATAGATAGGTCACATTATCTCCGAGACACGGATAGTTATCGACCCAAAAAATATTAGAGCCATAGAGGATTGGCCTACCCCTACTAGTGTCACCGACATTAGGTCCTTTTTGGGATTAGTTAGATATTATTGAAAGTTCATTGAGAACTTCTTGACAATCTCTTGACCCATGACCTCTTTGCAAAATAAAACAAACAAGTTCTTATGGATGACCAAGTGCAAGGAAAGTTTTCAAAATCTTAAGCAGCTTTTGATGATAGCACGGATACTATGAATTGCGGATCCCCATGGGGATTTTGTTGTTTGCACAGATGCAAGTAAGGAAGGACTTGGAGGATTCCTCTTATAGAACGATCACGCGATCTGTTATGAATCATGAAATTTAAAAGAGCATGAGTAGAACTACCCTACGCACGATCTCGACTTAGCAGCCATCATCCACGCTTTGAAGATGTGGAGGTACTACCTCATGGGAAGGAAATTCCTTCTAAAGAAAGACAATATGAGTCTGAAGTATTTATTCGATTAAACAGAACTGAATGCAAGGCAAGTTAGATGGTTGGATTTCCTTAGTGAATACCATTTTGAGCTAAAGCATATTAAGGGAAAATAGAACAAGGTTGTTGATGCTTTTGAGTTGATGAACTCATATGATATATGAGGTGACTTTAAGCCAAATCGATGCATATTTGCATGAGAGGATTAGAATGGAAAACACAGTTGATCCTTTCTATGTAGAAATCCTCAAGAAAGTCCAAGAGGACAGGTTTTTTCAATAACAAAAATAATACAAGGTAGATGAATTAGGACTACAATGGTCCCAAGGAGAGATTGTACATTCTAGAAGGAGGGGAATGATTCTATCGAACATCCTCACGGAATTTCATAAAGAACCCTACTTGGGGCACCTTGGATATCAAAAGATGATATCCGCCTTCAAGAGACACTTTTTCTGGCCTAAGTTAAAGGCCAACATTGTGATGTTTATCATGAAATGTCAGAAATGCCAGCTAGTCAAAGCTGAGCATTAGCACCCTTCGGTATTGATGCAGCCACTACCCATTCCGGAATGGAAGTGGGAGGTCATTAGTATGGATTTTATCATCGGTCTACCGAAAAGTAAAAGCAAAATCATTCTATTTTTGTAGTAATTTACAATTTGTCAAAATAAACACACTTCATTTCTGTGAATTTGACCTACATTGCAGTGAAAATTGTCTATGTCTTATTGAAGGAGATATTTACATTGCATGGGATACCCAAGGAAATCATCTAGGATTGAGATGCTGAGTTCATGAGACACTTTTGGAGATCTTTATTTTCCCGATTAGAAATGCAGTTGAACTTTAGCATTGCTTATCACCCGCAGACAGATGGGAAGATAGAAAGAGTAAATCAGATTGTTGAGTACATGCTTAGGATGGATGTCATGAACAACCCCACTAAATGGGAAGGATACCTGCATCTTGTAGAGTTTTCATATAACAATGGTTACCAGGATTCCGTAAAGATGAGTCCCTTTGAGGTACTCTATGGATGGAAGTGTAGAACATGGGTTACTTGGCATATCCCGGTGGATCGGCTCATGTTAGGGCTTGATTTATTAATGGACTTGGAACAATTGATTACCAAGGTCCTAGTGAACCTTAAAGAAGCACAAGACTGCCAGAAAATTTATGCGAATCAGAAAAGGAAAGATAAATATTATCAAATAGGTGACAATGTCTACTTGAAAGTAAAAGCAAAACGAAGCTCGTTGAGCTTGGGAAGGTGCACAAGTTAGCACCTAGGTTTTGTGGACCTTTTGAAATACTAGCCAAGAGAGGACCAGTGGCATAGGAACTAGAATTACCCGTACACATAAGAGTCCACAATGTTTTCCATGCATCATTATTAAAGAAATGTGTTTATGATACGAAACATGAAGTTGATTGGTCCTTATTATAGGTGGAACCTGAAGGGGAGTTTTCCATGAACCTATTCATATATTGGACAAAAGAGAGGTGCAGCTCATGAAGTGCACCATAGTCCAGTTGAAAGTGCAATGGAAGCACTTTGAAGCCGATGAGGCTACTAGGGAGAATGAAGCCACCGTGAGAAAGTCTTACCCCACCTTGTTTCATGATGTCATTCTGACTCCCTAGAAAACAGAGACAGTGTTGTTCTAAGTGGTGAGGGATGTAGTATCCTGAATTTTGGACCTAACACTTATAGGCATGATCCTATTGATTATGATGTTATATTGATATTTTATTTTGATATATTGGGTCGAAGACCCCACTACATATGAACATGATTATTTGTCTTATAGATTGGGCATTAGCCAATTGTTGACGATATATATATGCTTGTTTGTGTTGGGCCCTAAAGCACATGATTGATGAGATTTTTTTTGTTGAGTAAGGAGCTCCCGAGCACACGAGTAGTTAATATTGTGTTGAGCGAGAAGCTCTCGAGCACACAAGTAATGATATTTTTGTTGAGTGTGAATCTCTGGAACACATTAAAAGATAAGTGGGAAGTGTTGGGAATAATCCATGGATCCTTCCATGTTGATGTTGAGCATAAGCTATGGAACATCGGATCGTTGGCCATTATATCCCTACATGTATCGTACAAGTACATCCTAGAATTAGTGTTGAGAAAAGAGCTTTGGAATGGCACTAAGTTTGTAATTCCCTATTTTTAGCATTGAGTATGGGCTCTGGTAAGTGCTAGGAGTTACTGAAAAGAATTAATGATTCCCGAGTGAAAACGACTCGAGAAAAATATTGATCTCATCAGACTTATTTATAAGTGATCAAATGAAATTTCAAATTTCTGTATTCTCATCAAGTACTAAAGAACTACCATGTTATACGAGGGAATCCAACAATCAAGGATGTTTAGAGTTTCCTAGCCTAGTAGACCTAACCATCTACCTGATGACCTTAATGAAGAAAGTGTCATAAGTCTAAGGATCACAATATGTGATGCCCCAAGACAAATGTTATATTATTATGTATTTTATAAATGGTATGAATAAAGATTAAATATAGTAATAATATTAATAATATGAGAAAGAAGGAAAAGTTCCATCTATTACTATTATTACTAAGATAAAAATTAAATAGAATAATACCTACAAAAGTCAAATTAGGTACTAGCTAAAATTTTCTAAGTTAAATATTAAAAGTACTAAATTAAATGAAAAGGGTTAAATCAAGAAATGAAGCAATTCTTGATTTAAGTGCCCCCTTAAGTGAAAAGTATTTCTATAAAGTCTCAAGCCAACGAAAGGCTTGGGGACCGGATCTATCCTTTTGGAGTCATTATTCTGCTTGGTAATTTTTCAAGAGAGAGTTCTTGGAGAACATTTCCCTAATAGGAAGAAGGAGAACTGATCCACACCTGATATGCAAAACTAGGACACCCTAACCTTAGGTGCTCTAAGCTACTTGCATGTTGGAACCAGCTCGGGGCAATCCACATTGAAACTAGGAATGGTTCCGGGTCATGGTTGGGTAGAACGTGGTAGTTCCCAAGTGATTCGGTTATCTAATACAGAGGTCAGATATGCCTATGAATTGTTAATACTGGTTATTTGAGTGTGCAATTTTCAGCCATTAAAGGAGCTTAAATTTATAGGTATGAGATCCTAAACTTCGTATTTCATTTTCTGGAATAAATGTTGGATAAATTAGGCAAATTATTACATGATAGAATCTAACCCTATGTGTTTGTTTTCTTCTTTAAATCTTCTAGGGTTTACATTTTAAATTATAACCCTAGGCTATAATTTATTTCCTATGCTAGATTTATCCATGTTTTGTTCATCTAGTTCACTTCTATAAATTTAATTCATGTATAAATATCCATCAAGGGTTTTGAACTTTAGTTTTACTTATTTATTACATTTTACTGTTTCAAAATGTGCTTCCTACAAACTCGATTTTATTTCAGATCTATTACATAGTTGTTCTTGGGCCTACATACTCTAGTGACAGATTTCATTTGTTATAGAGCCATGTTTAATTCAATACTACTTCAGATCTAAAGCTTCATTTAAAACCTATATTAGCATTCTCTAATTATAATAAAAAATAAACTAACGAGTATACTATTGGTATATTTATTAACAGTTATAAAATATAAATATAAATCCAAGTTACAAACACATTAATTATGACTTAATACAAATTATGAATATCCCATACTAAATCTATGTTAAGAATCAGTGAAGAATTTTCAAGGTCTATACAAATAAACCTACTCCCATTAACCAAATATTTTCCATTAACTAAGTATTACCTCAATACTAATTAAGAGACCAAGTAAATCGAAACTCTATATGGTCCATGATTTATAAATAATTATAATAGTACTTTTTACAAAATCATAAACAGTAATACCATTGCCAACGTTATAAACCTTGGCATAAATATACAAATTCAATCCATCTAAAACATTATAATTATGCATAATGAGAATCACACCCATAAGTTATAAGGCCCAAATAAAAGCCACATTATTATTTCATATACAGAAATCATATGATAACCAAGCATTTGCATGAAGGTCACATGTACAAATCCTGTAGGCACCCATTTGCGAATTCGCATACATAAAATACGATGCCCTTTACATTAAAAACCACCATAACATTAATACACAGTAATTAATTTACATCAACCATATAACAAATAATGATCGCATCTTTACCATATTAAATTAAGAATTATGTAAGTGCAATGAGGTCGTAGAATCGAATCATGTGGACACTTAGAATGCCCAAATTGCAACCATTGTAAATAATAAACCCTCAATACCGTAAACGACATAGGGTCAACCCATGTAGGGTCCTAAATATTTTATAAAGCCATGGTGTATCAACTACACACAAGATGTAAAACCAACTTAAAATCATTACACATTGTTCGTAAGACCTTTACAAATCCTTATGCTCTAAATCCATGGCCAGGAACCATTATTAAACTTCCAATTAAATTAAATAAACTATTTTGTGCCTTGTCAACGAATCACTCACAACAACGAATTGCCACACACGGTTTACACCCACGACCTCCCTTAACATTTCATTTACACATTAAAAACATTAATTGTAAATATGAATCTTTTCATTATCGCAGCCACAATGGTGGGTTCAAAATCTATTCATGGCGTGGCCCCAAAAGCCATCAACGATGACTGTTTAAGTCATCCAAGTAACTAATACAACCAACGTAAGCGAATGCCACATAAAACACATAAATAGTAAAAATAAAATGAAAAAGTGCAATATAATAAATATCAACGCAACACAAGTTTATATACACAATAATTTGAAACCAAAATCAAGATATGCGGTCATTCCTCTAGCCATTGCACCATTGCAAGAAATTGTGCTACCAATATTCACATCATAGTAATCAAAACCATGAATTTACAAATTACATGCAGAGCCCGTCAAAGGAACCAAGTTTCTCTTCACAGCTAAAACAATCATTTAAACTACATTCCATTACATTTAAATTCAGGCCCTAAAGCCATCAAAACCGAAAACAAAACGCATCCTTTGAAACCAGAACTCAAGCAAACCCCAACCAACGATGAGATAAAACTCAGTCTCAACCATGAAATCCAAGAGAGGACAAGTATAAACTTGTTATCAGGCTTACCGTAAAGGAATTGCTTTTCCCACGGCTTGTTTGCAAAGCTACGAACCATGCCTCTCCTTGGCATCCCTATAACCTACAACCACAACAATACATGATAATGAGAAGTATGAATTCGTGGAGTAAGATACCAACAAACAATGAATGCTATAAAAACTACAACGATTTCCATACCTGTTATCCAAATGGAAGTAGCATTCACCATACTCGGCAGGAGAAAATGGTAAGCAATGAGCTGCAAAAATGACCAAGCCCATCATGAGCCAAGCCCTAAGTCTAGGCTGCCACACACTCCAATGCACATTAATGGCTCTGTTGACCATTATCAAAACCCAAACCCAATTCCCTATAGTTCTCATGCATTGCTTTATCAAATGCCTCCATGGTATGTAAAGTCTTAAACCCCAATGTGCAATGGTTTAAACTATGATATATATTCACCACCCCAAATGGATACAAGGTTAACATTTAACATATGTATGGCATAAACTTAGGCTCTAAGCCTTAGAACCAATGCTCATTGATCTCCATAGGCTCCAAACCTAGGTCCATGGCATATGAGATATGCCATGGTAAATTTGTTATTTATAAAACCAAGAATTGGTCTTTAACTCAAGTTATAAAAGTGTTAAAAGTAAACATATAGGTTAGTACTTCAAATAAAATAAACATGTACTACAAATAGACTAGGGTATGAAGACTTGATAATAATTACCTCAAGAACTCTAACTGCCATTAAAAATACCAAGTCGTGTCATGCAATGATAGATGTGGTAGTGACCTTGTCAATACTACAAGTCTCGTCACAGTAATAAACCACCAATAGGTGTCACTAGCAGTAAGTATGAACACTAGTGACCAAGCTTTCAGTTTTGTGTAACAAGTTTACCGTCGCTAAGAACACCTGCACGTAACCAAGTTAAGATTGCTTTAGTTCAATAGAACTAAGTAAGCCGACTACACGAGTAAAGAATTTTACCACTAAGGTGGTACATGGGAGAACTAGTCCCTCCACTCCACCCACTTTGGTTCCAGAAACAAAGATAAGTTAGAACTAGGTATACAACATAAGCACATGTAAAAGTGCAAAGTAGTCTATCATCAAAGTATCTAGCATACAAAACAAAGGGTAACCATAAGAATCACATAGTATTCAACATTACGACATCATAAGCACAAATAGTGATCAAGAGTAATAATCATAACTGAAGAAAGGGAGTAATACCTAAGAACAACTTATTACAATTCAGTAATAAGATAGAGTACGACACATTCAACAATTTTAAATAATGTATGGAATAGGTTGTGTCTAACTAGCCTAATAATTTTTTTTTGTTTTTTCAATTTTTAGGGACAGTACAAATATTCACTAACCACTTTAGTTGTGGCTGTGCTAGTATAAAAATACTATACACCCTCGAAAATTAGATAATATACTCATCCATCTTTTAGATAATACATAATCCATATATCATATAATTGTATTTGTAATTAATATTATATCTAATATATAATACTTGTGGCTCAATAGCCTCAAGTCACATTGAGATTTACCATATAGTTTTCCATGGAAATTAAAGACTTTGAAAAATCACTTTAAGGAAAACAATACCAAACACAATGTAAAACAAAGGGCCCAAAATTAGAAAGCTATATAGAGTTTGTCTTTACTCTAGTAATTGTATTATCATTTTCGTTTATAATAATATAATTAAAAAACCCTTATTCCATTGACCTTGATTAGGATACAAAGGTAACTATTAGCTTATAATGATTCAAAACTATGAGTTAAAAAGCTCAAACAATATCAAAAATAAATTGCAACTTACAAAAAGTACAACACATTTTCAATACCTCAACCTTTACTATTTAAACTTAAAAAGGAGCACATATATAAATTGCAACTTACAAAAAGTACCACACATATTCAATACTTCAACCTTTGCCATTTAAACTCAAGAAAGAACAAATTATATATTCAATAATACAAATATTGTTATTACAATATTCTATTATTTATAATTATATATTGTTAGGAAACCATTTCCAAAACGCAAACTAAGATACCTTTCATCAATAAAATTATTATTCTACTACTTACACTTATATATTGTTATCATAATTTAGTCCATTTCATTCGAAGATGTTGTTTTATTACTCTATTTTTACATTGAATTTCTTATTCTGTTAATAAAATACAAAACAAGAAGTTTAACCATGTCGATACCGTAAACGTCACGGGTATAAATGTAAAAAAAAACATTGTCATGGGAGGACGTGATCAAACCTTGATTGAAAGATAAGATCTGTAAATGAAAATAGAGAGGGCGAAGACAACACACATATGATGGATATTGAAAGAGCAAAACTGGTAGGACATTTATATATTAAAAAAAATGGAGATTTGTAAATACACGAATCGATTTTCAAGAGACATAGTATGGATATTGAAACAGCAAAACTGGTAGGACATTTATATATTAACAAAAATGGAGATTTGTAAATACACGAATAGATTTTCAGACACAAGCCGTGGAGGGAATACAGGCCAGAGCTCCTGCATCCTGAGTCATCGCTGGTACTAAGCTTCCACTGGCAACTTGAAATGTTTGGGTTCCCGTGTACATTGGAAGGGTATTTCCCTTACCAGATGGATCAAAGTATGCTCCATTCAAAAACACATCGCCCACTGACTCCCACAACCATCCGGCCGGACAAGAAGAAGCAGCGGTA
>LPNX011046883.1:47353-60671 GCA_001517045.1 Pseudotsuga menziesii
CCCGCGATAGCGATAGAGACTGATATGTTAAAGCCCGTCATTCCGCCCATTGATCTGCCTACTCTTAACAATTCGACCCAACACTTGAAAATAGAGAGGGAACCGAACACAGCTTGAGCTTCAAAATAGAGAGGGAACGGGATCACATAATTTTGCTTTGCTTTGCTTTGCTTCTCGCTGTATCTTTAAACCTAACTTATATAGCGGCCATCGATCCGTGGCTAGACAAAAAAATAGATATATTTAGATAATTAATGATACATGTTAATGGTTAGATATATTTAGATAATTAATGATAAATATTAATGGTTGACATTTTCTTAAAAATAAATAGATCATAATGGTTGACATTTTGTTTTAAATCAATACATCATAATGGTGTGAAAGTCTCATGATTATAATTAAATATATATTTTTTATGGTATATAATTACTTGTTAAATATCTTAAAATCTAAATATTAATTATGGACTTGGTTAATAGATGTAAATTAATAATAACTAACTTTTAAAACTAACTTTATGGCGGCCATAGATCACTTAGTTAAGTGAAGAGCCATAAATGTATTTAGTTTTTTATGATTTAAATTTAGGTAATCATTATGGTTTTTAGTTGATATTTTTCTTGGTGAAGGAATAAATTTTTAGATTGTTAAATTTAAGTAATCATTAATGTTATTGGTTGATATTTTGGTTTTGGTGAGGGAATAAATTTTTAGATTATGAATTTTGGTTAAGAAGAAATTTTAAAAAATTAAAATTAAATTTTCAAGTTATGGAACTTTAGGTATGAGAGTGGTTTTTGGGTTTTTGAATTTGTTAAATTCATTTTTATCCTCAAAATTGCAATTAAAATATACTTAAATTAACATTCTCTAAGAAATGAATAAATCAAACTAAATATATTTATTAAATATTTAAAACTAGTATTCATTTGATATATATCATAGTTTAAATATTAATTATTGACTTGATGAAAAGGTGTGAATAGATAGCAAGTAACTTTTTACTTTAACATGAATATATAATAATCATAATAATAAGAAGAGGAAGAAGAAGAATACTAATTACAATAAGTAATTTTCTATCTTAATGTGAATAGATAATTTATAAATATATTAAATGTAGATTTCGTTGTTATTTATTAATATCTACATATTAATAATTTTTATAAAAATGTTATAGATAATAGTCCATTAGTTGGTTTAAATGATTATAGAATGAAATGTTCTTATTACCACCTCACCAAGTATTTGTTAAAGAATAATAGGAAAAAGCTGAAATCAAATCTTAACATGTCTAGACTACTATAGTACTAAATGATTCCTAAATATTCTAACTAAGATATATAGTTAGTATTGGGATATTAGCCATTATACATTGTACTATTTAAAAATAATAATTATTGTTATTATAATGTATATATTTAATAGGTATAATAAATAATAATGATCATAGTTTGGATCTAAAATATCCATTATACGTGGGAAATATTTCTCAAGTACATTCGAAAGGCATTCTACCCACACAAGTACATTGAGCAACAATATAAGAAGTGGTCATCACTAAGGAATCATGGCGAGACTTGGCATTCAAGAAGAACATAAATTGATTGTTTTGAAGTACGTGAGTGGATTATCCCCATACATTCACAATAGATGGAATTTCTCACTATTAGTACACTTACAGATGCATTCCACTATGCCAATAATCTTGAAGATAAACAGAAAAGAAAAGCATGCTTTGTGACCAAGTCGATAGGTCAGGCATCTCATAAGAAGCCACCATTGAACCCCGACAAGTCAAGACACCCTTCTCAACTCACCCCACCAAAATAAGACCATGGAGACATCACTCTCAAAATGACAAAAAGGAATGTAGAAAATAACCCCCTCCCAAAAATGGCATGATTAACACAATTCATCATGGTTATATCTCTGAATGCAAGTCCCGGAAGACATTTTTGGAAAAAATTTCAACCTCTCACTTGTCTGACAAAACCATGGTAGAATCTGACCCATAAGCATAGAACCTTTTGAAATAGACATCGACCACTCTAACAGACTTTTGAACCTTTTGATACTTTACTTAATATGCCCAATCCTCTATTTTCATTGTTAGATACTATACTTGTGTTAATAACACATTACATGGAATACATCAATATCCTATGGGGTATTGTTTTGCTAGGTTACCCTGTCTACTTTTGCTGTTAAAAATTTACAATCAGTCTTTAAATTGCATTCTGCGTGTGAGAATTGTCCTTAACATTAGATTGAAAAATTACTAATTAGTTCTAACCACAACTTTAGATAAGCCTAACATTTCTCATGCCTACAACCTTCCTTATATATAAAGGGTGTCTTCAAATTTTCCTCAAGCAGTGAAGATTTTCTATGTTGCCCAATACTTAGGGTTTTGGGATTCTTTGCAAATATTTGATAATATCAAATTCTTTTCCTGAAGTAAAGTAAACACATAATTTTCATTATTCCTAGTAATCATTATTACCATTTATGTTGTTATATCACTGTTAACATTTATTTCTAGGAACCTCTGCATTTTCCTTTCATAGCTTGTTACTCATTCTAGGTGGTTCCTTATGTTTAACAGGTGTCCGTTAGTATGAGGATATGCATTTATTGTTAGAGGCAATTCTAAGAAAGAACTATCTTCTTTAATAAATAGGGAGTAAAGTTTATATCCCAACCTCCCATGGTAAGGGTGTAATATAAACACAACCTTTACGAAAAATGGAAGAATTACTTGCACAATTTTTTTTTGTTTTTAACCCACCGATAATGTAATAGCATACATTTACCCTGCTATTTCGTTACCTTACCCTCTTAGTCACCTCCTTCCATCTTTTCAAATTACTGAGATGAGTTGTTTCCTCATTCATCATTGCCATGCATCCAAAAACAAGTTCATTGGATTAGTTAGTTTTTAACATCTTCCTACATTCTAATTTCATGCTGAGCCCAAATCGGCCTAAGTGTTGTCACTTTAGCTCTGATACCATTTGTAATAGTCCCCAAATCCAAATATAGGATTCATAATAATTTCCAAAAGAGGCATACTTATGTGTAACCCTAAACTATCATTTTGGCATACCCAATTTCTCTAATGCACATTTCAACATACATTGACCAGAAACTTCTTGCTAAAATATGGGTCTCTAAGGAAAAATTTATTATTTCAATCACTGCTCTTTATCCATAATGTATTTAACCTCAATGGTGCCGAGTTATAGATCTTCCATTCATGTTAATAACATATTTTTACAATCGATCAACATATAGGCTATAGGCTAGAAACAAAGTTGGAGGGGCTCCTGCGGCAGTCAGCGGAGGTGAAAACTAGGTTTTTTCCGAGGTGTAGCAGGGCGAGGAGCGCTTAGGCCGTGCGGTTTTTTCCCTCGGGAAACGACCCTAGGCCTCCTGCTATGTGCCATGGCGACATCGGGGCACGGGGATATTTCCCAGGAAGGAGGGGATCCCGTGCTTGGAGAGGAGAAGTTAGCCGAGGAAGGAAAGGGAGATGGGAATCATCCAGGCCCCACATAAGGCAAGAAGGCTGGGTTGGGAGGTTTCTTGCCGAAGATTTCCTCTATCCCAGTGATTCAGATCAGATCTGAGGCAATTAGAGGAAAGATCGAGTCATGGAAGGAAAAATACCTAATAGGGAAATTTGTGGGGGTACATGCAAAGGAGAAAGACCTCATTAAATGGATAAATGGGGTGTGGAACCCTAAGGGTGATTATGACCTTCAGTTAGGCTCAAAGGGTTTCTTCACTATTATCTTTTTTAACCAGGAAGACAGAGATAGAATCATGGAGAGAGGCCCGTAATTTTTCTTCTCGGATGGGTTATACCAGCGCCCATGGAAGGAGCATTTTAACCCAGAGACGGAGGATATGATGGTTGCCCCGATCTCGATTCGCATCTTCTCTCTCCAGAGTGAGTACTGGGATATGGAGACTCCGAGGGACATAGGAAACACCCTGGGGGAATTCATAAAAATAGTAGAACAAACCAAGATCCAAAGGTATACCTCCTTTGCATGGATCTATGTCTATATGGATCTCTCTAGGGGGCTCCAAGAAGCAACTAGTCTAAAATGGGAAGACAAATAATGGATTTAGCCCATCGACTATGAGAAAATCCCATTCAGATGCCGTCACTGTCATGACTATGGTCATCTTGGAAGGAACTGCCCCAAACTTAGACCTGGGGCTAACTCATATGCACCCCGTCCGGATAAGGATGCTAAAGCGGATGGGTTCACTCAAGTCAAGAAAAAAAGGAGAAGAAAAGGGGGTGGAAAAACCAATACAAGAAAGGAGCCGGTGACAAAGGAGCACAAACCTAGAAATCCCTTTGAGGCTTTAGGGTCATTTACTGAGGACAAAGGAACCCCAGCCGAGAAACCAATAGCTGAGGAGCAAGAAAATCTCAACAAATCCCTAGAGGAAGAAGATGTCCAACAGATGGAAGGGACGAAGGAGGAGGAAGGCGACGACATGGAACTAGGTGAGTTAGACCTTGATGTGATTGAGGAAGAATGTGGGAAGAAGGGCCAAGGTTACGTATCACGACGCTAGATCGAACTCCTACAGGAGGAAATCATTCGAACGGACGCCCATGAGAGTCTTGGGATCGATCCAGATGCTCAGAAAGGTAGTAAGAGGAAATCCCTGGAAGAAGAGCTACGAAGAGGAAGGAAGATGAATAAACAACACATAGCAGCAGTGGGAGTTCGACTGATTGAATCCATCCAATACCCCACAATCAGGGCATCCTTCTCCAAAGTTAAAAAGAGTTGTCAATGAAGATCATATCATGGAATATAACGGGGTGTGGCAGCACCAAGAAGTGGAAAACGCTAAACAAGAAAATTAGGCACGAAACCCCAGATATTCTTTTCCTTCAAGAAATAAAGTGCAGCCTTGGGGGGTTAGAGAAGATTAAGGAGAAAATTTGGAAAGGTATTCATCTCATGGCTCTGGATGCTGCTGGTCAATTTGGAAGTGTGGCAATCTTGTGGTAGCCTCGGACTGTGGAGCTCATTGATTGGCGAGCCAACAAGTTTAAGGTCATGGAAGACTTCTATTTTTTGGATTCGGGGGTGAAGGGATCCCTACTGAATGTTTATGGCCCCAGTAGTTTCCCTGAAAAGCAGTCTTTCATGGATCTCCTCAGCTGGTTCAAAGAGAAAACTAAGAGGGGAACATGGGTGCTTGGTGGGGATTTCAACTTGATTGCCAATCTTGGGGAGAAGAAGGGAGGTAGATGATTCTTGGACAAATACCAGGAAGCCTTCTGTGATTTTCTACCCCAGAGCTCACTCGTTGATGTAGAGACAGGGAATGGTTGGTACACTTGGAACAACAATAGAGGGGGGGATCATTTGGTGGCCTCACACCTGGATCACTTCCTGGTGTCTAAAAAATATCATGCACAGCACGGGGGAGATTATGGCTGATGTTCTCCCAGCAGCTAGCTCAGACCACTGGCCCATCAGCCTTTCTTGGGATTGTTCTTGCTCTCCTATGGGAAAAAAATTTCGCTTTGAACACTTCTGGACGAAACACAGAGACTACAAGGACCTTGTCAGTCAGTGGTGGCAGGAGATGGTTCACCCCCTAGGGACCATTATGTTTTGATTTCAGCAGAAAATCAAGGCTTTGAAGGCCAAAATCCACATGTGGAATAGGGAGGAATTCAGAAACATCTTTGAGGACAAAAAAATTTGCTAAATAGTTTGGACCTCATTAATAAACAAGGTATGGAAGTAGGTTGGGATGAGGGCATGAAAGTCAGAGAAAAGGACTTAATGAGCCAGCTTGAGGCTAGGGAAAGGCAGGAGGGAATATACTGGAAAAAGAAGGCGAGGGTTAAATAGCTACAGGAGGGAGAAAGAAATACCAAATTCTTTCATAACTCAGTGATCTAGAATAGGAACAGTTCTAAAATCCAAAAACTTAAGAAAAGGGATCGCAACAGGGTGGAAACTAGATGGGATATTGAAGCTAAACTCACACAACACTTCTCTGAGATTCTTAGTGTAGATGGTGGGGACAGAAGTCAAGATATTGAGCGACTCACCAGCTTAGTTACCAGGGAAGTCACTACTGAAAACAATGAAATGTTGACCAAGCCAATAGGGATGCAAGAGGTGGAGGAAGCTGTCAACCAAATGGCTCTAGGAAAAGCCCCTGGACCTGATGGCTTCACAACCAACTTCTTTCACCACTTCTGCGACCTTGTCAAGGAGGATGTACTGGATATTATGGAGGAATCCAGGAACAAGAGGGGAGTCCTTAAAGCCTTCAATGCTACCTTCCTCACTTTAATTCCCAAAGAGGCAGGGGCGGACACTTGTGACAAATTCAGACCGATAGCACTATGCAATGTCATTTACAAAATTATCTCCAAGGTCATTACAAATCGGCTCAAACCCCTTCTCCCGAAGCTTATTAGCCCGGAGCAGTCGGGTTTTGTGGAAGGAAGACATATCTTGGATGGGGTTAATCTTGTCCATGAGGTGCTGCACTCGCTCAGAATCACGAGGGTTCCAGGTATGATGATCAAGCTTGGCATAGCAAAGGCGTATGATAAACTAAACTAGAAATTCATGGAGAAGATTCTGGAGGCCTATGGTTTCTCTCAAGGTTTGGTGGAGTGGGTCATGGGTTTAGTCACAACACCCTTCTTCAACATCCTCCTTAATGGATCCCTAACTAAAACTTTCCATCCATCTCATGGTATTAGATATGGTGATGCTCTGTCTCCATTCCTCTTCATTCTTATGGCTGAGGGTCTGAGTCATCTCATCGCATCCCAGGCTGGTCGGGGGGAAATAAGGGGAGTAAAGGCTCGTGAGGGGGCGCCACCTCAAACACACCAACAATTCGTTGATGAAACTATGCTCATGGGGCACCCTTCAGTCCAAGAATCGCTCAGCTTCAAAAATAACCAGGATCTCTTCGCAAGGGCCTCAGGCTTGGTGGTCAACTCAAATAAGTCTCAGGTTTTCTTTGATAACACTCCTCTGGCCACTTAGAGGAACATCTTAAGGATTTTGGGGTTTTTGAGAGGTGCTTTTCTGTCCAAATACCTTGGGATTACCCTAGGGTTGGGAAGGCCGCAAAAAGAGCCATGGCAGGAGCTTTTGGATAGATTGAAACAAAAAATTTCAAGCTGGGTGTTGCGTCCCTTAAATTTCCCCAGTAGATTGATCTTGGTCAAATCAATTATGCAAGCTATGTCGGCTTACCTCTTCTCGATCTTGGCCACCCCCAACTCTATCCTCAAGGAAATTCAAAGATTACAATGCAATTTTTTGTGGGGGGGCTACGAGGAGAAAGCTAAATTCTCTTTGCTATGTTGGGAGGATGTTTGCAGGCCAAAGGAGTAGGGAGGTTTAGGCCTCAGAGATCTTGAAGTGATGTCAGAGATCCAAGGAGCCAAAGTATGGTGGCTATGGGTAAATCATACCTCGGAGCCCTGGGCTAAACTTTGGCACATTAAATATGCTTAAGATAGGCTTATACAGCATCTGATTAGATTCAACGAGTCCCCAAGTGGTTCTCCCATATGGTTGAAAGCTTTGGCAGGTAAGAATATTGTTCAGGAGCATAGTTTCTGGGCGATTAGGGATGGTAGCAGGGAAAATTTTTGGGAGGATTCGTGGAACTAGCTTCCCATCCTTGGTCGTGACCTAAGATGGTTGCACATTAAGGATCAGTCAATTGAGGGGGGCAAGATCCAGGTGAATCAGTCTTGGATGATTGGGGCTCATACGGAGCAACACCAATGGGATTTTCAAGAGAAACCCGAGCTCACTAGTGAGGCGGATTGGGAGGCATTTCAGGAAGAACTAAGCAAATGCTTCATCAAGGCTCAAGATGGTCCAGATGTCTTAAGATGGGGATACACCACTAGAGGTTCCTTTACCATTAAGGAGGCCTATAACATTAGGATCACTTGTCGTGCCATGGGGGATGACATTTGGAAGAAAATTTTGGTAGTCAGCCTCTGGCCCAAGGTTTGCCTATTTGTGTGGTTGGTTTTCCAGGGGAGGATCCTCACCAGTGAAAACTTAAGAAAGTGAGGGGTGCAAGGACCCTCTCAATGTTTCTTATCCACCCGAGAGGAGGAATTCATGAGCCATATTCTAGATAGTTGCACTTATGCAGTAGCAGTGTGGGACAAAGTAGCGATGGGATTTCAATGGAGTGACAGAAAGAGGGGCCAACCATCTCAAACTATTCGTGAATGGCATCCAAAAGCTTACAATAACCCTATCATCAGAGCAATCTGGGATGCCTTCCTAGGTATGGCTATGTGGTGCTTATGGAAGGAAAGAAATGCCTGAATTTTCAGGGACCAACGTAAAGATGTGGAGACGGTGTGGAAAACGGTGAAGGACAACATGTTATCTTCGATCCAATGCATGCAGTGGCACAATCAGGACAATATTATCCCTCACGAAGATGTTCATATGGTTGCGAATTGGGGTCTTGATAGAACCATGATGGAAGGTCTGCGACAACGGGATAAGATCTGTCAACTTTCCAGCCCAAACATCTGGTCTGTCCCTCCCCCCCAATTCTTCAAGCTAAATTTTGATGGCGCATCGAGGGAAAACCTAGGCCCGGTCAGCTTTGGGGGTCTTTGTCACAACCATGATGGCAGGATTATGATGGTGTTCCTAGGATCAATAGGGATGGATACAAAGAACTCTACCAAATTGGAAGGCATAATTCATGGTATCAAGGTGTTAATCAGGGGTGACCATTTTCCTGTGATCATCGAAGGCGACTCCAACATCCTCATCCATATGGCCAAACGAATGATGAATGGGAAAATGTCTGAAAACATTTCTCCTAGCTGGTGCCTAGCTTACTGGTTGGACCAGCTTCACGCTCTCCTTCAATCCTATCGAGCGATTTCCTTCTGCCATGTCAGATGGGAGGCCAACAAATCTACCGACCTATTGGAAAACACTGGTGTGGAAGGCAGACCAGCCTTTTGATGCGACAAACTAGAGGCTTTCGAAGAGGAAGAATGGTCCCAACATTATTGACATCTGGCCTTAAGGGATGTGAACAAGGAGGCACAGATGGCATGTCTAGAAGATGGGAGGACAAGTGGGGATAGGAGGCACAAGCATGCCTACACGAGGCAGCCTAATGCTGTGTGGATGCTCTATTTTAAATGATCATTGCTACTGGTGGCTGTACTGCACCATCATTTTGGTTCATGCCATTGGAACTGATAAGATAGGCGATATGCGACAGGATCGTCGGCAGGATAGGGTTCTTAATTACCACAGGCAGGACAGTGTAGACTCCGGTAGGAGGGCTATCGTCCTCATGATATGCCTAACACACACTAAGGTCAGTGATGGGAGAGCTCCCATGTGCGCGCCTATTTCTTATTCTGTGGAGGTCAGGCCTCCCAACACTGAGTATCGAACCACAGGGTTCAGGCTCTCGATTCCTATTTCCAACCTGGTCTGTCCCCTGGTGTCTACCTCTGTGGGTATCCCCCAAAGCTGCTTCCTAATGCTCTCCTTCCACTTGCAGCTATGGATTATGGCCCCCAAATGAAAGTTTAGGAGGGATGTTTTCCTCGAAGAAGTGTCTGCCCATCCTACTGATACAGGGAAAGCCATTATGCGTCGGGCCCGTCAAACCACTAGGGTTCAGCTCTAGGCTCAGGAGGAGGCTGAATACTTCAAAGAGCACCTTCCTCTCAGAATTCATAGGGAGGTGGAAAGGGTGGTGGAAGATTTATGGGCCAAGGTGAAAAGCATGCCATGGGAACGACTACATGCGGAGGTGGCGGATTGGGTCCTAGATCCTAGAAACACTGTAGGACATGCCTCCACCTATGACTGTATGCTGATGACTTATTGGGTGACTATGCGCATGGTGGGTCATTCTTTGAAGATGCAAGAAGCCAAAGGAGAATGGGATGCAGAACTAGTGCCTTTCTAGAAAGAGCACAATAGCGAGTACCACACTATGCACCAGAAAATTGACATCCTTGCAGCCAAGTTGGGATGTCCTTTTCATCTGGTTGATCAACATGCTCTAGAGTATGCTCTGCCTCAGGAAAGGGACAATAGAAGTGGTCCAACAAAAGAAAAATTTCCAGTGGGCCTCCCGAACTCGGCAGTGCCCCAGTAGGCCGTTGCAGCATCCTCCCCGTCGGTGGCACCCCATTGGGGACCTTCTCCTCCTGGTCGGGTCCAATATTCTTTTATGTTTGAGTACTTTTATGATTTAGTTTATGCTAGCAGTTGCTTAGGTAGTTGTTGTAGTAGGAGCAATGGTAAATGTATAGCCCATGGGGATTTACGAGTTTATAGGCATTATAGAAATTTTGTTTTGATAAGGTAAGGACAACTCTGTAATTTTGATAAGAATTATGATAAGACTGAATGTAATATGGAAAACGTTTGTATATTTTTTGCAAAATAGACCTATTGCTACCTTTCACACACCTGGGTCACATGGCAGAAATCTTCAAGCCACTCGGTGTGTCCTTGGGGGCAAGTCTCAAGTCAAGGCTGTCGCCTTGTTCTTGAATCCTCTATTTAGGCTCAACTCCTAACAAAGCCAAGGGGGGTAGACCCTATTAAGTTACTAAGGATAATTACTTAGTGTTGTGATGTTAAATTGAATGAGATGCTTAGGAGTTTGCAATTTAACTATAGATAATCAAGGATGGCAAGATATAAAAGATGAACACACGAAAGCACAATGATGAGACACAATATATATATAAAATAAGAAAATAACCAGTGCCTTAGAATGGAGTCAAAAAATAGAAGCAATGTACTTGCATGTGCTTGGAGTGAGTGTTTTGTGATTGCCTCTTGGTATGTTTTAAGTTAAAATTTAAGTGTGAGTTGATTAAAATTAGGCAAAGGGGGGACTCGAGATATACCCAAGAGTACTTGGAGTATGTCCAAAACTAAACCTTCACGGCTACCCGCAAGGAATATGTGGGCTGAATGGAGTCTCTGGGGCTATTTTTCATAACGCAACCGTTAGGGTGTGACAGAGATCGGTGCTTCGAGGTCACTTTTCAGTAAGTTCCCACTTCCTTTGGGTATTTTTCCACCATGATGGTTTGATTTAGGTGTTGGATTTTCACCTGTTGGTTTGTTAATTTGGGAGAGTGAGTGCTAATTATACTAGTCACTCAAGTGATTTTGATACATATTGACTGATTGGATGAAACGCAACCAATTCTAGAGCATACACACTGGAGTCTTGTCAATTTTAGTAAATTTTACAATGGGTGTTCTTGTTTAAAAGAAAAACCCTCCAGGAACCTCTTTCGATCCAAGTGGATCTCAATCAGGGAATCAAGGAGGGGTTCATTTTATGATAGCTAAAAAAAACAAATGATCAAAAGAAAACAGATACACAATTCTATTTTTCTAATTAGTCCTACCACGAATCTCTTTCCCCTTTGGGGTCAATCGGGAAGTCGTGGGGTAAGTATTAAGATTACTTTAAAATGTAAAGTATGGAATATGAAATTAATAATAAAATAAACTATACTACCCTGCATATTAGATCAATGCTAGTTTGAAAATAAATGAGCAAAAAGGACACCGACGCAAATCCCCCCAGAGGGGATGGGGAATGGGCTCGAAAGAGCCTATTCAAAAAATAATTTTATTAACAGTGGTTACAATATCAGAGAAATGGTATAATTCCTCTTGATCCTTATATGGATTGAAATCAATGGCTTACAAGGTGCGAAAATTAAAGGTTTTAGTCAAATGGGAGACCCCTGGGGGGATTTGAACGCTCCTGCGGACACTTCCGAACAGAAGCTTCCTTTATTTCCTGTTACACCTGCTAAAAAACAGCGAGCATATTAGAATAACATATGTCCAAAATCACTTTAAGAGTACCTTTGGA
Source organism: Pseudotsuga menziesii (assembly GCA_001517045.1). Taxonomy (NCBI): domain Eukaryota; kingdom Viridiplantae; phylum Streptophyta; class Pinopsida; order Pinales; family Pinaceae; genus Pseudotsuga; species Pseudotsuga menziesii. The sequence goes on from LPNX011046883.1 coordinate 59,303, forward strand.
TCAGCCTACCTAAACTCAAAAAAGATGAACTTAAAACTAGCTAAACAAGTGAAAAAGGAACCAAGGAAAGCAAGCTTTCCTTGGGATCTTGGCTTGCTGTTTGTGCAGACAATGAAATGTGCAATTTTATTTCAGAATATTAAATTTTATCATACAGAAAATGAAACTACCTTAAAAGCAAGCTACGATTTTTCACTAAAATGCTTGCGAAAATATGGTAATTTTAGCTAGATCTCTTAAAATTGAACTTTATGTGCAAAAAAAAACTAATATCTAGACTATGAGCTTCAAGAGGATAGATATATGTTGAAATTACTTTTAAGATGATAGATCTAAACCAAAACAAAGCTATGAAAAGGTAACCGGGTGAAGAGTTGATCTTGAGGGAGGAAGAGGAGGAGAGAAATGTCGGTTTCCTTGAAGATCCACAGTGGAGCTTTTAGGTGGAATGTCAAGGGACTATGACTTTGGAAGGTTTGAAGAGATTGAATACGCAAACTAGATCAGCATCCTCTCCAATGTAGGAACCTGCAGCTCAGCTGAAATCAAAGAACTTGCCAAGAAACTTGTGAGATCCGATTAGTACATACACATAGATTCAAAATAACATGCATATAAGCTTATAGGACATGTTGAATCTAGATCTCTAAACATGCATCAAAGGAAGGAGATGGTCAATAAACATATTCAAAATCACCTTTCCTATCAAGATTATAATAAGCCTATTATCAATATTGACAACGAATCTACAAGCAATTAGCAAAAAATGAATACAGATACAGGTTACCTCAGTAAAATAATGGAAATAATCATCCACACATGTAATGGAACAACACCGTCTAGCCTCCAAAGCTTTTCTTTATTTCAAATGAAGAATTACAATAGTACAATAGCAGTAGCACCTCAATTCCAGTTCTAACTAGCTTGGAAGAGGAGGTTGTGCCTGGATATATACAAAATACAAGCCATCCATCCCAGGAGGGGCACAATTCCTCATGGAATCAAATGAAATCAGCTGATGGAGAGTTCATCAATGCAGAACTGAAGCTGAATTGAGCCTACTTGTCAACAGGGGGCTTGATTGAGCTGACACATCAACCCATACACTGACACATCAGTCCACAGAGCATCCAGGAGAGTCCACATGTGTGGAGGAGAGAGAGAGGGCACAATTCCCCATGAAGACAGTTGAATATCAACTCTGGATCTGATTTGATCACCTCCTTCAGTCAAGGATTTGTCAGATCTAGTCAATCTGCTTCATATATGACTGAGTTCAATCAAATCAGCTGAGAATCCACTGATTTATGATTTTGATTTGTTCCATTATTCATCAATTTATTAATTAAAATAATCAATAATTGATTTT
>LPNX011046883.1:60844-78971 GCA_001517045.1 Pseudotsuga menziesii
TCTCTTGATGTCCGAACAAGTTAACCCTGTCCGGTTCACCAGGATCACTTGATAAAAAACCACTAAGTACAACTCAGGTGGTAACATTCTGGCTCCATCTAGGGACACATTCTCTGACTGATCTTCTGTTCAAAGGAGAGAATGTGAGAACTCTAGAATCTCTGGGTCCTACAAGGCAATTAGAGTTTGTCAGTAACATGTATACATAAGAAAAAATTAACTATAAAAGAAAACTAATGTACATAGTTAATCTATAATGTGCAAAAGGGAATATTTTACAAAAACTAATATATAAAGGAAAATTTTCAACATGGTACAAAATAACTATAATACAACAATGTCTATGGTACAACAACATGATATATACAATTTAGAAATACATGCAGGGCAAGGTTTAGAAATTGGCCCTGAAACCACCGATGCCAATAAAGGCATCAAACCATGTCGGCGAGAAACAAATTGAGGAGGAAACCATTCACTGGCAGGATTAACCTTTCTCCTTCTAGGTCATTTAGATAGAATAAGTTCTTTCCTACTATTTCATCGATGATGTATGGTCCCAACCATAAGCTATCGAACTTTCCATGTTTCCCAGGTTTTTCCCATCGTTTGTCCCAACGTAAAACCGTGTCACCTATTTGGAAGGACCCTAGCCGGGTAGACTTATCAAAGGCTCTCTTGACCTTGTCTGAATTTTTGATACTATGGTCAAGAGAGTCTCTTCTACTCTCATCTAGTTCAATCAACTGGTTTATTCTATTCTCGATGGCCTCTTGATCTGAGCTGAAAGTCTGGAGGAGCTGATAAACTAGAAGCTTTAGATGGACTGGTAAAGTGACATCAAGGACGTAGACTAGTTTGAAAGGAATCCTCCCGGTTGAACTTTTCTTAGTGATCCTGTCGGCCCATAATGCTAATTTTATTTTGCTATCCCAAGCCTTCTTATTGTCGCCCACAATTTTTTTGATTATGGTCATTAAGTTCTTGTTACTTGATTCTGCTAGACCATTTCCTTGGGGATAGTAATTAGATGAGTGAGATAGGATAATGCCATACTTGAAACAGAAAGATGACATCTCGGAAGAGACAAAGCATGGGCCATTATCCATGATTATTCTAGCTGGCACACCGAATCTTGTGATAATCTTATCTTCTAAGAAATCCATGACTATAGCATCGGTTGCCTTGTTGGTGGGTATCGCCTCTAACCACTTGGTAAAATAATTAGTGGCGGTAAGAATCCAAGAGTAACCATTACTCGAGTTATCTTTGAACTTACCGATGAAGTCAAGCCCCCAATGCTGAAAAGGGGCTTGGACTACTATTGGATTTAGAGGCAAGGCTCTCATTTGTTGCTTTTCGGTGAATAACTGACACTGGGGGAAAATTCTGATAGCCTTGTGCACATCTGAAAATAGGTTTGGCCAATAGTATCCTGCTCTAAGGATTTTGTGGGCAGTTGTTTTTGCTGCAAAATGTCCACCACAAAATCCTGAATGGAACTTAACCATGAGTTTCTTGGACTCAGGTTCATCGACACATCTAAGTATTAAACCATTGGGGTTTCTCCAACCCAAACCGTCTTTGGTCAAACAATACTTAGTTGCCTTTAACCTTAATTCCCTTCTTTTATGGCCAAGTAAGTGATCGGGGCATGTAAGGTTGCGGAGGAAAAATATGATGTCGGTGTACCAAGGGTGCTGCTCTAATCTCTGAAGCTCGTTTGATACACTTTGCTCTGAATTGCTGCTCTGGCAGATTATTCCTAAAGCCTTTTCATTTCCCTAGGTCAACATCTTTGCAAGACCCTATCCCTTAATTAATTTAGTACTATCTTATCTCCAAATCATATTCTTGAATCTTTGAAACCCACTTACCCCTGAATCCTAGACAATCCTGTTGAGACATGATATCTTTGACAAGTGCATGGGGTACATATCCAATGATTTTAGAGTAACCTATATAAGTTCTGAAATGTTTAAGGGACTTGACAAGAGCATAGGCCTATTTATCCATTGTGGTATACTTCAATTCTGAATTTTGTAAGGCTCTACTCATAAAGGCTATGGGTTGCTCTTGTCCCTCCTTATTCTTTTGAAGTAAAACACCGACAATGGTGTCTTCTGAGGCAAAGGAAAATATATGGAATTCTTTGGAATAATCTGGACTAGTCAAGACCAGGGACATGGATATGGCATCTTTGATGGACTTGAATGCAACTTTCCCTTCATCCGTCCACTCAAACTTAGCATCTTTTTTTAATAGCTTTTGTAGAGGTTTCATTAATTCTGCTAAATTTGGGATGAATCTTCTTATGAAATTGATTTGACCATTGAAGGACTAGAGATATTTTAGATTCTGAGGCAAGGGGACTTTCTTAATAGCTTCAACTCTCTCAGGATCAACCTTGACACCATCTTTAGAAATGATATGCCCCAACAATTTGCCTTCATCAACTCCAAAGATTGACTTGGCGGGATTCAAGGAAATACCATATTTCCGACATCTTATAAAAACCTTCCTAAGATGACTTATGTGGTTAGCTCTTTCCTTTGAAAAAAAAGTTAAGTCATCTTGATATATTTCGATTATTTTGCCTATAAGTTCTTTGAAGGAAAAATCCATGGCTCTTTGGAAGGTGGCACCAACATTCAATAAGCCAAAAGGCATTCTTAGAAATTTATAGGTACCCCAAGGTGTGGTGAATGTAGTCTTGTGTTTATCCTCTTTATTTACCAACACCTGGTTATAACCGGAAAAGACATCCAACATGGACATCATTCCTGATCCTGTTACTCTTTGAAGCAATGTTTCCATGTCGGGTAATGGGTAATTATCTTTGAGGCATGATGCATTCAGATTTCTAAAATCTATACATATTCTAATTGATCCATTCTTTTTTTTGACAACAACTAAGTTGGAGCACCAAGATGAATGTCTTGTAGGTGCTATAATCCCTGCTGCTAACATCTTCTGAAGTTCCTTCTGCACAATGGGGGCCAACTTAGGATTTATTCACCTAAGTTTTTGTCAGAAAGGTTTGACCTCCTTAGCTTCTTCTGTGAGGGGAATAGTGTGTTGAAACACATCCTCCCTATAGGCTTTAAGCTCATCATAACTAAAGGCCAACACGTCTCTATACTCTTTGATTAGGTTGATCAAATTGTTCCTTTCCTTTTCTGAAGTACCCTTTCCAATTTTTATTAACTTGGGATCCTTTTCAGTTCCTATGTTTATTTCTATATAATTCCCAATTTTTATTTCTTCTTTTTGTTTTTTATGATGATCCTGTCGATTGAAAAGATTCTTGAAAGCTATAAGGCTAATCGGGATTTGATTCCTTTCATTATCCTTGCACTCCTGATACTCTTTACCTTCCTGCTGATAACTAATCTTGCAACCTTCGAACTCTTGTAGATTGTGGATGAATCTCAAGAGTTGCTCATCATCTTTGAACACCTGCCAATGGTCTATATTATCTGGTATTAAAGGTCTGAAATTAATTTCCATCTTTCCATTCCCATTAATCATTTCATCCGATGGCTGGAGGGTGGATGCTTCTATTGCCAATTTATCTACTAACCCATTCATTTCCCTATGGACCTTTTGAATGTTGAGTGCATCAAACCATTCCATAGTGTCCCATGTGGCATTTATATACTTTCTTAGTCTGTCATTTTTGCATTGATACTTATTTTTAATCTAGAGGACAACTAGATCTGAATCACCCTTTATGTTCAACATCTTTATCCCCACATCTTTAGCAGTTTATAACCCTAGGATCAATGCCTCATACTCGGCTACATTTTTTGATGCTTCAAACTTTAACCTGAACGCAAAATTGTAGATTTTATTTGAAGGAGAGATGATCACGATGCCTGCACCCTTTCTGGTTTTGGAATAATCCCCGTCAAAGTACATTTGCCAAACTTCATCGATCTTTTCATTTTTAATGTTTTCCTTAATGGGGGCCATGAAATTTGACAAAATAGCATAGTTTCCAAAGTTATCAGTGAAATGAACAAATTCATTTCCAGGCTTCTTAGGGTTTTCTACATGTTGTTTCCTCAACTTTTTTGTGTGGAGAATCACCCTAGTGTTCTCTGATGCAGGTATAGTAGCATATGTCCAATCCATTTGAATGTTCCCACCAAGAGTTGCATCCCATTTTCTGGATAACAACATACCCCAATTATCTGGAACATCTATCACCACCACATCCATCGACATGTCGATATCAGGATACTTAGCCAACTTAACTTGTAAATTTAAGATTATCCCTACCACTTCAACTTCTCTTGCATCCATGGCACAAACATTGTGGTAGGTTCGGGTGACCCTTAGATTTAGCTACTCCATTACTTTTCTTGTCATGAAATTTGATGAAGCATCTGAATCTAACATGCAGTTATGAAGAAGAAGTTTATCAACTAAGAGGGACACATAAAAAGGTGGGTGGTCTTCTCTTCTCAAATCAACACTGTTGAGGACTATAGGCATATATATAGGTTCAATGTGTTCAGCTTCAAATATAGCATTGTTATTAGGAAGAGGATCCTCTTCGATAATATTATGGGCTTTACTTTGACTATCCTCTAAGGATTTCAACAACTTTTCTTTTTGACCGGGAATTTTAAGGACATCAGTTGCATAAACATGAATCTTAGCACTACCTATCCATTCTCCCATATCAATATTTGACTCAGGGACAATAGGAGGATCTGGGAGGGGAGGAGTGGTTACCTTTGGCTTGTACTGTTTAGATGGTGATGGCTTCTCTCTTCTTTGATACACAACTCCCTTGAACCTGGCCTCCTTCATTTCCTTAATTGCTTCCGGAGAAGGCATTACACCATAAAAGTTAGAAATGAGATCTTTCTCGAAACCGTAATCCGTGGCCTGCTGCCAATGCTGGTTTGATAAAGGATAGGTTCAGCCTACCATGTACACATGATCAGACTCGCCTGATGTTGTTTCCTGATTACTGACCTCTGCCATTCCATGTTCTATAACTTGGTTTTCTATATAGCAAGTGTCTTCTGGGTGGAATTGATCACAAGGTCTACACCATGGAATGACTTCATCTACCAGGTTAGTTGAGTCTAACTGGTTTGGAATCCTAGGTTCATGTTGAGGAGCTTTATTCTGATACACCTGCTTCTGTTTAGGCTGAAAGTTCCTAGGTCCATTATTTCTTTCCAGTGTGATTATTCTGTTCTGAATATTATTCAATTACACAGATTGGTTTTCCATAAATTGGTTCTGACTAGTCATCATTTTTTCAAACAGGCTAGTTACCTTATCCATGGGGTCTTTAGAGGTTTCCTTTTCCTCTAATTCGATGGCCTTTCCCTTCTCTTTGTTGTACAAATTGTTTCCTCTAGTGTAACCTGGAATGTTGGATTTGCCCGAAGATTGCATATTCTTCTCTATTTTCTCAGCCAGATCCTGAGCAGTTTTTAGATCGGCCAGATCTTTGTCCCTTAACTGGTACCTCAAATCGCCTGTGAAAGATTCAATGTAAGATATGAGGATGGAGGCATCCCTTGGCTTGATTTCTCTAGGGAGTTCCACAACCACACGTCTAAACTTAGTATTAAATTCATCAATGGTTTCATTTTCCATCTTCTTTATATTATGAAGGGCGGCAAGCAAATGTCTTGGTTCTTTCTTTTCCCCCCATTTCTTCTTAAAATATTCTAGGAATTCATTAAGGGTTTTATATGAATCATCACCAAGGTTTCCATACCATTCCGTGGCATCATCTTCTAAGGATAAAGCAAAGAGCTTCATTTTGACATCTTCATGGCTAGAGGCAGTAGTATTGTAGTAATTGACCAGGTGCTTCTCAAACTTTTGAAGGTGAGTCTTCGCAGTGGTGGAATTATTTCCCTCGAATATGGGGAGATTTTGTATAGAATCATTCAGAATGTCATGAGGAGCACCTGCTATCTGAGAAAAGTCAAGGGGTTTGTAAAATTCTGTCATTTCTTGATATTGGAAGGTATAACTCTCTACAAATATGTGATGGATATCTGAGAGGGATTGGTCTCCTAAATCTTCAAGGTTTCTATGAGAAGTCTGCCTATTCAATCTTTCCCTAATAAACCTCTCAGGATCAGGGAGAGGATTGAATAACTGTCGAAGGTTTCTTCGGGTAGAAATTCTTGAAGGGATGTTAGACAGTGGAGTCACTAGATGGATCGAGTTTTAATTTTATGTTTTTTAAAGACTAGATCAATCAAAAGTTTTTATATCTTTTTAGTTGTTTAGAAAAAAGCTAAGCTAAGTCGTACTCGGGAATAAAAAGATTTATCCTTGGAAATGGTGCCAAAAAGTGTTGCCGCCTTTCACACACCTAGGTCACGTGGCAGAAATCTTCAAGCCACTCGGTGTGTCCTTGGGGGCAAGTCTTGAGTCAAGGCTGTCACCTTGTTCTTGACTCCTCCGTTTAGGCTCAACTCCTAACGAAGCCAAGGGGGTAGACCCTATTAAGTTACTAAGGATAATTACTTAGTGTTGTGATGTAAAATTGAATGAGTTGCTTAGGAGTTTGCAATTTAACTATAGATAATCAAGGATGGAAAGATATAAAAGATGAACACATGAAAGCACAATGCTGAGACACAATATATATATAAAACAAGAAAATAACCAGTGCCTTAGAATGGAGTCAAAAAATAGAAGCAATGTACTTGCATGTGCTTGGAGTGAGTGTTTTGTGATTGCCTCTTGGTATGTTTTAAGTTAAAATTGAAGTGTGAGTTGATTAAAATTAGGCAAAGGGGGGACTCCAGATATACCCGAGAGTACTTGGAGTATGTCCAAAACTAAACCTTCACGGCTACCCGCAAGGAATATGTGGGCTGAATGGAGTCTCTAGGGCTATTGTTCATAACACACCCATTAGGGTGTGACAGAGATCGGTGCCCCGAGGTCACTTTTCAGTAAGTTCCCACTTCCTTTGGGTATTTTTCCACCGTGATGGTTTGATCTAGGTGTTGGATTTTCACCTGTTGGTTTCTTAATTTGGGAGAGTGAGTGATAATTATTCTAATCACTCAAGTGATTTTGATACAGCTTGACTGATCAGATGAACCGTAGCCAAGTGTAGAGAATACACACCAGAGTCTTGTCAATTTTAGTAAATTTTACAATGGGTGTTCTTGTTTAAAAGAAAAACCCTCCAGGAACCTCTTTCGATTAAAGTGGATCTCAATCGGGGAATCGAGGAGGGGTTAATTTTATGATAGCTAGAAAAAACAAATGATCAAAAGAAAATAGATACACAATTCTAGTTTTCTAATTAGTCCTACCACGAATCTCTTTCCCCTTTCGGGTCAATCGGGAAGTCATGGGGTAAGTATTAAGATTACTTTAAAATGTAAAGTATGGAATATGAAATTAATAATAAAATAAAATATACTACCTTTCATATTATATCAATGGTAGTTTTAAAATAAATGAGCAAAAAGAAACAAAAAGGATACCGACGCAAATCCCCCTAGGGGGGATGGGGAATGGGCTTGAAAGAGCCTATTCAAAAAATAATTTTATTAACAGCAATTACAATATCAGAGAACTGATATAATTCCTTTTGATCCTTATATGGATTGAAATCTAGAGCTTACAAGGTGCGAAAATCAAAGGTTTTAGTCAAATGGGAGACCCCTGGGGGGATTTGAATGCTCCTGAGGACACTTCCTAACAGAAGCTTCCTTTATTTCCTTTACACCTGCTAAAAAAAATCAATCATGTTAGAATAACATATGCCCAAAATCACTTCAAGAGTACCTTTGGATCAGCCTACCTTAACTCAAAAAAGATGAACTTAAAACTAGCTAAACAGGTGAAAAAGGAACCAAGGAAAGCAAGCTTTCCTTGGGATCTTGGCTTGCTGTTTGTGTATACAATGAAATGTGCACTTTTATTTCAGAATATTAAATTTTATCATACAGCAAATGAAACTACCTTAACAGCAAGCTACGAATGTTCACTAAAATGCTTGCGAAAATATGGTAATTTTAGCTAGATCTCTTAAAATTGAACTCTATGTGCAAAAAAAACTAAAATATAGAATATGAGCTTCGAGAGGATATATCTATGTTTAAATTAATTTTAAGATGATAGATATAAACCAAAACAAAGCTATGAAAAGGTAACCGGGTGAAGAGTTGATCTTGAGGGAGGAAGAGGAGGAGAGAAATGTCGGTTTCCTTGAAGATCCACAGTGGAGCTTTCAGGTGGAATGTCAAGGGACTATTCCTTTGGAAGGTTTGAAGAGAGTGAAGAAGCAAACTAAATCAGCATCCTCTCCAATGTAGGAACCTGCAGCTCAGCTGAAATCAAAGAACTTGCCAAGAAACTTGTGAGATCCGATTAGTACATACATAGAGATTCAAAATAACATGCATATAATCTTATAGGACATGTTGAATCTAGATCTCTAAACATGCATCAAAGGAAGGAGATTGTCAATAAACTTATTGAAAAGCACCTTTCCTATCAAGATTATAATAAGCCTATTATCAATCTTGACAACAGATCTACAAGCAATTAGCAGAAAATGAATACATATACAGGTTACCTCAGTAAAATAATGGCAATAATCATCCACACATGTAATGGAACAACACCATCTAGCCTCCAAATATTTTCTTTATTTCAAATGAAGAAATTACAACAGTAAAATAGCAGCATCACCTCAATCCCAGTTCTAACTAGATTGGAAGAGGAGTATGTACCTAGATATATACAAAATACAAGCCATCCATCCCAGGGGGGTGCAATTCCTCATGGAATCAGATGAAATCAGCTGATGGAGAGTTCATCAATGCAGAACTGAAGCTGAACTGAGCCTACTTGTCAACCGGGGGCTAGCTTGATTGAGCTGACACATCAACCCATACACTGACACATCAGTCCACAGAGAATCCAGGAGAGTCCACATGTGTGGAGGAGAGAGAGAGGGCACAATTCCCCATGAAGACAGTTGAATATCAACTCTGGATCTGATTTGATCACCTCCTTCAGTCAAGGATTTGTCAGATCTAGTCAATCTGCTTCATATCTGACTGAGTTCAATCAAATCAGCTGAGAATCCACTGATTTATGATTTTGATTTGTTCCATTATTCATCAATTTATTAATTAAAATAATCAATAATTGATTTTTGGGGCTTTCTGACCTGAGTGATGGAAAATCACTCAAAACTTAGGAAATAGTGGGTCCATGGGTTTACATGGTGCTCTTAGCTTGAAAATGAGCACCTACATGACTGAAATCGATTATTTGGCCCACTTTTATTACAAAATCAATTTTTCCAATTAAACTATTAAAAAATAGCCTAAGTTTTGGAAAAATTAAATTTTAATAAAAAACACTGAAAAAACTAAAAAATTGAAAAATTGAAAAACACCTAGGGGGACTTAGACATGTTCATATGACTCAAAAATGATGTCTATCATGTTTATACATTGACACATAGACTCTAATAACCTCAATAGGCCTAAATGCCAAGCCGACCACCCCAACTTTGGAGGTATGGAGTGAAAAACTCAGAAATTATCAGTCGTTTGTTCAACAACCAATAATAACCAAGGGAAAAAACACCATGGGCTTATTGGATTGACAAATAAAGTCTAAGAGACCGAGTCTTTTATAGAAACCATCATGCTAGAACATTTATTACAATTCCCCCATGGGGTATGAAAATGTGATATGATACAACAAGCACTTCCCATAAGTACTTCCAAAGGTCTCTTGAAGTCCGAACAAGTTAACCCTGTCTGGTTCACCAGGCTCACTTGATAAAAAACCACTAAGTACAACTTAGGTGGTAACAAGACCAAGTCCGAATCCGGATAGGGTCAAGCTGGAGTGGGGCAAGGACACCCTAGTTTTGGGACTGTTCTAGATGAATATCTGCTCTATAATTTTGATTCTGTAAAGTAATACAAGTTTTATTTACAAAAAAAAAAATAACATATTTTTACAGTCTTCAAGTAACCCATGTTGATGAAAATATCCTAATGCATTTCCATTAAATTTTTGTTCATAACCTTAATAGGTGTAGACCACAAGAATTTCATCATCATAGTGCCTTTAAACAATACTAGTGTGCTGACAACAATCATTCTGATATTAATAAATTTCTTCGATTATCCTTTCTAAAGTATTTAACCAATTAGCAAGGTTGCAGAGAAATATGATAAGTACACAATACGATACAAGGAAAATGAAGCATTTGGACACAAAACAAGAGAGATGCCAATGTACGTGGTTTACCCAATCCATGGGCTGCGTCCACCAAACTGTCACATCAAGTGATATTTATTTCAAAAAGGGTTACAATTCCGCAACATCATTGTTGCCATAGTTTCTTTCTGTTCTCTTCATAAACTCTCCCACTGGGAGTAGTTCTAATCAACTGCGACATGAATTTCAACCAGTTCCTTCCGATATACTAGCAAGGATAGTAAGATACTCTTTGCAGTGTAAGGTAACTTGGTTGGTCATTAGATTCTTAACCCCTCCCCACTCCAATATAGGAATACAAATATATAATTACATATCCAACCAAAAACCTAAGTCTTATTGATGCCCATTCCGATCTATACAAGTGGAGGGTTAACAATTTTCATTTAGAAATTTATAAAATGTTTTATCCCCTCTATTACGATCTAGCCATGTTGATGTCAAATGTATTAACAGATTCATCTCTATTAACATGTAGTTCATATTACATAATACCACACTTAAGAATGTGTTTAATATTACGCCTAAAAATGTGTATAGTTCATAACACATAATCATGACCTAAATCGCATGACACACAGCCAGTAGATTCAGTTCCACATAACCTAGGCAGAGGGGAATCAATTTTCCTGGACCTTCTACTCTATTTTTTGTGTAATAGATCCAGAGGGTACCATAATACATAATATTCTAGTAACTTCACTAATCAGTTCCTTGCAATGGAATTAGTACCACATGCTCAATATAAAGAAAAATGAGGGTTATCCTTACTTTAAAGTGAATCTCACCTAAGTAGACCCATGTCTTGGAAACTACAAATGGGTTTTCATGGTCACATTAAAGATTATATCGAAAAATTGTGCACGGCCAAGATACATGAGGTATGTGCTTTTTCCCTTAACATGGCATTCAGATATATATATATATATATATTTCCTATTCTTGCAATATCACAAATTCATGCTGAATCTCCATATACTGACACCTAACCATGCCTTCGGTACATCTGAGAGTCATATGTCAATATAGATAATTTTTGTTTTTAAGCTAATTTGGGAACCATATAATCATGGATTGTGATACAGGGCATTTCTCCAATGTCGTCATACTGTTTGAAATAATCCATCATGGACCAATATTATGGGACATAAGTCTCCTAAACATTATGTGGCATTGTATCCTGTACTATGGATTATTATTACAAGTTATAAAAGTTAATTTAGCCCCATCCATTTAGCTAAAATAAAAATAAAGATTAAGAGAGATTCTTACACCTAGTGAGCTATCGTAGAAAAATGCTGCCCTGGAAGAATTCAGACTATCATTCAGCACATTAAGGGGTGTATCATTGTGAGAAACTCGCAACGATTCCCATACCCAGTGATTCCAATACCCAGATATTGGAAGAAATTCGTGGTTTCTTATGTTTTCCTAACTCAAAATCATAATTTTCGAGGAATCGTGGATTATGTTTTGTAAAACTAATTACCCAGCATTTCTCAAATAATCGAGGGTCCAATCTTTAATTCATAACCTAGTGATTGCAACCCAAAAGGAAGGGTTCTCATAAACCGATCATTTAGGTTTTGTAAGTGCAAGGCACAACGAATTCAAGTCAAAGATTGGAAGGTTCTTCCAACAAACAAATCTTGTTCCAAAAAATAAAAATACACAACAATTTTAAAACAATATCACCTACTCTAAATCAACAAATAGATATCTTAAACCTAGCAAGTGCTAAATTCAAACTGTAAGTACCATACACCCAGCGATTTGGTCAGATCGCATCTCCAAGGTGAACTCAAAAAATGCTAGATCCAAGCAAAAGGATAAATACAAAGTCAGGTATTACAGTCAAACGCATCTATGGTTTAGACCCATGCCTTAGCTGGAGTGATTGATATTAGGCATTTAAAGTATATGTACCATTAAAGATGCTTCAAAAGTGTCCAGAATATAAGACAATTTCTAGATTAGGTCCGAACTACTTGCAAGATATAAAATGCACTATTTAGTTCATGCATACCCTTGGGTAAGCGACAATGCAATGCTTTGGATATATTTTCATACACATGCACTCTACCGATCATGCATAAACTATTTGCAAGATATAATATGCACTATCCAGATCATGCATAAATATTTTGGGAAAACTGATGTACAAAAACCATAATCTTATTTAAATGGCAAGAGATAGTGCGATATCTCAAATTGAAATCTAAATCAACAATTTCGTGATTTAAACCATGATCCTACCTTATGGTATCTCAAATATGGTTCTAATAAAAAACAGGCAGAGGTTAAAATGTAAATTTGATAATCTATCCAGCAAACCTTACTTACATATAGATCCGATTGAAGTCGAAGATGAATGCTGGCCAGATCTGGAGTTAGTTTGGCTCTCGCCCCATCATTCTCTATTCTCCATCATTTCCCTCTTCAAAATTAAGAAGGAAACCACATTCCTTTGATAATATATCCCCAATGGAAACTCTCTCGATATCAGGAAAAATGGAGCAAGGAGGTTGATTCCCAATCCTATGCTCCCAATGTTCCGTCCTTCTTTGTTTCCCAAGAAAAGACCCCTCCCCTCTCACAGAATTTCTCAACCTATTAAATAACCCTAGGAGAAACGGTTTTTCCCCTACGGTGCGCCAAGTTCCCCATAATTTAAGGCAATAATTATGCCATTGATTTGGCTGGGGCAGGTTTCCCTAAAATTTCGTAGTCCAATAACAACCTGGAGACATGCGTCCAACCAAAAATCATCTTTTTTCCTTAATAAGATATTTACTTTAAATGTAATGCTTAAGGAACTTAAGCATGTGGTACACTCAAATACTTGTTTTGGAGAGTAGATAAATTAACACCTTGCCATTTGTCATAGAGGGTAAATATCCTTATCATAGGTAATTTTACTTCATTTAGAAGTTATGGGTTATTCTTTAATGATTATAAGGGATATTTTACTCGCCGTTTCGACCAAGGTGGGATTTTCCCTATCGTCCTTTAATATATATATATATAATTAGCTCCATATATCAATCAATTATATGTCAAGTATAACTCTTTATATATATTCATCTAGATAGATGGCATATCACCATTTAATTAATAAATGATGTATGTTGAAGATGATACCTTCCTTGATATCTTTTAAGGGCCACGACCTATATAGTCCCTTTAACAAATTAATTCCTTAGGTTACTTTTCTCCTCGTTTAACTCTTTCAACTTTAAATCCTTAACTCTTTTATGTCGACGCTAAAATGAGTGCAACTCTCTCTGTCCGGGATTAATCAGATTAGGATTAAGTACTAAGCTATGATGCCTTAGTTGGGATGATTTTTAGCGAATTTGGAATCCCTTATAGGGGCAGACCTTATCACTAATACTGCCATAATCCAAATGATACATAAGACTACGGTATCAATTATGGTTCTTTAATACTTCTGTAACCGTTCGCTTTGAGCCCTGGTGGGGTTTAGTTGGACCCTTATGTCACTGTCTTATGTCTCTTGAGTTTCCACTTAGATAATTAATTCATATAGGCTACAAGGTTTTGTTTTCGGTGGGGCCTTGGCCTTGAGCTCCTCACCAGAAGCAAGTACAATAAACATTCGTAATTACAAAAAAATATAGGGTATGCGAGAGGGATATTATATCCCTCGCTCGACAACGAGATAAAATGTTCACCCAGTTCAATGATATTCTCACACAATTTTCCTTGACATCACGAGGATCCTCGATAAGATCCAACTCCAAAAAAATCAGTCAATTCGAATTGAAAATGAATTTGGACATACCGAATCTAGAAGGAAAGATTGATCTGCGAAATCTCTAAAAAATTGGGTACGAGAACTGGAATCATATTACTCTGTGAATCAACTCTCTTAAGCTAAGCATATCACCATTGCATCCTTAAAGATATCAACCTATGTGCACTACAAGTGGGAGAATCTATTGACAAAGATGGAGAAATATGGAGACCCCATAGATACGTGGGAAATATTTGTCAAGTACATTCGGAAGGCATTCTACCCACCCAAGTACATTGAGAAACAATATAAGAAGTGGTTGCCACTAAGGAAATGGAAAGAACAATTCATGTAGAGTTACACAAACGAGTTCTATCGAATCATGGCAAGACTTGGAATTCAAGAAGAACATAAATTTCTTGTTTTGAAGTACGTCAATGGATTATTCGTATACATTCAACAATAGATGGAATTTCTCAGTGTTAGTACGCTTACATATACATTCTGCTATGCGAGCAACTTAAAGATAAACATAAAGGAAAATTGTGCTTTGCGACCAAGTCGATAGGTCAGGCATGTGATAAGAAGCCACCATTGAACTAGGACAATTCAAGACACCCTTCTCAGATGACACCACCAAAATAAGACAATGGAGACATCACTCTCAAAATGACAAAAGGGAATGTAGAAAATATCCCCCTCCTAGAAATGACATGATTAACATAATTCATCATGGTTATATCTCTAAATGCAATTCTCGGAAGACATTTTTGGAAAAAATTTCAACCTGTGACTTCTCCGACAAAACCCTGGTAGAATCTGACCCAGAAGCATAGAACCTTTTGAAATAGACATCAACCACTCTGGCAGAATCGACTATCATCGACAAGGAGAAATGAGAGCGCTTGTTTGATACACAGATATGGGTTCAAAACAATCCATTGCTTCTGATTGTGGATAATGGTAGCCAAAAGAACTTTGTTTCTGAATATTTCGTGAACAAAATAGTTCTTGTAACAAATCCACATCCTCGGCCTTATAATATCAGTCAAATGAAGGATGGAAGGGAACTAAGAATCACCCAACAATGAAAAATCACCTACTTCATTAATCCTTTTGAAGATGAAGTTCTATGTGACATGGCACTACTTTCTGTAGTCAATGCCCTATTTGAAAAGCCTTACATATGGGATCGAAATTGAAGTTATCAGTCATGAACTTAGAAGGTGATTGTCAAAATACATAACCAATGGTATGGTATACCGGAACGATGACCTACACCAACTGTTGCAATCATATTTGCTAAATAGACAAAGAAGCTCATCAATCATGCTCAATGATTCACATTAATCATGATTAAGCCTCAGCATTCCAAGAAGACTTTATTAACCATTCAAATCACCAATGAGAGCAACTCCCAACAATAGCAGCAAATCAACATAATTCTTGATGAACATTAGAACGTATTTCAACAACCAGACAAAGTACCTCTACATTGTTAGGTAAAACACTCCAATGAACTTGTTCCTAGTTCTTCATTACCTAATGCATCTATTTACAGAAGATCCATTATAGAGAATGAAGATATTTGCAAATAGATTCAATATTTAATCAACAAAGGTCACATTTGACCCAACTTCTCTCCTTATGGAATTCCATTTGTCCTCCTTCCAAATAAAGATAGGACTCGGTGTGTAATGTCCCCAAAAATTGATTTTTTTTTTTACTAGGCTAGTAAAAACTACCTATGATGGACATTATTGAACTTGCGGAACATAACGTACACTAAGTGTACCACTTTTTCATCGTAATTTGTTCTTATTTTCTACCTTCTTACTTTTAGTTATGATTATCACTGTGTTTTACATTATGGTGTTGTAATGTTGATTACTAAGCTATTGTTATATTTATACATTGGTGTGTATGTGTAGTTACTTTGATTATGTACTTATTTAATTTCAGCATGTGTTTATTTATTATTTTCATGGTTCTAACTTAAATTTGTTCTTGGAACGAAAGTGGGTGAAGTTACGGGACTAGTTCTCCAATGTAACTTCCTCAGAGGTAAATTTTCTACTTGTCTAGAGGGATTACTTAGTTCCATTTGAACTAAGGCACTTCTTTCTGTTTATGTGCAGTTTATACTTTGCGACAACAACTTGTTACTGAGTACTTGGACATTTTATTATTAATGCACCTACTAGTTGTTATTGCTGTGTCTTCTAGACTTAGGTTAGTGGCAAGATAATTACCACGTTTAATATTTATAGTGTGATTATTATCGACTGTTCATATCCTAGCATGTGTATTACACGTTTATTTTATTAAAATTATTAACATATATTTTTATTATTCTTGGGAAGTTTATAAAGTTTAGCTAAAGACCCATTCTTGACTATAAATAACAATATTATCATGACATATTTCATATGCCATGGTCCTTGGCTTAGGTCCTAAGCAAAACGATAAGCAATGGTTTAAGCCTTAGAGCCTAAAGTATGTGATGCATATATTACTTATACCTTGTATTGACTTAGGGGTGGGGAAATTATAACATGGTTCATGGGATTTAATAAATTTGCAAGGAATGGAGGCACTCGATATTAAATCTATTAAAAACTATAGAGAAGTGTGTTTTAGAGTTGATAATGGGGAACAATATGGCACCATTAATGCGTGTTAGAGAATGTGGCAGCCCAACATATGGTTTGGCTCCACGATGGGCTTGGTCATTTCTTTATGTTTGTTGTTTGCTCTCAGCTCTGCACAATGTGTGAAGGTGACTTCTAGTATAATGAAGGTACAATGTCGTTTGGTTTCACAACATTGTTGTTTTTTTGTTGCTTACTATGGATATCAAACTTCTCATCCATCGAATCGTTTCGTGGTTGCGGGTGACAGGGCTGGTGAGAAGATGTATGGTTTGTAGCGCGACTGTGAGCCATAGGCTAGAATTACCATTACGGTAATCCTTCTAACCAGTCGTTACTCGCCACCTCTTGGCTTTAAGACTGGGTTTTAACTTGTCGTGGTTGGGGTTTAAGTTATGGGAAATTCGTTTGCCTTCAAGTGTTAGTTTAAAAATACTTGGGTTTTGTAATTTTTATGATGTTTAGCCATGAAGCGAAACTTGGTTCCTTGGCAGGCTCTATGTATAGTTTTGTTTACTATTTTAAGATGTAAACTGGCCATGGCAGCACCATTGCTTGCAATGGTGCACGGTTGTAAGCAGTTGATTGTGTAAATTATGTTAATGTAATAAAACAATGGGGTGTGAATATATGTTGTGTTTATGATTGCAACGGTTATTAAAACTGGACTGTGTATATTTTTCATTTGCTATAAGCGTTGGTTTTATTATAATGTTGCGTTTTAATCCTGGGTTATTATTTATATGGCATTTGCCTTTGTTGATTTTAATGGTTACAATGAGGACCTCCCTGTCAGCGAGATGGATTTGGGGCCACACCTTACATCGCGTTGGTACTACCCATCATGGCTGTGATAACGTAGAGGATTTAGATTTTACAGTTAGTGTTAATAATGTATAATGTGGAAAGGTAAATAAACTGTGGGTGTAAACCTTGCATTGACAAATTTGTTGTATATTTCATTGTTGGAAGGGTTTAGACATTTAAGGGTTTATTCTAGTCTTCTGTGTGTTTATCTATAGAGGTCCTGGCCATGGAATACAACGTATTTCATATTGAGGGTCCTACAACCTCTGTGTAATTAATTGGTTATTAAATATGAACTACATGTGAACATAGCATAGCGTGGTATTGCAAAGAACTCTATAGGATTCAATCCTGGTCGTCGTATTGAAAAGGGGTTTATTATTTGTATTGATTTCGATTTGGGAAAACTGAGCGTCCATAAGATTTGATCCTGCGACCCCGTTGCACTTACATGGTTCTTTATTTAATTACTCTAATGTTACTTTGGTTATTGTTTATATGATTGTTGTGAGTATTATTAGATAGGACTAGATCATAGATCAATGAATGGTCTCAATACTTGCTCTGTTTATTTGATTACGATAATGTTTATTTTAATGGAAATGATTTGGTATTTAGCGTACATTTATTTATCTTCGCTTGTTTTTATCTTAGA
>LPNX011046883.1:79056-110412 GCA_001517045.1 Pseudotsuga menziesii
ACTAGTACTTATTTAAACATGGCTCTACTGATAAATGAAATCTTTGAAAAGAGTAAATAGGCCAAGAACAAATATGTAATAGATATGAAATAAAACCTAGTTTGTAGGTGCAAAACCATGTATAAATATTTATAGATGAATTAAGTTTACAGAAGTGACTAAGATGAACAGACCCTAGATAAATCTAGCACAGGAAATAAATTACAGCCTAGGGTTATGATTTAAAATGAAAACCCTATAATATTTTAACAGAATACAAACTCATACGGTTAGAAAATATAATGTAAACATTTACCTAAATTATCTAGCATTTATTCTAGTAAATGAAATATGGAGTCTAGGATCTCATACATGTAAGTTGAATCTCCTTTAATGGCTGAAACTCGCACACTCAAATAACCAGCATTAACAATTCATAAGCAGACTCTGAACTCTATATTAAATGACTGAATCAGTTGGGAACTACCAAGTTCCACCCAACCATGACCTAGAATCGTTCTTGGTCTCAATCCGGATCCCCCTAAGCTGGTTCCAACATGCAAGTAGCTTAGAGCTCCTAAGGCAAGGTTTCCTAGCTCATATATCAGGTATGGATCAGTTCTCCTTTTTCCTTTCACGAAAATGTTCTCCAAGAATTCACTTCAGAAATAAACAGGTAGAATAATCACTCCCAAAATATAGATCAGAACCCCAAGCCTTTCCTTGGCTTAAGACTTTATAGACAAACTTTTCAGTCAAAGGGGCAGTTAAATCAACAATCCTTGATTTCTCAATTTAACCATTTTTAATTAATTTGGGTAATTTTTAATATTTAAACTTAGGAACTTTTAACTAGTTCCTAATTTAGACTTTTGGAGGCATTATACTCTTTATTATCTTTTAGTAATAAATAATAATGGATGGAGCTTTTCTATCTTTCTTTCATCATTAATATTATTACTATATTTATTCTTTATACATACCATGTATAAAATACATAATAATATAACATTTATTAACACTTTTCATTGGGCATCATATACCATGATCCCTAGACTTATGACACTACTTCACTAAGGTCAAATAGGTAGATGGTTAAGTATACTAGGCTAGGAAACTCTAAACATCCTTGCATGTTGGATTTCCTCCTATAACATGGTAGTTCTTCAGTAGTTGATAAGAATACACAAATTCAAATTTTCATTTAATCATTTATAAATAAGTAAGATGAGATCAAAATTTTCCTCAAGTCATTTTCACTCAAAAATCATTAATTCTTTTCAGTAACTCCTAGCACTTACTAGAGCCCATACTCAATGCTGGAAACAGGGAGTTAGAAACTTAGTGTAATTCTATATCTCTTCTCTCAACACTGATGATAGGATGTACTTGTACGATACACCTAGGGATATAATGGACAAGGATCCGATGTTTGAGAGTTTATGTTCAAAATCAACATGGAAGGATCCACGACTTATGCCCAACACTTCCAACTTATATTTCCATATGTTCCAGAGCTTCACGCTCAACACAAATATAAATACTCATGTGCTCCAGAGCTTCTCCCTCAACACAACATCAATTACTCATGTTCTCCAGAGCTCCTCGCTCAACACAAAACATCTCATCAATCATGTGCTTCAGGTTTCACGCCCAACACAAACAAGCATTTATATACATCATCAATAATTGGCTTACACCCAATATATAAAACAAATCATCATGTTCATATGCACTGGGATCTTTGACCCAATATATCAAAATAAAACATCAATATAACATCATAATTAATAGGCTCATGCATATAGGTGGTAGGTCCAAAATTCGAGATATTACATGGTGCATGTGCATTGACTATCGGGATCTCAACAAGAGTTCGATAAAGAATAGATACCCCATTAGAGGAAATTTGAGGTCTAAAATGGGCCTCCTAAGGTAAATAATAAAATAATAGTTATTAATATTGGAGGAAGAATGAAAAAACTACTTTTTTTGTTTGTATTTTTGACATATCTCCTTGTGGGTTTAATCAAATTATGAATAGGAGAGCTTGTTGGATGCGTAATTTAATTCCGCATCCAACGAGTACCCACATTGCACACTTTTGACGAACCTCACTACACCAAAAATAAGAAATACCTGAAAAAATGTGATGATGACATCATCATCACATTTTTTCAAGTATTTCTTAGTTTTGGGGTAGTGGGGTCTATCAAAAGTATGCAGTGTGGGTAATTGTTGGATGCATAATTTAATTCCGCATCCAATGAGCTCTTTTTCTTAGAATTTGAGTAAAAACACATGCAAATATGTCGAAAATACGAACAAAAAAAGTAGTTTTCTTTTATGACAAATATGTCAATTCAACCATTATGGTTGACTCATTTTATTGAAATTCTATTGTTTCTTAAATTCCAACTCACAAAATTTATTGTTGGCGTGTTTTCTTATAAGACCCATTTTAGACCCCAAATTTCCTCTAACTCTTCCAAGGATAGAAGAACTCATCGACTGTCTAAAAGGTGCTAAATTCTTTACTAAGATCAACCTCAGGTCGGGATACCATCAAATTCTGATCGAGGCCACCGATATGGAAAACTGGTTTCAAAACCAAGCAAGGATTGTTTGAATGTATAGTCATGTCTTTCGGCTTAACCAATGCACTTGCGACCTTCATGTGATATATGGATCAAATTCTTCCATCTTTCATCGATAAGTGTGTCACTCTCTATCTAGACAATATCTTGATTTTTATTCAATCATGGGAAGAACATGTTTGATAGTTTCGACAAGTCCTCGACACTCTTCGACAACATCGACTCTATTTGAGCATGGAAAAATGCTCATTTGTGCTGAACAACATCAAATATTTAGGGAAAGTAATCGACTTTGCAAGCATTCACGTTGATCCATAAACAGTAAAAATCCTTAAAGATTGGTCCATTCCTTAGAACCTTTATGAACTAATAAGTTTTCTTTGTTTGGAGAATTTTTATCGAAGATTCCTACTCAACTTTAGTCACATATCCTAGCCTTTGAATTAGTTGACTAGGGGAAATGGGAAAACTATCTTCAAATGGGCATTGACACAACAACACACTTTTGAGTATCTCAAACACAAGCTTTGTATTATACGAGAACTTGTGTTACCTGATTTTCATCATCATTTTTACATTGTGACATATGCATTAGACTATGCTTTAGGACAGATCACTCAGTGTGGTCACCCACTTGCTTTTAATTCCAAAAGTATCAATGACACTGTTAGGAGGTATTCTACATATGAAAATGAATTGTATGCGATTAGGAAAGCCATTAAGCACTCAAGACATTACATTCCAGGGAGGAATACAGTCATTCTTACTAAACACAAGCCTTTACAGTTTGCCGTGTTCGAGTCAAAGTTACAAACAACTCGACAACTCAAGTGGATTAATTACATGAAACAATTTCAGTTGCTAATTAAGTATCAGAAAGATAAACCCAATTCAACAACCGATTGTCTAATTCGACCACCCATTATTTTACTTTTTACACTGATGAGTATACACGTTTATGACACCAACACTTCCTCCAAACTTTGTATCCAAGAGAAATTAAATGGCACTTCATTCTTACACTCGGGTATGTATAATTATCTCCATTAAATAGAGGAGGTCTATTGATGGTTAACCCTTGAGCCATATTTATTTTCAATAGGACCTTCCTTCTAGTGATTACATTGTAGTGAAGGATCCCTCTCTCATACCAATTGTTGGAAATTTTGAACAATACTGAGAGGGGGGGGGGGGGGGAATTAGTATTGATAAATTTTAACAATTTAAACCACTTTTAATTTAATCTTTAACACACATTATCAACAAGAACACATAGAATATAAATTTATCGTGGAATCCCAATTGGGGAAATCACCAATACTTCCTATTACTCCAAAATTATATTTACAAATAGTTTATGACTGCTTCTACAAACAAGGACGCTACTACACCCTTTTTACCACCAACTACTCGAAGTAGGCTACGGACCCCTAGTTTTATCATCTACTACTAAAAGGATGCTACGACACCCTATTTAGCCACCATTCATCCTTGGCTTGACGAAACAAATAGATATATTTAGATAATTAATCATAAATGTTGATGGTTGACATTTTCTTAAAAAATAATAAATCATAATGGTTAACATTTTCTCATGAAAGTCTCGTGATGATAACCAAATATTTTTTATTGTATATAATTACTTGTTAAATATATTAAAATCTAAATATATTTAATCTTTAACACACATTATCAACAAGAACACATAGAATATAAATTTATCGTGGAATCCCAATTGGGGAAATCACCAATACTTCCTATTACTCCAAAATTATATTTACAAATAGTTTATGACTACTTCTACAAACAAGGACGCTACTACACCCATTTTACCACCAACTACTCGAAGTAGGCTACGGACCCCTAGTTTTATCATCTACTACTAAAAGGATGCTACGACGCCCTATTTAGCCACCATTCATCCTTGGCTTGACGAAACAAATAGATATATTTAGATAATTAATCATAAATGTTGATGGTTGACATTTTCTTAAAAAATAATAAATCATAATGGTTAACATTTTCTCATGAAAGTCTCGTGATGATAACCAAATATTTTTTATTGTATATAATTACTTGTTAAATATATTAAAATCTAAATATATTTAATCTTTAACACACATTATCAACAAGAACACATAGAATATAAATTTATCGTGGAATCCCAATTGGGGAAATCACCAATACTTCCTATTACTCCAAAATTATATTTACAAATAGTTTATGACTACTTCTACAAACAAGGACGCTACTACACCCATTTTACCACCAACTACTCGAAGTAGGCTACGGACCCCTAGTTTTATCATCTACTACTAAAAGGATGCTACGACGCCCTATTTAGCCACCATTCATCCTTGGCTTGACGAAACAAATAGATATATTTAGATAATTAATCATAAATGTTGATGGTTGACATTTTCTTAAAAAATAATAAATCATAATGGTTAACATTTTCTCATGAAAGTCTCGTGATGATAACCAAATATTTTTTATTGTATATAATTACTTGTTAAATATATTAAAATCTAAATATTAATTATGGACTTGGTTAATAGGTGTGAATTGATAATAACTAACTTTTAAACCTAACTTTATGACAGCCATGGATCGCCTTGTTAAGTGAAGAGCCATAAATGTATTTAGTTTAATATTATTTAAGTTTAAGTAATCATTAAGGTTTTGAGTTGATATTTTCTTTTTGGTGAGGGAAGAAATATTTAGATTGTTAAATTTAAGTAATCATTAATGCTATTGGTTGATATTTCATTTTGGTGAGGGAAGAAATTTTTAGATTATGAATTTTGGTTAGGAAGAAATTTAAAAAAATCAAAATTAATTTTTCAAGTTATGGAACTTCTGTATCAAGGGGTTTTTGAAGTTATTAAATTCATTTTTATCCTTAAAATTGCAATTAAAATATACTTAAATTTAGATTTGCAAAATTAAAAAAAACACCACATTTATGGACCAAATATTCTAATTTTTAAATAACAAAAAAAATAGATAATAATGATTAACATTCTATTAAAAATGAATAAATCAAACTAAATATATTTATTAAATATTTAAAATTAGTATTCATTTGATATATATCATAGTCTAAATATTAATTATTGACTTGATGAAAAGTTGTGAATAGATAGCAAGTAACCTTTTACTCTAATGTGAATATATAATAGGAATAAGAATAAGAATCATAATAAGTAATTTTTTATCTTAATTTGAATAGATAATTATAAATATATTAAGTGTAGATTTCATTGTTATTTATTAATATCTAAATATTAATAATTTTATAAAAATGTTATAGATTATAGTCTATTAGTTGGTTTAAATGACTATAGAATGAAGTGTTCTTATTACCACCTCACCTAAGATTTGTTAAAAAATAATATGAAAAATCTCAAATCAAATCTTAACATGTCTAAACTACTACCATATTAAATGATTCCAAAATATACTAACTAAAATATATAGTTAATAGTTAGATATTAATGATTATACATTGTACTATTTAAAAATAATAATTATTGTTATTATAATCTATATATTTAATTGGTATAATAGATAATAATGATCATAGCTAGGATCTAAAATATCCATTATAGACTATATATTACTTTAAGAGAAAAAGTATTAATACATTTAATAAATATGAGTTGAAAAAAAACTCTATTATTATTATTGAATGAACTTTTTCTAAATAGTAACTAAAATTTAATAAATGTAATGTGCTACTTCTTTTCCCGTATACTTGTAACTCAAAGTGTAATTGTGTACACCTTTATGGCAAGGAGCTCAAGGAGTGTATCCACATGTAAAACTATGTAAGTATGAATGTAAATTCCTAAGTTGTGTTGTGAATTATAGACTTAGGAGACTAAACACTTGAGGTGGCTACAACTCTAGGGGCATAAAATCGACACTAAAGTTTATAAGTGAGACATAAAATATGTTTTAAAGTTAGTCCTAGGAGGGGACACCCAAGAAATCACTAGTCACAACAAGGCACTAACAAACACCTATGACTTAACGATTATCACGAAGCTAATTAGTACTAAAAACTCATAAATAAAATCAAGAAATTAGTTGAGATGTCAGTGATATCTTAGTCTCTGCAAAAGAAGCTGAGAAAATACTAATCACATTCAATTAGCTAAATTAGCTAAGTTAAGATAACTAACCAAGTTAGCTTAAAATAAGTTAAAACAATTATCTTAAGTTATTTTCGGCTAAATCAAGTTACTTGGTAAAGACTAACTAGAGTTAGGCTAACTAGCTATGTTCACTAAAGATAAAATGAGTTATATTAATATTTGTTGTTGAATATTAACTAAGTAATTAGCTAATTTACTTAGGTGAAGCTAATTTATTGGATAAACTAAAGATAAAATCTAACAAGTTAGAGTGAGCTAAATTAAACATAAAATTAACTAATTAGTTAAAGATTAAGTTAAGTCAACTAATTAGTTATGATCCACCAAGCAGTTGGAATTATTTCTCTACTCCGACATGCTAAAAATAAACTTCGACAAGTATGAACCTCGACACAACCTCGACACGTTCATCACCTCGACATGGATCGTCGACACCACTAATCGACATGACTACAACATATTGTCTCTCTGTCTTCTAGTCATCTATAACAGTTGAAATTTTGAATCATTCCAACTTCTCTTGTAATTGAACGTAATTGGAAGACAACCCAAGAGCTCTCAAGTCTCTATTTAAGCATGTACATTATTGTAATATACAATCAGAGTAATGAGCATGATACAACAACCACGAATTAATAGAGATTGGTTCAAATTCTTGCATTTTTTCTATGTGTAGTGTATTTCCTACTTTGCTTATTATTAATATTATTTCTCCATAACAGTACTTTTTTCATTCAATCGAACTGTTTCCACTATCGTGCACATGGGATCCCGAGTCATTGGTATCATAGCTTGTTCAAAGCTTGTCCATTCTTAAGTCATGAGTAGACACTTCTATCGAGATTACCTCACGTATGCATATTCAAACACACTCAAAAAATCAACATTCCCAACAGACACTACCTTCGACTCAAGAGTATCTATATGCTTACACTAATAGATCAAAGATGGCCAAAGAAACAGACAATAGACAAGTAACTCAAAAGACAAAGAAACTCATAGAGAAAGCCCTGGATCAACGACTAGCTAAAATGTTCACTCGGTTCAATGAAATTCTCATGCAATTTTCCTTGACATCATGAGGATCCTCGATAATATCCAACTCTGAAAAAATCAGTCCATTCCAATTGAAAATGAATTTCGACATACCGAATCTAGAAGGAAAGATTGGTCCACAGAATCCATAGACAATTGGGTATGAGAAATGGAATCATATTACTCTGTGAATCAACTCTCAGAAGTTGAACATATCACCATTGCATCCTTAAAGATGGCAACCTAATGGTGGGAGAATCTATCGACAAAGATGGAGAAAGACAGAGACACCATAGATACCTGGGAAATATTTGTCGAGTACGTCCTAAAGGAGTTCTATCCACCCAAGTACATTGAACAACAATATAAGAAGTGGCAGCAGCTAAGGAAATGGAAAGACTGGTTTGTGTAGAGTTACATGTACTAGTTCTATCGGCTTATGGTGAGACTTGACGTTCAAAAAGAACATAAAATGCTTTTTTTGAAGTACGTGAGTGGATTATCCCCATACATTCAGCAATAAATGGAGTTTATAACTATCGGTATGCTTACAGATTCATTCCACTATGCTAGTAAGCTTGAAGATAAACATAAAAGAAAATCACGCTTTTCGACCAAGTCGATAGGTCAAGCATCTGACAAGAAGTCACCATTCGACTCCAACAAATCAAGACACCCTTCTTAGCTAACCCTATAAAAATAAGACCATGGAAAAATAAATCTGAATAAACAAAAGGGAATGTATCAAATAACCCCCTCCTGGAAATGGTGTGATTACCACAATTCATCATGGCATTATATCTCTGAATACAAGCCTCAGAAGAAATTTTTGGAAAAAATTTCAACATGTGACTTGTCCGACAAAACCCTGGTCGAATCTGTCCCAGAAGCATAGAACCTTTTGAAATAGACATCGACCACTTCGATAGACTTGACTATTGTCGATGAGAAGGAATGAGAGTGCTTGTTTAATACACAGATATGGGTTCAAAACAATTGATTGCATATGATTGTGGATAATGGTGGCCAAAAGAACTTTGTTTCTAAATATTTCGTGGAGAAACTAGGTCTTGTAACCACTCCACATCCTCAACCTTATAATATTGGTTGGATGAAGGATGGAAAGGAACTAAGAATCACCCAAGAATGAAAACTCACCTACTTCATTAATCCTTTTGAATATGAAGTACTCTATGATGTGGAACTTCCTTTCGTAGACAATGCCCTATTTGGGAAACCTTACTTATGGGATCGACATTGAAGGTGATTGTCAAAATATAGAACCAATGGTATGGTATACCAGAACGACGACCTACACCAACTGTTGCAATGATATATGCTAAATAGAAAAATAAGCTCGTCAATCATGCTGAGTGATTCACATTAATCATGATTAAGCCTCAACATTCCAAGAATACTCCATCAACTATTCGACTCACTCAGGAGAGTAGCTCCTGACAATAGCAGTAGATCAACAATATTCTTGATGAATATCAGAATGTATTTCAACATCTAGATGGAGTACCTCTACATTGTTAGGTAATACACTTCATTGAACTTGTTCCTAGTTATCCATTACCTAACGCATCTGTTTACAAAATATCCATTATTGAGAATGAAGAGATTTGCAAATAGATTCAAGAGTTGATCAACAAAGGTCACATTCGACCCAGCTCCTCTCCTTATGGAAGTCCATTCTTCCTCCTTCCAAATAAAGATGGGACTTGGCGCATGTGCATAAAATATCGGGATCTGAACAAGATTTCGATAAATAATAGATACCCTCTTCCAAGGGTATACAAACTCATCGATTATCTAAAAGGTGCTAAAATATTTACTCAGATCAACCTCAGGTCGGGATATCATCAAATTATGATCGAGGCCACTGGTATGGAAAACTACTTTCAAAACCAAGGAAGGATTGTTTGAATGTTTAGTCATGTGTAATGTCCCCAAAAAATGAAAATAAAAAAAAAACTATAGGCTAGTGAAAAATACCCAAAAGGGATCATTAGTACTCATGCAAAAACATAGATACTCCTTAAACTTACAACCTCTTCGGATTTTGCCCACTGTCTTGTTAATCTCTTATCCATTCCATGACTTGTTAGTTCGTTTACTTCTTATGTCTTAATTCGGTTATTTAAACTCTCAATATATCTTAGTTACTACTATCGGTGAATTAATGAGTTATATAGATCATTGTTTTTCTCCTGCACATGTATACTTTGTTTATTTAATGAAAACTAACTTAACTTTATTGATGGGAACAAAGTGATGGAGTTGCGGACTCGTTCTCCCATGACAATCTGGGAGGTAAGATTATACTTCGTTATGTTGGCTTACTTTTTTCATTCGAACTAAGGCACCTTATTCATGGATTCAAAGGTTACTCTTACGACATCGGGATTATTGGTTACTTGACACAACACAGTTCTTAGTTGTACTTCCCGTTCCGTCTTACACTTTTGTTATTGATCTGTTTTACGACTCATGTATGCCCTATGTTTGTTATCTATCTTTATTTTTTAATTTACTAAATGCTTATGAATTTATATTATTGTCCTTTCATTGTTATTGTCTATCTCTTGTATAGTTACTTACTCGTCTTTTATTGCTATTTCGCAGGTTTTACCTTGGTGACGAGCTTGTAGACTTACGTTTGTTCTTCTTAGCGAGGGCATCATGGCATACTACGTTTTCCATTATGCCTAAATGCTACAACCTAGACCTATGACTTAAGCGCATACACTACCTATATGAGCTAGCACAAAGGCAAGTGATAACACTAAAATATTGATGCTAAGGGCACACATTATAATTTTATAAGATAATTTTTAAGGGAAACATTGTAACACTATAGGATAGTGTTAAGGATACGCATATCATAAGGTTGAGACTATGGTATACATACCATATCGATAGTATTGAGCCTGCGCTAACTTTTTAAGGGGTGGCGAAACCGTATTATAGAGTTTTTATAATATGACAAGGTTGATATGATGTTGATCCACCATCTTATGGTTGGGATTTATGGTGGCGTTAATGGCCACTAGCTGGTGCCATTAATGCCATCGGGGTTGCTGAAAACCCTTAGAAAAGGACTTGACATTCATTGTATGTGTATTATGGTATTGGCATTGTGGTGTAGTGAAGGCTCTGTGCATTTGGAGGATGGAGACAACCCCGTCGATTTGCAGGTGAGCTTATCCCAGCTCTGTGTAACATGCATTGCTTAGTTTAGTTTTCTTTATGGCACGGTCATGCTCCTCATGCCCTCATGTTCGGTCTGTAGGTGAATGTGAAGTCACTTTGGGTTTTTCATAGGCTGCACTTGTCGATTTGGGATTTCTTCCTCACGGCCCGGGGTAAGCCTGTTAGCAAGTTTCCTTGCCTCTTCTCGTTCTGTCATTTCTTAGTTGGAAAATCCTTACTTGGTTGGGGTTTCGTGTGACACTTGTTGACTCTGCCTTCGGGGTTTTAGGATATATCTTGCTCTAGTTTTGATAGACTCTCATTGAGATATTTGGCATTTGTTTGGGTCGTTGTTGCACCATTACTTGTAATGGTGCCATAGCTCACAGCTTGCCATTATGTTTTAATACTTTGACTGAAGGTAGAGAGGGTTCGTGCCTCACGGTGTAATTTCACTACATGTTGGTTTTAATATGAAGACTGTAAATGATTTGATATGAAATGAATAGGATTTCCTCCAGCGTTTAAATACTATGTAAACTTGGGTTTTGTATGGTTATTTACTTGCTGTGTTTTATGTGGTTTTTAATGGAATCAATTGTGGCCTTATGGCCTGTAGACATAATTCTCTGCGTAAAAATATTATTGTTTTGGGTTGCGGTCGCATGCACAACACTCTGTTTGCGTAGTTAGTGTTTTGGGTTATGATCATGTGCACAACACTCTGTTTTTTTGGTTTGTAATCTAAGTAGGGAGCTTCTAGAGCTTAGGCGTTATGCCATGGGATACACCATTGTAACAATGGTGCTGTAGCCCATTGGCTTGTGACCAGGCTCTGCAATAGCTTATAAATAGAGTCTATGTTTTTAAACAAAGTATTTTGTTCTTATTTTGCATTGGCTCAATTTGGGTGCAGGCCATGCCACGAATGGCATGTGCCTCTCCCAATGACTATGATAGATTTTAGTTGACATTTTAAATGTAAATTGTTTACTTAGAAAGAATCGGGCTGTAATAGCAAGGTTTATAACAACCCACGATATCGATTTGGTTTTAAAAGAGTGACTGTGTATTTAGATTGGACTTGGCCGAGGCTGTATCTAGCGTCTTTACAACCTCGCTGCTAATGTAAGCGTTGTTTCGATTTAAAGGTTTGTGGCATAACTTCAAAGCGTAGCTTGTACATACTAGATATATAGCACGGATTGTATAGATATGGTTATGCGATTGCTTATTGATTGTATATGAAATACTTATGGTTTGTTACTATCTTGGGTTTGGACATCTACAGGATTCGATGTCGCGACCTCTTGTTTTTTTTAATGAATTTGTATTGAGGCCATTTATATTAAGTAAAAGCCATTGTGTAAAAACAACATTGGTAAAAAAACTTACTAAAATCAATTAGGGTAAACTTAGTTGAAAAATGGTCCACCCAACCCTAATCCAAATTTCATGTCATTATTATCCAATCTAACTATAAGAAACAAATTTGTGCTTATAGACATTCATTAACCACTTTAGTTGTGGATGTGATAGTATAAAAATACTATACACTACTAAAAAATAGATAATGTACTCATCCAACTTTTAGGAAATTTCAACTCAAAATGGGCCTTTTAACTTTTATTCAAATTCCATGTCATCATGTGTTAGCCAATGAAATTGATTTAAATTTGAAATACCGTATAGGTCTTAAACACTTTTTTAATATAAATTTGGGGATAGGTATCATAAAAAAAACTACTTTTTTGTTTGTATTTTTGGCATATCTCCGTGTGTTTTTACTCAAATTTCGATCAGGAGAGCTCATTGGATGCGGAATTAAATTCCACATCCAACGAGTATCCACTCGGCATACTTTTGATAGACCCCGCTACCCCAAAAACAAGAAATACCTGAAAAAATGGAATGATGACATCATCATTCTGTTTTTCAGGTATTTCTTGTTTTTGGGGTAGCGAGGTCCGTCAAAAGTATGCCGAGTGGGTACTCGTTGGATGTGGAATTTAATTCCGCATCAAACGAGCTCTCCCTATTGAAATTTGAGTAAAAACACAGGGAGATATGTCAAAAAATACAAACAAAAAAGTAGCTTTTTTTCTTCCTCCAAAATTAATAAATATTATTTTATTATTTTAACTATTATTTTATTAATTCATTTTAGGAGGCCCATTTTGAGTTCAAAATTTCCTCTAATTGATAATACATAATCCATATATGATATATACTAGCTCGAACTAGTGTGGCTCAATGGTATCCTTTCATATGAGATCACTTGTTATAAAGGAAAATTCCTGAATTCCATGAGGTTTAAGTGTGTAGCACTAATTGCCAAATTGTGTGCATGACATTATTTTATTGATTTATTGATTTAAAACAAAAGGCCCAAAATTTGTTCAAAAATCACTTTAAGAAAAAAAATACCAAGCATAATGTAAAACAAAGGAACCAAATTTAGTTGAACAATCACTTGAAGAAAACCAATAGTACCAAACACAATGTAAAACAAAAGGCCCAAACTTAAAAACCTATATGGAGTTTGTATTTCCTCTATTAGTTGTATTATCATTTTTGTTTATAATAATATAAACACCCAAAAAACCTTATTCCATTTCACTTTATTAGACTACAAAAGCAAGTCATTATTTATAATGGATTCAAAACCATAAATCATAAAATTCAAAAACTTACCCAAAAAAACACACACATATTGAATACCTCAACCTTAATCATTTAAAATTGAGCATATTATTTGTTCAATAAATTTTTTTTTTACTTAAAAAGACTTCTATTTAAAAATTACCTTTCAAAAAAGCAAACAAAGATAACTCTCATCAATTAAAATATTGTTAAATTATGATAAGATAAGATGCGTAAACTTTCATCTGAAAATAGAGAGAGAAGACAACAGACATATGATGGATATTGAAACAACAAAACTGATAGGACATTTATATATTAACAAAAATGGATATTTGTAAATATACAAATCGATTTTCAGAGATTTGCAATATACAATTATTTATTATTTTTCGAAAGTGACCACATCTAATTTCAGCATCATGTGTGTCCATCTCATCTTTTTTTTCACTGTTTTCAAATATTGAAAAAACAAAGATACTCTTTTGAAGAGGACATGTTGATGTGTGGGATGTGAATTTTTAAGAAATATTTAGATGTGTATTTTTAACCCTACAGATTTTTCTTTGAGTTTCTTCGAAGTTGTTGTCCCTTTTTCTAAGTGTAAGTTTTAGAACTAATTAAAAAAAAACATATGAATGCCAAAATGCATGCATGATACCTCAATGGATATAGGATTTGGTGATGAATCTATCGGTATGAACTCCGCTCAGTTGTGTGCC
The DNA here is from genome assembly GCA_001517045.1 of Pseudotsuga menziesii. Lineage (NCBI taxonomy): Eukaryota > Viridiplantae > Streptophyta > Pinopsida > Pinales > Pinaceae > Pseudotsuga > Pseudotsuga menziesii. The sequence continues at coordinate 93,388 of LPNX011046883.1, forward strand.
ATGAGTGGCAAGGCTTACACCCCTAGAAGACACAACGAAACATTGATTTTCCTGTAAGAGGGCCAATTCTCTGTTTTTTAGGCCCTCGATCATGGTCTCAAGCTTGATCAAGATATTTAAATGCTTCGATTAAGGCTTTAAAAGAGGCTCGATCAAGGGTTGACATCATTTACCTCATATAGTGTTGCACCTACACAAACATATATATTATGATTTGTTGAAAATTTGAAAATACAATTTAACAGAAACTAATTTTATAATCATTTACACACATTTTTTCTGCATAAATGTTATATATTATGAAATTTGATTCAATTACCTATCTTTTGTCTTTTTACTTCATCTTCAAATATGTTAGGGAAGTGCCCCTAATTCTCACCTAAAGTGAGAGGTTCCATGTTTTTCCTGTATTATGTGGCATCTAAAGTTTCTTTAAAGGATCCATGATTGTGCATCAACCCATAAGATACATGAACTCATAGCTTGCATAGGATAAATTGCAAGTGATTCAAAACATTGAGTTGAAATTAATGTACAATCTATTTGATTACTTTTAAATAGATAATTAAAGAGAACATCACAAGTCACCGATAATTGTACCATTATTTAGTGACATTTTGAGTATTGTGGACCTTTATGTTGTGCCATTTTTTATGATAAAGATTCCCAAATTTGTATAGGATAAAAATAAATTTCTTTTCTATTTCCTTATCTAAGGTTGTAAACTATTACTTTACCGATTAAAGATATGGATTATTTACATTATTACATTGATTAGATGGTAATCCAATGATACATTTGTTTAAAACCTATACCCAAACAATTACATTAAAATTTAATATTTATATTATTATAAAAATATTTAATTTTTAATGATTAATTATTTTTTTCTAAACTAAAACAATAAACTGCATTTGCAAACCTTCAACACAAAAAATACGAGATTCAAGAGCTATTAAAAAATTAATGCATTTGATGAAGATCCTCGACTTGTTGGTGCTCCATTATTAAGGTTCAAAAAGAGGATATGACATTATGAAGTTGTGTTAATTAAATATCCATAAACAAGTTCACAATCAATAATTAGTATCCCATCCTCAAAATTGATGGTCTTATTGATTAGTTGAAGGGTGCCAAGAATTCTAGTATGACTCACGTGCCATCAAGATTTCAGCAAGTGCAAGTTCAGAAACTAATTTTTGGAATAAAACCGTTATGTTTAAATAAGGTCTCTTTGTATGGCATGTGACACCTTTCATCTTGGTTCTGTAATGCCCCCCCCCCCCAAGTACAAACTATGTTTTTACTTTTAATTATTAAATGCTCACTATTTGTAATTAATAAATTGTGGCGGATAGAGAATCTGCCAAAAGTCTCAGAAGGACTAGGTAATAAATTAACCTTGGGGTTAATGATAGTGAAAAAGACAAAAATAGATGCAAACGAATAAGGTGGAAGCAGCCAGGTTAAAAGAGGAAACCTGCTGGAAATAGTATAGGACATAGACCGGCTAACTTCAGGGGACTGGAAAAAAATAAGTGTCAAGAGTGCAGAATTAGCACAGACACATCCATGGAATGGGGGATACCATTAGCCCTGTGAATTCCAATGAGTAAGGGGAGAGCGCTAATGAGGAAAGACCTAGGAAAAAACAAACAAAAAAGGATCCAAGGAAAAATAAGCACAAAAAGAGCATATGGTGTAGGCAGGATGCTGCCGAGTATGCTGGGGAAAGGACTCTTGCTGTGAGAGTGCCTGCTATTGGGCATGATGGCCTGTTGACAGATTGAAAAGTTGAAGCTGAATTTAGCGGTCCTTACTGTTGTCTAGAAAGGTTTGGCTCAGGGTTGACTAGGAGGCAGAAGAGTTGATCCTAGTCTACGGTTGGGATGAACGTGGCTGCTTCCATCGTAGTTCGGTACTTCGGATTTACAGGTTTTAATATGAGGGTTGTTTGATCGTATCTGTATGTTGTAACAAGAATTATTTCTTTCTTCTATATATATATCATTGCATGTATGTGGATTTAGATTTTTATAGGCATAGGCTGCAAATGAAATTATCTCTTCTATTTAAATGCTCCATGGTTATGATGTGGATTTTTATATGCTTATGCTATGAATAATAGTGTGATTATTATCTAAAGACGCCACTATAGAATAAAGAACTAAATGTTATATCCAAAGATCTAGATTTTGTATAGGGTTATTTTTCCAGCATTTTTGTTTAACATTGGTCATAATAGGGGTTGCTAAGGCTGCGCTGGAGGATTAATGTCCACCCTACACCCTTAATATTTTTCTTCTTGTATTGGTAATTTTAGAAGAATGAACTCGAGGAAAATATTTTTAAAATAAAACCCTAGGATGGAATGTCACTCTCTAAGAACCCTAGACGAGGGCACCCTCATATTTTTAAAGTGAGCCACCTACGCCGAGTAAACAGAAAAGTCTCACGACCCCAAACTTGCAGGGACCAGGCTCTGAAATTAAAAGCCCGAACATGTCTTTACTTCATAACTCTAACAGTTGACATCCGTTACCTAAGATTTTTCTTCCACGCTGGAATTTTTGGCCTTTAAACAAATCTACGTAGCCATAGAAATTCATGTACTGTGTTGGGTAACCATCAGAGGAGGTGGGGTTTATTTCTGAGAATAAACAGGTGTAAAAGATATCTTTCAAGCAAGACTAACAGCGTAGCCCTTTTTGTTGCACACAACCACTCACACCCTCACACACAAGGCTCTGTGGTCAAGGTTTCACAAAGCTGGGAAAATGTAGGGTTTGGTTACCCTTTTTCATCCACTGTCAAAAGCAAAGGTTCCTCAAGGGTGAAACGAGGTTCCAGGAAAACCTTTATGATAGTACCCTTAACGAAATTCATGAGAGGGTATCCTTTCCCCGGCTTGGTAAAGTAAGCGGATTCAAAGGTTGGAAAGACCCCGGGCATTATGAGACCTAGGAAGGGTAAATTACAATATCTACTCTTTTATATACAAACTCATTATAAGACTACCTTGATAAATAGACAAAGTATGCAGCCAAGGAAAAGATTAAGAGTTTTTTGTTCAAACATTAACCTTCTATTTTACAGAGAAGCTTATAACTCTAGCATGAAGCCCTAAGAAACATAGCCAGGTCGTTTTCACACCTTATTTTTTCACTGCTTAAAACAAAATACAAGGGAAATTCTTTATAGTCCCTCAAAGGAACCAAACAGTCCAAAAATTATTACAAACAGGAACCGTGAAATACCGTAATTACAAGATAATGAACTTGCTACGCTGTGGCCTTTCAAGTTGCTATTACATACTAGAGATTTCATCAAACCACTGGTATTTCAACCCTTGGAACCCTCGGTTCCCTATACCAACACCAAACATGAAACCCTCTATAATCTTGCGATGGCCTACGGCCAACAGAGATTTCAACTTAGGGTTGATAATTCTGCTTACCAGGAGGAGGACCCTTGCACCCGACGGGAAGACCAAGTGCTTGGAACCTGCAAACCAAACAACAAGGATCACTTTTCCTTAGTGAGACGTTAACTTTGAAACCCCAAAGGAATAAAATGAACAATTACGGCACAGAGAGTAGATATACCTGTTAATAATAGTCGAATTAGATGAATTTCCCCAGCCTCACCTGACTCAAATGGGCTCAAACTTGTTCTGCTACAGACGGAGTAAAGGCAGATCACCGTTGTGTTTCCCTCTTGTGGACATTTTTCCAGACCCTCACTGGTTCTAGCTCGAAGAAGCTCGAACACCAAATACCAAGGCTGGTTTTTTAACACTGAACTAAAGGCGCCCTAGAGCTGACACTTAACTGACCCAAGGGCCGTTGGTACAAAAGTGTTAAAATCCATCTTAAGTACGAAAGGACAACTGAGTCCTTTGGCAGGGGACAACACATCATAACCCATGTGACTCTGGGGACCATCACAACCCGCCCTGAACTTGAAAGTACTCCAATGTGGTAGTTGTTTAGTCAACCAAGGACATGTAGAACACCCTTCAATCACCCTCATCTTCGAATTGTGGAACTTGAGTTGGCTGTCAACCACGGCTTTTGTCAACATAGTGGGAACCTTATCTCAGACTTGAACCTTGCTCTCAGCAGCTTAGAATAGAGTTCATATGCTTGTACCTTTTCAGATTTTGGTTAAGCCCAAGAACGTTCGAGTCCCCTTGTAAAGTGAAATTCAACCTGCATAAGAATATGGTACATTAGAGAACTGCATAATAAAATTTTTATGTATATGTCTAGGTAACGATATTTTTATAAGAATTCTAAGCAAGGGGATTTAGTGTTTTTACCTAGGCATCCATATCAAACCTTTCCTGTACCTGTCACATGAAGAAGGTGGTTAGCCGGAGCCAAGTAAGCAAAAAATATCAACCATGAGGTCTACCCTGCTGACAGTAGGACCTTAAGAAAAATACTCTGGAAGAAAATGTATCAAATTTAACTCATAACCCTTAGAGGCATGTTTTGGCAGTTTTGCTTATCTAGGTAAAACATGGTATAACTTTAGGAAAGGGCTAGACAGTGAGACTGTGAGGTACATTTGAAAAAACTCACATTTTTCAAGCATGAATTTATCTTTCAAGAATGAAGTATCATGAAATGTTAAAATACTATGAGGAATCAAATTTGTTTTTGGGGGTAGTTTACATATGGTATCATAGCGCAGGTTCAGCCCTGTAGCCTGTTGGGTGCACCTCGTTTCTGTTGTTTAATTGCAAAAAAAAAAAAAAAATTATATATAGTTTAATAGCACTCTAACAAAATATCGGAATGTTGTGTTGCATACTTGTGAATTTTTAGTTGTTACAAGAATTACCATGGCTTCTCCAATTGAGAATGAGGACCAACCTCAAAACCCTAAACAAGCACTAGCAGCCACGCAACTGGCAGTAGAACATTCTGAAGCCATTCAAGTGCTTGAAACTATGAGGCATTTAATCGTTGAAATACAAAGCTATAAAGAGGATAATGAACAACTCAAGAAAGAACAGGAAAATCAATAGGAGATCAATGAGATCTTACTACAAAGTCTAAACGAAAGAAATAATGGAAAGGAACCACGAACCAAGACCAGAAGGGGACCCAAAAGGGAGGAGAGTGCAAAAAGAAAGAGTAGTTCCTCTACTCAGACCCAGAATTCCAAAAATTAGGTCAAGACTGGCGGAAAGAGAAAGGTCGATCATGTGGAAGGTGAGTTCAAGAAGATCAAACCCACTAGTTTTGACGGGGAATCCAAGACAAGGGAGGAAGCAAAGGCATGGTTGCTGGACATTAAGAAATATTTCCATATTTACAACTATTCCAGCAACATGAATTTCTAAATGGAAATTTATAATCTTAAAGGCAAATCTAGTATCTCGTGGAAGGATCCCAAAATCTCGCACAAAATCAAGGAGAAGAATCTAGAATGGGCTTAGTTCAAATGGTTGTTTAAGAAACAATACCTATCCAAGATTTACTACGAAAGGAAAACCAAAGAGTTTTATGAGTTAAGACTTGGCCAAATGACCATGCAGGAGCTCATTAACAAGTTTTTAGACTTGTTGCGGTTCGTACCCTATATCAAAGAAGAAAAGGTGAAGGTGCAGAGGATCCTAAGCTGCTTGCCACAAAATTACAAGGACGGGATTGAATTTGACAACCCAAAAACCTTGGATGAGGTGCTGAGGAAAGCCAGGCTGTGTTTTGAGTAGTATAAACAGTGGAACGATCCATCAAGAACATGGAAGGACAGGAAACCAGAGAGGTTCAGTCAGCAAAGGAAGGGATTTAGACCACCACCATTTAGAAATACCTTGAGGAATTTCCAAGGAAACCCTTATAATAAAAATGGACAGCCCCCACCAAGGGGTGTTAAGTCGGCCAGTCTAAGATTAAAAGGGGAAAATGGGGCTCCGAGAGAACCTCTGATCTGTTGGGAATGTGGATAATCCCATTTGAAAAGATATTGTCCACGCCTAAATTGGGCAAACAAGATCTTACATAGCGTTCAATAAGCTTCTACGGTTGGTGAAATTGGCAAGAATTTCCACAGAATTAATGTGGCCTTGGAGCATCGGCAAGCCAACCATCAATCTGCTATAGTGGAAATCAAAGGTATTGTTTCAAATCACACCATTGCTATATTAATTGATCCACGAGCTACATTAAGCTACATTTCTCCAAGGATGGTGGAGCTCTGCCAACTCACTAGGGTAAGGCATGCAAAACCTTGGTTGATCTAGTTGGCCACCGGGGCAAAAAGGAAGGTAACTGGTTTCATTACTGATTGTGAGGTTAATTTACAGGATCATAAAACTAGGATTGACCTAAATGTTTTTCCCTTAGGATCATATGACATGATAATTGGCATGGACTAGCTAGAAAGAAATAAGATAGTGCTGAACTGTTTTTCCAACACCTTTACCTACATTGTTGAAGACCAAATCCTTCGGACGGTAAAGGGGTTACTCAAACCCGTCTTGGTGAGACAAATATATGCTATGCAACTAAAGAAATGCCTAATAAAGGGCTATAACCTCTATGGAGTTAAGGTTGCTGACCTACTCCTAAATGAAAATCAAACCCCTCTAAAACAACAACCATTTCTACATGAGTTCCTTGATGTATTTCCAGAGGAAATACGAGGACTACCTCCTCAATGGGAGATTGACTTCTCCATTGAGCTGCTACCCGGATCTACACCTGTGTCAAAAGTGCCTTATCGAATGAGTATTCTAGAACTGACTGAACTGAAAATTCAATTGCAAGAACTGTTGGAAAAAGGGTATATAAGGCCTAGTGTGTCTCCCTGAGGCGCACCGGTCTTGTTCACTAATAAAAAGGATGGGACCTTAAGACTCTATATTGACTACCAACATTTAAACAAAGTAACCATAAAGAATAAGTATCCACTGCCCAAAATCAACGACCTATTCGATCAAATAGGGGAGGAAAGAGTCTTCTCCAAGCTAGATTTACGATCTAGATATCACCATATTTGAATAAAAAGTGAAGACATAAACAAGACTGCCTTCAAGACCCACTATGGGCACTACGAATTCGTAGTGATCTGCTTCGCTTTAACAAATGCCCTTGCCATGTTTATGTGCCTAATGAATGGCATTTTTAACAAATATCTAGCTCAGTTTGTAGTGATCTTCATCGATGATATCCCGATTTACTCTAAAACCGAAGAAGAACATCAACTTCATTTAAGGACAGTGTTGCAAACCTTAAGGGAGCAACAACTATATGCCAATTTGGAAAAGTGCGAATTATTCAAGACTGAAATTTAGTACTTGGGTCATGTTATATCCAAGGATAGGATTGTGGTAGATCCAAAGAAAATAAAGGCCATATCCGACTCGCGAGTACCCCTAGATGTGACTGACATTCGGTCATTTATGTGACTTACTCGCTATTATCGAAGGTTTATTGAAGGATTCTCCACGATTGCATACCCCATTACTGTTATAGCGGATTTCACCACACTAGGTGAATCACACATTGTATGGCCTTCCCTTGTCCCGCTGCAGACTCATTAGCCCCTTTGGACCACTTTATATCTTTTGATGTTACCTTGATTATCCCTAAAAACATTAGAATATTGATATACACGGCTTTTCCCTCGATATCCGCGTACATACGCGGATATTTCCCCTATAGTCACGTACATCGGGATGTGTACATAAATCCAAATCCTTTTGGACTGTTCCTNATATACGTGGCTTTTCCCTCGATATTCGCGTACATACGCGGATATTTCCCCTATAGTCGCGTACATCGGGATGTGAACATAAATCCAAATCCTTTTGGACTGTTCCTTAACTTGGATCCGACTCATATGACTCCTGGCCTTCCATATGCCTTGAGATCGCACGGATTCGACCCTTCNATATGCATTGAGATCGCACGGATTCGACCCTTCAATATCCCTTTGAAGAACTATATAAGGAACCCATTGGTACATTGAAAGAATAAGAGAACTTTGAGAGTAACAAAACTATAGTCCATTGTTGCCAAGATTTATGCTTGAGTCTACATCCCTTTGTCCCTTGGAGCACTGTTGTGTTATTCCCAAGCTTGCCTTTCACTAGTAAGCTTGCTATTGAAGTGATGGAGGATTGAGGTGGTGGAGGCCCAAGTGGGGGATTCAGTTTCTCCGATTCGCAGACGTGCCGTCAGAGGTTGTCATTTGTAATCTCTGATTCTTATTAATAGAAATATCTTTTCCTGTCCAGTAATGTGTATTTGAATGAATATTGTTTCCATTGGAATATGTCAAAGGCTTATACATTATTGATTATATATGCTAGAATAGATCTAACACCATGAAATATAGTATGCTTGTATTGTTTACTTGTTGTTGAGGACGTGCTATAACAATTCAAGCTGAAGATTGGAAAGCTCAACGGGGATCTACTACAACCGTCCGGAATAAGGTACGAGGTTCGATCCTTTAGTGTTAGATTGTTTATTTCTATTGCATATTGGGAAAGATTGATTTCTAGAGTCTAGCTGTCTGTTTTGGTACCCCAAGCCATAGGAATTTCTCTCCATAACAATTACCTCCTTACAGAAGAAGGGGGTAAAGTTTGTTTGGTCATCTAGGTGCCAAGAAAGCTTCAATAAACTTAAATAGTTACTAACCAGGGCCCCTGTCCTAAAGGTAGCCAACCCCCTTAAAAACTACACGTTCTGTACATATGCCAGCTTAGAAGGAGTAGGAGGGGTTTTGTCTCAAGAATGACATGTGGTTTGTTATGAGTCCCACGAGTTAAAAGATCCCGAATATAACTACGTGGTCCATGACTTAGAACTAGTAGCCATGGTGCACGCTCTAAAAATGTGGCGACACTACTTACTAGGAAAGAAATTCCTGTTACTGATTGATAACACATGTGTGAAAAATTTATTTACATAGTCTAGTCTAAATGCCTGACAAGCAAGATGGATGGCCATCCTTAGTGAGTTTGACTTCGAGGTAAGGCATATAAACGGTAAGGAAAACAAGGTTGCAGACGCACTGAGTGAGAGGACTCATGGGAGTAGTGAGGTAAGCTTGAGCCATCCCAAGAGTGACCTCTTGGATAAGGTCAACGAAATAAGCACTCAAGACACTGATTATAATAAACTACTTAGTAGAATACAAAATAACGAGATAAATTTAGACGGGGCAGTTTTTAAAGTTGACCAAAAGGAATTTATTTGGTTTAAGGATAGGTTGTACATACCTAATAATTTGGAAATCAAGCTATTTATTTTAAACGAGATGCACAAACCTCTCTTTGCTGGTCATCCAGGTTACCAAAGATGATAACTGCTCTCAGGAAGCAGTTCTTTTGGCCTGGTTTAAAATCTAATGTAGTAGAGTACCTGTCTAAATGCATAGAATGCGAGCAAGTTAAGACAGAGCATGGACATCGAGCTGGCTTATTACAACCTCTACCAATACCCCAATATCCCTCGATTTCATCACTGGTTTACTGAAAACACATCAACAACATGATTCTATCATGGTAGTAGTGGACAAGTTAAGCAAGTCTAGACATTTCAATCCGGTAAAATCAACACATAAGGCAGCTGAAATTGCAGAAATATTTCTAAAAGAGATATTCTGATTGCATGGTGTACCAAAAATTGTAATATCAGATAGGGATGTGAAATTTACATCAAATTTCTGGAAATCTTTATTTGCAGGTTTAGAAACTAGGATCAACTTTAGCACCAGTTACCACCCAGAAACAGATGGGCAGACAGAACGTACCAACGAGACCATTGAAAACATGTTAAGGATGTATGTTATGAAAAGACCCACTAAGTGGGAAAACTATTTGCATCTCGTGGAGTTTGCTTATAATAATGGTTATCAGGCCTCAACTAAAATGAGTCCATTTGAAATTTTATATGGAAAAAAATGCAATACCTTTCTCAGTTGGGATAATCCGGTGGATCATGTACTAATTGGACCTGAGCTGTTACAGGAGATGGAACAAATAGTTCATGAAGTGCAGAAGAATCTAAAAATAGCTCAAGATCGACAAAAGTGCTACGGAGATTTAAGAAGAAAACATAAGGAGTTTTGTGTTGGTGACCATGTGTATTTACGGGTCAAACCTAAGAAGAGTTCCCTCAAGCTTGGGAGTTGCAAGAAACTAGCTCCAAGATTCTGTGGACCTTTCCAAGTCCTAGAGAGAATCGGGCCTATAGCTTACAAACTGGCCCTGCCTGTTCATTTAAATATTCATAACATTTTTCAAGTTTCATTGTTATTTAGAAATATGTATATGACTCTACTCACATTATCGATTGGAATGTGGTACAGGTGGAACCCGAAGGAGGATTTCAGATGGAAACTGCACGCATTCTGGATAAGAAAGAAACAGTACTACAGAACCTAGTCATCACTCGGGTAAAAGTGCAATGGAAGCACTTTAGCCCTGAGGAGGCAACTTGGGAGTTAGAAGAGGAAATGCGAATAAGGTACCCTAGCTTGTTTATCAAGCCAATGGGGGAAGATCAACACTCATGACAGTGTTCAAAATAAGGGGGTGTGGATGTAATGCCCCCCAAATACAAACTATGTTTTTACTTTTAATTATTAAATGCTGACTATTTGTAATTAATAATTTGTGGCGGATAGAGAATCCGCCAAAAGTCCGGGAAGGACTATGTAATAAATTAACCTTGGGGTTAATGATAGTGAAAAAGACAAAAATGGATGCAAATGAATAAGGTGGAAGCAGCCAAGTTAAAATAGGAAATCTGCCGAAAACAGTACACGACGTAGACCGGCTAACTTCAGGGGACTCGAAAAAAAAGGGTCAAGAGTGCGCAGAATTAGCACAGACACAGTGGAATGGCAGATACCATTAGCCCTTTGAATTCATGTGAGGAATGGGAGAGGGCTAATGAGGAAAGACCTAGGAAAAAACAAAAAAAAAAAGGATCGAAGGAAAAATAAGCACAAAAAGAGCATATGGTGTAGGCACGACTATGCCGAGTATGCTGGGAAAGGACTCTTGCTGTGAGAGTGCTTGCTGTCAGGCATGATGGCCTATTGATAGACTGAAAAGTTGAAGCTGAAGTTAGTGGTCTTTACTATTGTATGGAGAGGTTTGGCTCGGGGGTGACTAGGAGCTGAAAAGTTGAAGCTGAAGTTAGTGGTCCTTACTATTGTATGGCGAGGTTTGGCTCGGGGTAACTATGAGGCACAAGAGTTGATCTTAGTCTACGGTTTGGAGGAATGTGGCTGCTAGTAGTTCGGTACTTCGGATTTATAGGTTTTAATATGAGGGTTGTTTGATCCTATGAGTATGTTGTAACAAAAATTATTTCTTTCTTCTATATATATATCATTGCCTGCATGTGGATTCAGAATTTTATAGGCATAGGTTGCAAATGAAATTATCTCTTCCATTTAAATGCTCCATGGTTCTGATGTGGATTTTTATATGCTTATGCTGTGAATAATAGTGTGATTATTATTTAAAGCCGCCACTGTAGAATAAACAACTAAATATTACATCCAAAGATCTGGATTTTGTACAGGGTTGTTTTTCCTGCATTTTTATTTAACATTGGTCGCAATACTGGTTGCTAAGGCTGCGATGGAGGATTAATGTCCACCCTGCGCCCTTAATCTTTTTCTGCTTGTATTGGTAGATTTAAAAGAATGAACTCGAGGAAAATCTTTTTAAAAGAAAACAGTAGGATGGATGAAGGGCACCCTCATCTTTTTAAAGTGAGCCAAACAGAAAAGTCTCACAACCCCAAACTTGCAGGGACCAGGCTCTGAAATTAAAAGCCCGACCATGTCTTTACTTCGTAACTCTAACAGTTGACATATGTTACCTGAGATTTTTCTTCCACGCTGGAAGTTTGGGCCTTTAAACGAATCTACGTAGCCATAGAAATTCCTGTATGGGGTTTATTCCTGGGAATAAACAGGCGTAAAAGATATCTTTCAAGCAAGACTAACAGTACCCTTTGTGCTGCGCACAACCACTCACACCCTCACACACAAGGCTCTGTGGTCGAGGTTTCAGGGAGGTGGAAAAACCTAGGGTTTGGTTACCCTTTTTCATCCACCGTTAAAAGCCAAGGTTCTACAAAGAGCACCTCAACCTTTCAATATCTAAACCTTTTCCATTATATGTTCAATAAAATTTTCATTCACTTTAAAAAACTCATTAAAGATTTCCTTTCAAAAAAGCAAACAAACATACCTCTCATCAATAAAAAAATATTGTTATTAGAATATTCTATTATTTACAATTATATGTTGTTATGAAACCTCTATTTGATGATCACCTTTCCAAAAGGCAAACTAAGATACCTTTCAACAATAAAAAAAAACATTATTCTATTAATTACACTTATATATTGTTATGATGATTTAATCCATTTCAGTTTAAAATGTTACTTTTTTACTTTATTTTTGCATTGAATTTCTTATTCTGTTGCTGAAATACAAAACAGAAAGTTTAACCATATCAATACAATAAACGTCAAGAGTATAAATGTAAAAACAAAATTTGTCATATCAGGACGTGATCAAACCTTGATAGAAAGATAAGATGCCTAAATTTTCATCTCAAAATAGAGAGAATACAAGAAACATACGAGAGAGAAACAACAAAACTGGTAGGAGATTTATATATTAACAAAAATGGAGATTTGTAAATACACGAATCGATTTTCAGACACAAGCCGTGGAGGGAATACAGGCCAGAGCTCCTGCATCCTGAGTCATCGCTGGTACTAAGCTCCCACTGCCAACTTGAAATGTTTGGCTAGCCGTGTACATTGGAAGAGTATTTCCCTTACCAGACGGATCAAAGTATGCTCCATTCAAAAACACATCGCCCAGTGACTCCCACAACCATCCGGCCGGACAAGAAGAAGCAGCGGTACAGACTTCACGCTTTGTGACCTGTTTCTTATACTGCTCCTTTGGGGCCACAAACCTATTTCCTTCACTTCTGATGGTGGGATGCATGCTTCCTCCAATCGCATATATTCCCCACTCTTCATAGTTGTTATTGGCTACGTGCGCATACCCATATCTACACCTGCCACCACACCAAACACCAAATTAAGCAATTGAGAGTTGTTGATTGTATTCGTGCAAGCAGAGAACTCAACTTTCAATGAGTTTACCTGGGCATCCTTTGCGTGAGGCCTGGTCCAAAGTGGTTGAATGCAACAGTTACCTTCATGTTTTTATCAGCTGCATAGTCATCGCTGTGACCTAACAGCATTACCTGCATGCATTCATCATCCCCACAAAAATAATCAAATCAAAGTTTATAAAAAAAACAAATGAGAATTAACCGATATAGTTAAGTGGTTAGCTTGCCTTATCGTGGAACGAGAAACGGTTATTGGAAACAGTGACCGCTGTGGAACCCAGCGTGACGTCAAGCAGACCGTCTTGGCACTTGGAGAGGGTGTTGTGATCGATCCATATATCTTTGGAGCCCACCACAGAGATGGCATCTGCGTCTTGTATTTGCATCCATTCTAGACCGGTACTAGTATTGGACACCGATTCCGTAAGTCGAACGTTACCCGCCACGCTGGGCATACAGTCATGGATGTGCAATCCATGAATAATAACGTTGTTCACTTTATCGAGGCGAATACAAGGCCCATTGCTAATCTCGACTTTGGCTCCTCTTCCATCGATAGTCTTCTGGCTTGCGACTTACAGGGGCATCTTAAGCTTTATGTTCATATCTTTAGCAAACACAATCCAAAGTGGACTCGTACGGGTCACCCCATATCTTAAACTACCAGGCAACGGATTTGTGGGATTGTCATCGGGCGTGGTCACGCTGTACATTTCTCTTCCTTTTCCTCCAGAGGCGGCGCTTCCGAAGCCCACAGCACAATCTGCCAGCTTCTCTCGATTCTGCGCCCAATTTGCATCACTTCTCCAACACCTGTCAATGGGGTTGGAGCTGCTGCTAGCTGAAGAACACAAGGAAGCCTGCAACAGCAGGGAAACTAAAGCTAATAACATCCATGATGTTCCAGCGATAGCGATAGAGACTAGTGATATGTTAAAGCCCGTCATTCCGCCCATTGATCTGCCTACTCTTAACAATTCGACCCAACACTTGAAAATAGAGAGGGAACCGAACACAGCTTGAGCTTGAAAATAGAGAGGGAACGGGATCACATAATTTTGCTTTGCTTTGCTTCTCGCTGTATCTTTAAACCTAACTTATATAGCGGCCATCCATCCGTGGCTAGACCTAAAAAATTAGATATATTTAAATAATTAATGATAAATGTTAATGGTTAGATATATTTAGATAATTAATGATAAATGTTAATGGTTGACATTTTCTTAAAAACAAATAGACCCTAATGGTTCACATTTGGTTGACATTTTGTTTTAAACAAATAGATCATAATGGTGTGAAAGTCTCATGATTTTAATTAAATATATATATTTTATGGTATATAATTAGTGGTTAAATATATTAAAATGGACTCGGTTAATAGCTGTAAATTGATAATAACTAACTTTATCGCCGCCATATGGCAGCCATAGATCACCTAGTTAAGTGAAGAGCCATAAATGTATTTAGTTTTTATTATTTAAATTTAAGTAATCATTATGGTTTTTAGTTGATATTTTCTTTTTGTGAAGGAATAAATTTTTAGATTGTTAAATTTAAATAATCATTAATGTTATCGGTTGATATTTTGGTTTTGGTGAGGGAATAAAGTTTTAGATTATGAATTTTGGTTAGGAAGAAGTTTAAACCATTAAAAATTAAATTTTCAAGTTATGGAACTTTAGGTATGAGAGTGGTTTTTGGGTTTTTGAAATTGTTAAATTCATTTTTATCCTCAAAAGTGTAATTAAAATATACTTAAATTAACATTCTTTTAGAAATGAATAAATTAAACTAAATATATTTATTAAATATTTAAAATGATTATTCATTTGATATATATCATAGTTTAAATATTAATTATTGACTTGATGAAAAGGTGTGAATAGATAGCAAGTAACTCTTTACTTTAATGTGAATATATAATAATCATAATAATAAGAAGAGGAAGAAGAAGAAGGATACTAATTATAATAAGTAATTTTTTATCTTAATGTGAATAGATAATTTATAAATATATTAAATGTAGATTTCATTCTTATTTAGTAATATCTAAATATTAATAATTTTTATAAAAATGTTATAGATAATCGTCCATTAGTTGGTTTAAATGATTATAGAATAAAGTGTTCTTATTACCACCTTACCAAGTATTTGTTAAAAAAATAATAGAAAAAACCTGAAATCAAATCTTAACATGTCTAGACTACTAGTGTACTAAATGATTGCTAAATATTCTAACTAAGATATATAGTTTGTAGTTGGATATTAATGATTATACATTGTACTATTTAAAAATAATAATAATTATTATTATAATGTATATATTTAATAGGTATAATAAATAATAATGATCATAGTTTGGATCTAAAATATCCATTATACATGGGAAATATTTCTCAAGTACATTTGAAAGGAATTCTACCCACACAAGTACATTGAGCAACAATATAAGAAGTGGTCACCACTAAGAAAATGGAAAGAACACTTTATGTAGAGTTACACACACGAGTTCTATCGAATCATTGCTAGACTTGGCGTTCAAGAAGAACATAAATTGATTGTTTTGAAGTACGTGAGTGGATTATCCCCATATATTCAACAATAGATGGAATTTCTCACTATTAGTACGCTTATAGATGCATTCCACTATGCCAGTAATCTAGAAGATAAACAGAAAGGAAAAGCACGCTTTGCGACCAAGTCGATAGGTTAGGCATATCATAAGAAGTCACCATTGAACTCCGTCAAGTCAAGATACCCTTCACAGCTCACCCCACCAAAATAATACCATGGAGACATCACTCTCAAAATGACAAAAGGGAATGTAGAAAATAACCCCCTCCCAGAAATGGCGTGATTAACACAATTCATCATGGTTATATCTCTGAATGCAAGTCCCGCAAAACATTTTTGGAAAAAATTTCAACCTCTCACTTGTCAAACAAAACCCTGGTAGAATCTGACCGAGAAGCATAGAACCTTTTGAAATAGACATCGACCACTCCGTCAAACTCGACTATCATTGACAAGGAGGAATCAGAGCGCTTGTTCGAGACACAGATATGGGTTCAAAACAATCCATCGCATCTGATTGTGGATAATGGTAGCCAAAGAACTTTGTTTCTAAAGATTTCGTGAACAAAATAGGTCTTGTAACAACTCCACATTTATTGTGCTCCAACAGCATATGTTTTCCTTATTTGTATTTAAGGTTAATTACAACCTTTGACTATTTGTGACACACAATTTTGGTGCTTAACGTGACTTTACTGTCCTTGTCCCGATTCATGAATCGACTTCATGGTTAGTTGAAAATACAATTAACATTTATAGATAAATAATAATTTCATCAATTCAACATTTCATAAGTTGTAGCGATTCGTAATTCTATGATTCATCTAGTCATGTAAATCATCAAGAAAATAACTCCTTACTCATTTTTGAGCAATTGAGTGCAACTTCGTTTTACGCAAGTGAATTTATATACCATAATGTACGTTGATCGTGACAATGATCATAATCATCATCAAACTCTGCAATGTGAGTACATAAACAACATAATCCATAGGAAATCCTTGGTTCCTAAAACCTCAAAATATGGGAATTTCATGATAGGTTAAAAAGTAAATCATCACTCATTCTTAAACTTCATTATTTAAGCAAGTGAATATTTTTACTAACACTCGATTTCGACCGATAGTGTTCCTGGCATTAGAGGAAATTTCAACTCAAAATGGGCCTTTTAACTTTAACTCAAATTCCATGTCAACATGTGTTATCCAATGAAATTACTTTAAATTTGAAATACCGTATAGGTCTTAAACACTTTTTTAATATAAATTTGGGGATAGGTATCATAAAAAAAACTACTTTTTTTG
>LPNX011046884.1:0-30430 GCA_001517045.1 Pseudotsuga menziesii
ATGATCCACAATAAGGCTTACATGCATCTAAAACCTCTGTCCCATCGCTCATCCCTTCAAAATTGCCTGTTAAGGTGCTAATTAACTGATTTGAACAAATATCTGTCTCAAAGTTGCTTTGTTTTAAATAACGAACTGTATTTCCTGCTTCAAGACTCAAAGTCTTTCCTAGAGCTTCAATCAGTGTTTGAACATCCATGTGCTCTTTTTTTTTTGGAAATGGGATCTGTGTTGGAGTTTTGAGGAGTATTACTGGATTTGACAACCCTGCATGTATCTGAAGTGCATTGAACATCACAAATTAGAGATCTTGCAGCTATATTAAAGAAATCTTCACAGATTAACATAAGTGTCCTAGAAGTATGATCAAGTATGGAAAATATAAGATGTTTTCCAAGATTGACATTCCCTGTCAAGTCATCTTTGAAGAAAGGCTACCACAGAGCACACTCGGAAAAGCATTGAGCAACAACCTCTATAGACCTGAGTAGCCACAGGAAAGAAGAGGAGCTTTCAAAAAGTATGGGCAATAAAGATCTTCTAACTTGAAATTCACCCTCATTGTATGACAACAATATTGATTTCAGTGCTCTCCGACATGCCAAAAGTAAATCAAGGAATTCTGTTGGATGAAAGATACCAACACATTTCTGTATTGCCAGAGGATCATGGCATGACACTTGTTTAACCTTGAGGAAAGTGATCACCAGAAACCTAGCAATATAGAAGGAAATAAAATCAGAAAGTTACATTAATTATTAGAAAACCCAAATCTGCATTTGATTGAAAATATACATGCTTTACAAGTAAATAGCCGAGAGACCATAAATTCAGAAAGTCGAATCAAATTCACAATTCATATCATCATGGTACACAGACTATTTGGCACATATCATCATGGTACACTCTGTACAATCGTAAGGACGAGGTTGTATAGGCATACATCAGTTCTTGGATCTCTGTGCAGGTTTAATTTCTATTCAGCAGGCTTTAAACCTCAGGTTTGGGCTGTCTTTGTTTACTGTGCAGCTGCTATTTTTTATAAGCAGCGGAGATTTCCTTGTGAGCTTTGATTAAGCCAATGGTAAGTTGATTTGAAGGAAAAATTCTTGTTTATTTGTGTAAGGGTTTCTTTTTAAATTTACTCCGGAAAAAAACTATAATTTATTAATTTATATTACTTAAAAAGAGTATCAAAACTACATATTGTCCATACATACTAGAGGCATGTATTCTAAAACTGATGTCCATATCTAGCTTAAATAGGCTCGATGTGTAATAGTTTTATGTGCCTGCTGTGTACTTTCCAACTATTTGTGTGATTGTTGCTATGTGAAGAAGTTGAATTTATGCAATTACTTGAGTCTTGTTTAGTTGAGAACACAAGGACAACAATCACCTAGGGTTTGGAATTTTGAAATTGTGGACCTTGCATGTACAATACCAAGAATAAAAATACGTTTACAAAAATAGAAAAGAACTCATGTCTATTGAATGTGCATGAATCTTAATGCATCCAAATATAGCCTAGTGCATCAATAGTAATTCACATGCTTTCAAAAATAGTATTGACGTTGTCTAAAAATAGCACCAGTTTGAAATAGAAGACATGGTTCCAAACATAGCATGCATGGCACTTTCTAAAAAGTCATCTAAAAATAGAAAAACATCTCTAAAAATAGAACTCCGTGCTTACAAAGATAGCATTGAAAACGACAAAGATCAGCATGCATAAAGATCTGATCATGGACAACATGGGGCATTGTACATGCCAATATATTTGCATATGTGGAAATCCCTGCTAGAAATAGAAGTGAAGTTTCATGCAAAACTGGACTTTAGATGGTGTCCCTAGTGTCAATCTGAAGATCTCTAAACTAGAATTTGGCCTGATCTCCAACTTGGAACCAAAGGGTATTCTTATTAATGTATTTTATTGATCATTAACACTAAATATGCATGGGGCAAATTAAGTGCTAACAAGTATATTGAAATCACTTTATATTCGGTAGCTGCCCTCTTGGCAAAGTCTTCTTTGACTTGAAATAGATCAGCATATGGTGCTTAAATGGGATGGTGTTAGGGGCAGTTATCTGCTATGGAAAGTGAAAATTTCTTATTTGCTGTTTAAGGATGTTCGTAATTTGGGTTTTTTTTTTAAAGTGTGGAAGTTACTGGTGCCTAAAAGGGAAGGGTTGCACTCACTGGATGCCATTATTTCAAGAGAGCCAAATCTACATAAGTGACTGTTTGAAATGTTCTGAAGTGTTTTTCTTTAATATGTTGCCCTGAAGTGAATTCTTATGTCAGTTATAGTTTTTAGTCTTCAAGAGAAAAATACGAGTATTTGAATCTTTTTTCTTCAACAATTTAGAAATTATGTGCCATACTGAAAATCTAAATAGAACATGGATTTTTAGGATATCAGAAAATTGTGGTATCTATGCAATGAGATATGGTAGGCGAGTTGAAAAGCATTAATACGTTATCTAGTAATCTTAATATATGATAACAAACACCATTTAATCTTTGAGCACACTTTCTTCTTTATTTGGTCACTACACCAAAACGGCTTTTCATTCTTCTATTGGCTTTTTTCCTTTAGAAGACTAATATCATGCCAAATTCTAAATTGGATATCAATCTTGCAATGGATATGTTACAAAGTGCATTGTGGTTGTAGGATTCCTTTGAACTAAAATGTCAGTGTGGCTGACTATGAAAAATTTAAACTTGCACTGCTATTAAGCTGAATAAAATGGTCTCTTTGTTTGTGATAATTTTCTGACATGTAGAAATCTAAAGAACTGCTTTGTAACAATTGATAGAATGGCCATTGACCTATTATAATTTGTGATTTTAATTGTGAATGCTACAAGATTCAAGGGATTATCAACTTTTATCTTGAATCAACTTTATATCCTGAATACAATTCAGAGATACATTTTGATTTCATCATTTTTATGTGAGTTTTGAATTTTCCTATCTGCTTTTACATTTTAATGGCCATGCATGAATTGATCTTGTGCTGCAGACAGGTTTAAGTTTAACTGTCTAAATCTTAAAAAATTTCAAGCATGTTTTCATAATTGGCTTCATATTTCATTACAGTACAAGAAGAGTTTGCTTTGACAGTGCCCTAGTTTTACTCAGATGGCCTAGTTTTACTTAGATGATTGAAATTTTATGCTTATCTGATAATGTCTATAAAATCTGTTGACCCCCCAAGCACAAGAGAATGCAAAGATGCACTACGCAAATGCCTAAAGTCAATGATCCTAATGATGTGTCTGGAGGGATTTTGGAGAAGTTCCCAAAGCGCCTGAATGCAGTTCCTCCTAGAGTTCTCAGTGGTTCATTATCAGGTGTTACTGCTGAGACATATAATGATGATACATGGTTGTGGAGAAAGCACGTGAAAGGCTACAAAATAATGAACAAATATATTGGGGAGAGTAGATATCGCAATGTTATGGACATGAATGCAGGTCTTGGTGGCTTTGCAGCAGCACTTACATCCGACAAAGTTTGGGCTATGAATGTTATCCCAACCATTGCAAAAAAGAATACACTTGGTGTGATATATGAAAGAGGCCTTATTGGAATTTATCATGACTGGTATGGTTACCCTTCATTTCTCTTTTAATTTTTGCAAGGCTTTAATTTCTGTTATAGAAATATAACCTATAGTTGGAGGACCACAATTCACAACAATATACATGCATAGGTAGAAGACTAGGTTTCCACTCTCATCCCATTCTGGGAAAAGGATTATAGGAACAAACTGCATCTAATATGTAATATAACATGTAAAAACTCTGGTTTTTGTATCCTTATAGCTTTTTAATGGACCTAGTGAAGCATAGTAGATTGACAGACAAGATGCACTCACCCAATTGAAATCATGCCATGTGTCTACTACACGATGCGTCAATAGATTCCATTCTATTTTAAAATGAGAGGATCCCTCCTTGCCATATAACATAAAAATCATGGTTTTCATAAACCGATATGGGTATCTCAAGTATTGTGTAGAATACATCCAATTATTCTTTTCTAAGAAGGCCTTATATTTAGTCCACCAATCTTTCAAATTTTTTACTTCATTGAATTCCTTGGCTTTGTACTCATCTAGAAATGTTTTGTTCAATAGCACTTGAATTTTCTTCAGTTTGAACATTATTTTGAATGAATAGGGTTGTAAATAAGCTATGGAAACCCTACCTTCACTTATGACTGATCTCATTCCAAGATTAATGTGTTTGAATATCGATTTGACAACATCGTTATATGGTAATATTATTGGTTTGGCGGCAATCAAGTAAAGGATGTGATTTATGACATTTCAAAAAACCTCCAAGTCATCATGGTCCTTATGGAAGTCTTCATTGACGAACATTCTATACATGTATTTGGGCACTCAAGGTCATCTTGGAATCCAATTAAATGATCTGTATCCGTGAGCAACATTGGATCTGCATCTTTCCAAGCGTTGGGACTTTCTTCAACTTCCCATTTTAAGGTAGCTTCCCTATTCCTTGTGCTTTTGACATTTTAAATAATAAATATCCTACAATAAAAAACGAAAAATACAAATATTAAATCTTGTAGACATAATTATGTCAATAGGTGAGTTATGAACATAAATCAAGTCTACCTCAAGTTTCGAGCTAAAACAAATGGATTTTGAGAAACAAGATAGCAGGTGAACAAACTTGGCTTCTCTAGAAAGTTTATAAAGGATAATGGTGAATATTAATTGTGAAATACCTCCCTGAGCTGGTTAATATTATTAATGACAACTATATATATATGCACGGGTGGCAAAGTTTGGTGATAAGTCCTGTATTTTTTTTTTGCAATGATTTATGGAGTTTGAGGATATGCCCTTATCTGAAATCCTTATGGCATGCTTAGGTGGCAAGCTGGGGTGCATAACTTTTGAAGAGAAATGTTTTGACCATGTCATTTGCACCAAGGGATTCACATGAAGCCCAAGTGTAGTTTTCTTTGGAGCGAGGCGTGCCTGCTGTGATTGGTGTAATGGGGACACAACAGCTTCCTTACCCTTCCCATAGTAGGGATCGAAACGTCGAGATTTGCGAAATCATCCAACGCAGCTCCTTCTTATTTACAATTCTCCATTACGTAAATGACTACTTTCATAAATACTAGTTACTGGTAAGTTGTAATAGTAATAATTATGTAGTTTGTAGATTGATATCTATCATAAATTTGTTTGAATATCATCATTGTCAACCAATAACAACTTCTTAAAGGGTGCTAGCTCAATGGTAGAGCGCCTGCCTAAATATAAGCAGGAGGTTGGTGGTTCGATTCCTCTGTGCCCTATCATAAATTTGTGACTACAAAAACGACTAAATTCACATATATACGACTATTAGTAGCTAATTTCTCATAGCTTAGTCGTATTTAGCTTAGTCATTAATATGTTAACATCTAGTAGTTTATTTAGTCGTATATTTGGTCATTAATGGTTGCAATCAGTGACCAAATCAGCGACTAAATCAATGATTAACTCAGTGAATAAATCAATGACTAAATATGTGACTAAATCATTAACTATCAATGACTAAAACAATGACTAAATCATTGACTATCAATGACTAAAGCATTGTCTATCAATGACTAAATCATTGTCTATCAGTGACCAAATCAATAACTAAATCAATGACTAAATCAGTGATTACTAAGTCAAGCTATTAATGACTAGTGAAATACGACTAGCTATAAGATAGTGGTAATTTGCTACTATTAGTCACCGACTCAAAAATAGTCGTTTATAGCCTGATTTTAGTCATTTTTTAGTCATTAATTTCTCATTTTCTACTAGTGGAAAGTAGATCTAAATCTTGTTGAATGCATGGTTGTTTCCTTAGAATCTAAAAATTTATATTCAGAAATTTAAGTGCTTCATATTTTCTGCCCCAAAATCAGGCCAAGATCCCAAGGAAAGCTTGCTTTCCTTGGTTCTTTTTCCGCTTCTTTAAAAACTAGTTTTAACTTAGAATTTTTGGGTAAAAGGCGTGTTCATCCAAAAGCACTTTCAAAGTAATTTTGGGAATTTTTAACTGTGATAATATTAATGTTTTTTATCAGGTATAACATAAAATAGGAGGAGGTGCTTTCCAGAAAGCATTTTTGGACCATTCGAAACCCCCCAGGGGGTCTCCATCTTCCCAAAATTTAAATTTTGCAATTTGTAAACCTTTGGTCTCATTCCATATAAGGACCAGGTGGATTAATTTCAGTTTTATGATATTTTAATTGCTGCTAATAAAAAGAAAAATCTTTTTGAATAGGCTCTTTCAAGCCTATTCACCATCCCCTCTCGGGGGATTCGCGTCTGTGTCATTTTTTACATTTTTTCATATTTTTTCGATCGAGTATAGTTATAATATATAGGATTGTATAATTTGATAATATTTTGCATTATTCCATGTTTTCAATTCAAAATTAATCATACTACTTACCCCATGACTTCCCGATTGACCCACAAGAGGAAAGAGATGCGTGGTAGGACTAATTAGAAAATCGGTGTTGTGTATATATGATTCCATTTTCATTAATTGTTTTAATAATCATAATAAAATAAACCCCTCCTTGATTCCCCAATTGAGGTCCACTTGGACCGAAAGAGGTTACTAGAGGGTTTTCTTTTTAATAAGAACACCTCTTTTAAAACTTACTAAAAATAACAAAGACTCCATTGTGTATGCTATGTACTTGGATGAGGTTTGTCCGATCAGTCAAGCTACATGAAAAGAACTTGAGTGACTATATTAATTATTCTTCACCTCCCAAATTGACAAACCATCAGGAGAAAATCCAACGCCTCGAACGAACTGTAAACGGTGTGTTATCACTCCAGGAAACTCCTCTAGGTTACAGCTCGAGGATGCCTGGTAACTTAAAATGTTCTTTGGGTTTTCTAAAATGGATCAATTCAGGTGACCTATAAACCTCACACTCTCAAGACATGCATGAAACTCAATCAGGTACAAGGCTTCTAGTTACCACTGTTCATAGGTTGACAATATGGTGCAGGGATGGAGAACTTATAATGCTGGCAGATTCATACATAAAATAGATACATGTAAATGGCTAAATCATGACAAGGAAATCACTTATAATTCAAATAATCAATATGCCAATAGGATGATAGCTATAGGACATTAATTAAACTGAATATAACCTGAATAAAACATTCAAGCTTAAGCACAGAATAGACAGAAAATGGAAGCTGAACATATGATAACAGAAGAGCTTATATTAGGTCATGAGAAAAATGAGAAGCTTGACAATAGCAATGGTCTACAAGCCCTGAAGTCGAATCATTTCAATAAAATAAGTCTTAGGATTTATACCCTTTACAAAATGCTCAGATCCTGAAAACTTGGATCTGTTTTAACAAAAATAAACAAAATAATTGTTTTTTGCAAATTAGGTTTAAAAAACCTAATTAACTACTTGTCTAAATAATTGTAGAATTAGTTCATTGTATGAACCTTTAGATAACTAAGGTAACTACTGGAAATCACTGTCACTAGCCCTCTGCTGGTTAAGTCACTATTTTCTTTTGACAGCTAGGTGTTGGTGACCTTTTCTGCTATTATGTCATAGTAAAACTAAAACAGACCTTTCCTGATGCTTTCCTCTGTGTCCTTCATCTTCAAACTTTGTCCCTGAGCCATCTATATTCTCCCAAAACTGGTCCTGTGTGCCAAAATTTAATTTTAAGCCTCTATATGCTTTCAGTGGTTAAGAGGCCAGACTATTAGGACTGTTAGTTGCCAAAAGCGACGCTTTCGGTGGCTAATGAACTGCCCCAGTGTCCGCCTAAGCCACCAAAAGCCCTATTTTCCAAAATTTATTAGGTTTTTTCCAAAAAATTTCTTTAAGGTCTGTCTGCTTAGATTTCTTCTTCAGCAAGCTCTGTGCTAGGAGGGTTAACAGCAACCTGGCTTGTTTCTGGAGGCTGAAGGCTAACTACAACTTCATCTAGGGTTTCCAATGTGGGGTGCCTGCTAGGGTTTGGAGCGTAATCATCCTGTACAATCTAGTATTGTCTTTTAGGTACCTTGTATTCAGTCTTTTTAAGAAAATATATCTTTCTCTCTGCTCTAGGTAAGAATTATGTAGCAACTTGTTCGTACTGGTCAATGCAGCATTATTTTTATTTTTTTCCCTTTCCAAAATCTCCATCTTATACACTTGCCTCAGCAACTGATTTATCCTTTGAGTTTTGGGCTTGCTGGAGGAAGCCTTCTCTGCTTGTTCCTCTTGTTATTTTGGTGTAGGGGATGGTAGTTCTTCAGTCACTGATATAATCTACAGAGCTAGGTCTACACCTTCCTCTTGCTCCTCTTTAGAATTTGAGTAGGGAAAGTTTAAAATGTTCTCACTGTGTGCTGCAACTTCTTGGCCCTTCTCACTGAAATCCAAGTTCCTTTTTACCTTCTTGGCTTTGGAAGAGGAGGGAGGCTGTTCTACTTCTATTAGGGATATATCCCTTCTCTTTCTTCTCCCACTCCTTGGTTTGCTGGAATTTTTGGCAAGAGACTTCCCCTTCTCTTCTGGCTAAAGGCCTATCTCAAATCCATTCCAAAACAAGAAATAAGGCCATGCCATATTCCTCCTTTTCAACAACTCTTGGATCAACAGTTGGATAAGGCCATGCTGAAACAATCTGTCATCAATCTTGGTGGGTTGAGCCTTCACCTGGTGTGCCATTTTTCCCAAACTCCTGTGTAAGTAAAAGGGAAAATTTAGTGGGATTTTACCTATGAAGTGGTTCATTAATTTGAAATCGTAGATCATGGCTTTCTTATATCTTCCTTCACATGTTATGTAGACCACAATGGCCTTCAACAGTTTCTTCTGCCTCTCTTCTAACCAGTATGATGGCACACTCTTCTTCCACACCACCCCTCTATGCTCAGGCTTTAGGTAAGACTTGAACTCTACATATTTTGGTATGGTACCATTTTTCTCCTGTGCCAGGGAGTTCAGTCACTTCAGTGATTAGGGTTTCAGCTACGTGGAATTCCTCTTTTCCTATGACTTCCTTAGAGCCATCAAATGAGAGGGCAAATGCCTCAGCCACTTACTAATGTGAACCTTGTACCTTCTCACAAAACCTATAGCATCCAACATCCTAGAAAATATTACAAACCTTTGGATGTGATTCCAAATAGCTGATATCTCTCAACTCCTGCCTAAGAGCAGGTCCTCCCTTCTTAATCTTACTCCTGTGTACCTGCAAAAATAAGTTGGAGTTCTGTATGACAGTGTGTTAGCAGGATGCTTCTCAGAGATGGCTTTCTGGTGGAGAGAAATGCTAAGATCGAAAGTGAAATGTACTGGATTTTTTGGCACTGATTATGAGGGCTTTTGATGTCATGATGGATGCTGAGGTCATAAGGTGATGGCTGTAGTTGATCTCCTCGATAACCCTTTCCCAACAATCATACTTCAAATCAACCTGGATCCCTGGTGAGATTTTCTGCTATTCTTTTGGACAGGTGGAAGAAAAATGAAGGTTTCAGATCCTATCAGTCCTTTATTAGTTTTTTAACGACCTCCTTCACTTATTTCGACAAGCAATTTTGCAGGCTCACGTCCTTCCGGTGGTTTGTCACGCCCTTCACTGATCGTTTATCTTGCTAACGGGGTTTGATTTAACCGCTTTCTAATTGTTTCCACATTTTATCATTTCAGTGGTTAATAGCCTTCAGGATTTTGTTTGCTAGCCACCGAAATGATGGCTTTCGATGGCTAATGGAATGATATCCCTTTCACCTAAGACACCGAAACTATTTTGCCAGCGTCGCAGTGAAACCCATCTTTCAGCAAATAGTAGCCTCACCAAATATTCCTTTTAACCACTGAAAACCCACCCTTTTGGTGGTTAATGAAATGTCATAAGTCTCTCCTAAGCCACCGAAAGCACCTTTACCCATGTCACTTTTTGTCCACTTTCGATGGTTAACACCCTCCTTGGTTTTTTCCCTAAGCTTCCGAAAGTAACACTTTTTGGTGGCTAATGAGTCATTTGAAGTCTCTCCTAAGCCACCAAAAATGTTTTTGCATTTTACTCGCTTGGGCCCACTTTCGATGGTTTACTTTTATCCTGTGTTAAATTGTTAGCATTCGAAACATATCCTTTCGGTGGCTAATGAGCTATTAAGAACCTCACCTAAGCCACTGAAAGCTATAACTTCCAAAATTTTCAACCATATAAAAAACAGAGACCTTCAATTTTTTAGTCATCCTCAGATCTTTCATTACATGAATCAAATTCTTCATACTATCAAAATAAATTTATTTTGGGAGATAACATCTAGCTCCTACTTGGGGATAGGAACCTCTCAGTGAGGTCCCAAGAATCCGAGACCAAAATGCCTTTCCCTGAAAACAACTAAAAACTTAACACTATCATTTACTGTTCCATTGGGCATGGAGTTTATTCTGTAAGTAAAAACAACCTACTAACTACTAATTTACAATGACAAGGCCTCAGAGCCCCAAATGAAGTAAAGTTTCATAAACCTCCCATTCACTAGGCCATCAAACACCTCTTCCCCTTCCATATTCTGCAATTTGAAGGTGTTATTCTTATGTACCTGAGCTATCACAAAAGGGCCAATCCACAAAGAATCAAACTTTCCATGTTTTCCCTTGTCCCGTCTGACAGCATCCCACTTGAGGACCCAATCTCCAACCTGAAAGTTGTCTACTTTTTCCCTTTTGTCAAACATGACCTTTATCCTCTGTTGATGGGCTTCTGATTTTCCTATCACTTGTTCCCTGACTTGCAGCAACTCCACCAAATCTATCATCCTCCTCACCATATCATTTCAATCATCTTCCTCTTCCTGAAAGAATTTTTCCACTGGCAGAATGAGCTAAATTGGAAAAATGGCCTCAGTACCATAAACTAACTTGAATGGAGAAGTCCCTATAGATTTTTTGTTTGTTACCCTGTCATCCCATAAAGCAAACTTAAGCTTAGAATCCCAGCTTTTCTGATTTGTCTCCAGTAGTTTTCTGATGATCCTAACTAGGCTTTTGTTGGATGACTCAGCCAGGCCATTGCCTTGAGGATAATAGGATGTGGAATGCACCAGCTGAATGCCCATTGAATCACACATTCTCACTAATGCCCTAGCTTTGAAATCTGGTGCATTATCAGTTACTAACCTTACTGGGAAGCCAAACCTGCTAAAGATATTCTCATATAAAAATATCATGATGACTTGATGAATGGTATTCCTGGTGGGCACTGCCTCTATATATTTGGTAAAGTAGTCTGTGGCTACTAGGATCCATTTATGTTGTCCATTGGAAGATGGATTTATTTCACCTATGAAATCCAGACCCCATTGCTGATAAGGCCCATTCACCACAATAGGCCTAAGGGGCAAGGATTTTAGCTATTGCTTCCCTATAAATCTTTGGCATTGGTCACAGGCCCTTACAAAAGTACATACATCAGCAAAAATAACTGGCCAATAATATCCTGACCTTAGGATCTTGTGGGCTGTGGTATTCCAATAATGGTTGCCCCCACATGTGCTAGAGTGAAAGTGGTGAATTTCCTAATCTGATTCTTCCTTATCCAAACATCTCAACAAAACTCCAGAGAGATCTTTCCAGTACAACAGTTTGTCAACTATGCAAAACTTAACAGACTTTAATTTAAGAGCTTGTGCTTGATTAGGAGTGAGATCAGGAGGAACTTCTAATTTCTGCAAAAAATGAATAATGCCTGAGTACCACTCACATGAAGACTTGGCACATCTTTCATTTGGGGAAGGTATCCACATGGTCATTGAAACTGCTAAAAATCACTTGTTTTCACACTCTTCTATATTCTAAGATAGTGTTCTTTTAGAAGGGTTGACCACTGAAAGGGTCGACCCTGTCTCTCTCTGTCGCTCAATCATTATATGAAGACACATTCATCTTTGTAAAAGGAGGGCATACACACTTTGATTTTTGTTCCAGTTTTATTAAACACATAAAAATTTGTTCTTGTGGTAAATCAATCAAATTTAAAAATAAATAAACAAAAACAACTTCAGAAATAACAATAAAAAATTATTATAAAAATACAAAAATTAAAAAAACAAAAATTAGATTAAAAATTAAAAACATATAAATAAATAAAAAGTATTAGGTAATAAATTAAATCATAAAATTAAAAATGGACTTGGAATCTTTTCGAATTTTTATGATTGTTGTGCTAATTTGTTTTTGCAAGTCACTCAAAAACAGGTTTCAACAAGAAGGCTTTCTATTTTCAGGTATAAGAAGATTTTATTTATTTACTTTAACTTTTGATTAAGAACATAAATTCATGTATTTTCAATGCTCTCACAAGTTTGTTGCAGGAAAATGCTAACCTCTTTTTGAGGCTTAAAGAGGAACAAATGGCATGCAGGAAAAATTTCCAAAATCATAGAATATTTTCAAAAAAATGTTCCATTGAAAGCTCGAAGAAGTTGAGTGTCCACTATGTGTGTCATGACATTTTCTGCCATAAAGAAGCCTTTTAGAAGCCAATCACGCCATGTCATGATTACTTACCCTTTTTCCTTCCAAGCTTATCCATCATCCATATCAGAGTCTACTTTTTCACTACCTTATACATCATAACTTCCCGCATGTCCACCTTTTTGAGTCGCACACATTTTCCTCATTTTCAGTTTATCTTTTTCCTTCTGAATAAAACCATTCAGCTTCCTTTCCATGACTAAAATGCTTTGTTATCCCTGCCATAAAAAACTGATTGACCCTCATATCTTTTCATCTATAGTCCTACCACTCATTATGTACAACTTGTGTTGACTGATGTGGGATTTCTTAAGGCCCGGCTTTCAACAAGTCTTGCCCCATTGACCTCAGCACATTATTTGGGATAGAGACTAGAGTTGATTTTTAGTACCTTGAGGCTTGCATGCCTTAATGGAAAGATTTCTCACTGAAAATCATGGGAATAAATCAATGTCCCTTGATCATTAGATCTTGCAAGTGGCTCAACATCAGCTCATTTATTCGCACTTTGCATGTTGTACTTAGGTACCTTGGCACTCATTTACATAAATGGTGAGATTGCCTCGCATTGGTTAATGACATTCATCAATGGTTGGTAATCTAATGATTTCTTTCCATGTTCAACATCGACACATTTATTCACATGGTAAGAATTGTACCATCGGGTTTTGTAGCAGGTGAAGACTATATACCTTGCATGACTCCATCAGCAGTTTTACAGCAGCATAATTCAGCCATATCAGAGTACCATAGTTGAACTTTCATCTCTCATATTTTACGTCGTCCAACCAAGCAGCAGTTCAGTTCCTTCACCTCACACTCTATTATTCAGCAGTAGCAGCCACATTCCTATTGTGTGGTTCATCAACTTTTTGGGTAAGTGGAGGTATGTTGTTTTCTAAATATTTAACCATGTAATTCCTTAAATGATAGAAAATGGATGAATTTGTAAAATCCCATCACTAAATTCCCTTCTCCTTTTCATAAACCTAATGCATCTTAAATTGGTGGGGGGGGGGACTATTCATTACTATTTTACATGTTCATCATCTCATTTACCCTTAATCAACATGGCTTTCCCATTTTACATATGCATCATCTCATTTACCCTTAATCAACATGTTGTAACATCCCCGACCCTCCGACTGACGAAGAGGACGCTACCCTAACATTATCTATCAGGGCAACTAGCCCCATGAATATACACATAAAAATTGAAATTCTTTGAACTAAAACATGCATACATTATCACCATATAGCGGAAGAAAACCATACATTCAAGCATTTAGCATGTTCATTGTAATTCATTATCAAATGTAAATTGTAGGGATGAAACACAAGAATACTTATCTTATGAAGAAGAACGCCCCACAACCAGCTATGTCGCTGCAACGTTCCACCCAACCATAGGCCAGTGTGCTCCTTAATCTCTCAACAACACTGCCACCCTTGAGCTAGGAATGATTCCTCAAGGAATAAGGAAACTAAGAAGGCTCACACATAGCCAAAGATACAAAACTCAACCAAGCCAACATAGTTGGGTTTATCAGGCCATCAGGGAGCTAGGAAAAGCTGACTGCTAAGGTGGTGGGCTCACTGAAGAGCTAAGTACATCTACACCAGAACTAGCCTGACTTATAGGACACCCACAAACACCCAACACAAGGAATCAGTCCCTTCTCTGCTACACAATCCCTCGGGCCCTGACTTCCCTTCCAGTGCTATTCAGTGGGTGTGGAGAAGAAATCCAACCCTCTAGCTCTGTCTATGAGGCTCCATAACACAATAGGTTTATCAAGTAGAACAAGCCTTCATTCCCACTCCAATATAGTCCAAAGACCAACCACTACATACACACAACAAAATCGAGCAATTCACAGCTCTGGGGAAGAAAAAGGAAACATTACGGTAGACAAAATGGTGATACACAGCTCCGAGTGAGCAAAACGATCTCAAAGTTGTACTTGGCCCAAACGCGGCAAAAAAAACTCAGCAACAACAAGATTCACGCATAGGAAACTTCCATCAGTTTTGGAGAGAACCCAACATGGACATTTGGTAATGAGGAAAACATCCAAGACCCAAAATCATGAGGATGGGAACCCACGCAGCAAAATACTCAACAACGAAATTCACACACACAGCAAAAATCATGAGGATGAGAACCCACATAGCGAAATACTCAACAACAAAATTCACACACACAGCAAAAATTGTGAGGATGAGAACCCACACAGCAAAATCCTCAACAATGAAATTCACACACACAGCAGAATTCGTGAACATGAGGCATTTTCCCCAGCTCTTTGCGTGATAATGGCCAAATGGAAGAATGGATCCTATCGTCTCTTCCTGCCCATGTGAGAGTGAACGAGTCTCGTTGGTGGAGTGTGCATGTCGACAAGGATTGACAGTCCTGCCACACCACTGTCCATGCAATAACTGCCCAACTAACATCATAGTCTTTTAATTTGGTAGTGGACTGATTGATACAAGGAAAGGTGAGTATGTCAAAAGGGTGGGTGACAACTAAATGGGTTTAACAACTGACACTTGGATTTTCCCCATTGGCCCCAAGCGTTTAGTAATTTCCCTCCCTATCCTTAGGAAAATCATGCCCTTTTCATTATGGTTGCATTGACATAGTTGGTTGTGGGTATTTTTAATTAAAATGCATGTTTACATGATGCCAAAATTAATATGTGCCGGATAGCATGATATACCACTGGAAACAATTTTAATTGCCGAAACATAAAACAACCAAATCGATCGTGGGGATTTTTCCTTTAGTTCCATACCACGATTAATTACAATATATACATCATATACATTTTAATGCAAATAGGGTCAAAACCGGGGTGTTACACATGTCTTTCCCAAACTATGCTATATATATTGGCATGATTCATAATATGAAGAAAAGGGATTTCTAATATACATTGATGGTTCATCATTTCTAATGCATAAATCTTATGTATTGCAGCAAAAATACAAGTAAAAAATGATGAATGTTGTTAACAAAAGAACCAACATTTGTTATACTTATGGTTGTCACACAAGAACCAACCATAAAAATAAAAATAAATTACTGCCACTCATGCATTTCAAATCATGGAATAATTTACTATTACATACCATCATCATGTAAAGCCTAGATACAAAGCCAAAAGTATTAAAAAAAATCATTGCATAGTTGCATGACGACATGCGACCAGTCAAGTTGGGGGGGATGTTGAGCCGCAAAAATACCACATTTTAACTATGTGACCTAGGAGTTTCCCTTCACTAAGTGCAAATTGGGACTTCTTAGGATTGAGTGATATTCCATACCTTCTGCACTTCAGAAATACTTTCCTCAAATGTTGCAAAAGGTCATGATTCCTGTGAGAGTAAATAGTTGAGGCATCCAAGTATATAAGCACAAATTTATCTTTCAACCCAAAAAAATCTAGGTCCATGGCTCTCTCAAAAGTAGCCCCAGTATTCATCAGCCCAAATGGCATTTTAGCATACATGAAAGTGCCCCAGGGGGTAGTAAAAGCAGTCTTCTCTCGGTCATTAGGGTTCGCAGTGACTTGGCTGTATCCAGAGAAGCCATCCAAAAATGACATAACCCTAGCCCCTAAGACTCTTTGCAGGAGGTGTTCCATATTGGGTAGTGGATAGTTGTCTTTTCTGGAACATTTATTTAGGTTTCTAAAATCCACACACATCCTGATTTCCACATTCTTCTTCCTTACCGCCACTAGGTTGGAAATCCACTTGGAATACCTGAGGGGGATTATGATTTTGGATTTGAGGAGCTGATGGATTTATTTTTCAATTATAGGTAGTAGGAGAGGACTGATGGATCTCAACTTCTGCTGAAAAGGGATGGTGTCTTTCTCCAAAGGAATCATGTGCCTGATTATATTGGTGTCATAGGTTTTCAGGTCACTATACTCCCAGGAAAAAATATCAGTAAATTATTTTATCAGGCTGCAAAATTTGGACTTCTGATCAATAGTCAACTCAGTGGATAGATTTATCAGTTTTGGATGGCTTTGGCTACCTATGTTTTGCTCTTGGACAGCAGGGTCTTGCTCCTTTTTGGCAGGATTGAAAGGGATGTCATTATGATCAAAAATCTCTTCCAGCGGTACTAGACCCCGAGGTATATAATTGCTGGGTAATTGGACAATGTTCTGATCAACCACTTTATCTTTCAACTTGAGCTGTTTGGATTCCTCCATGTTTAGGTTTTCCTGATCTATATGTATATTAGAGAATTCATCTACTAGCTGAAGAAATTTGCTAAGCTCATCATGATTCTCAAACACCTTCCAAAATTTGACATTATCTGGCAGGGAAGGTCTATACTTGACCTGAACATTATAGTTGAGCTGAGGAGGTAAAGGAGGAACAAACAAACTTGCAAAGACAACCAGGGAATCAGCCAGGTGATTCAAAGCCTTAGGTATATCTGATAGTTCAAAACACATAAAGGAGTCTCTGAGTTTCCATACCTCATCCCCGTAGGCCTTTAGTATGACATTTTTTGTCTAAAAATTGTTGTTGACCTACTGTATAATAAGGTCTGGATCGCCAAAAATTATAATGCACATGATCCCCATCTCCTTGGCAGCTTTAACTCCCAGCAGCAAGGCTTCATATTCTGCTATATTGTTAGTGGTTTTAAAATCAAGCTTATAAGATAGATGAATATTTTCCTTGGATAGAGAGATCACTACTACACCTGCACCTACTGAGCTTTGAGTGCTAGCTCCATCAAAATACATGTTCCAAAATAATGTGGTCACTTATTCAGGTTGTTGACAGGTGGGCTTAGTAAGTTGGAATGATGTTTGCTAAGAATCATCTATTTACAGAATGCATGACCCAAAATCAATGTCTACTACATAGATGGGGTGATTCACTGAATTGCTCTCATTGCTTATGATGTGGGCAAGCTGATTCTCCCTGTAAAGCCTCTTGGTCTCCCCTCCAAACATTTGGATGGTGTCATATGTAACTTCCATCTTAAGGGTGCCACCTAGCCTTTTACTCCATGATCGAGATAGCAAGAGACCAAACTTGGGAGGGATATCAACCACTAAAATGTCCATCATGATGCTTTTTGAAGGTAGCTGAGTTAGGTTCACAACAAGGTATTTGATGAGGCCCAAGTGCTTAACCTTTCTAGATTCAAAGGAGAATAAATCATGGTAGGGATTGGTAATGCTGAGACCAAGCTCATCCATCACAACCTTTGGCATTAGGTTATGGGAAGCTCTTGAATCCAGCAGACAGTTATGAAGGAATTTCTCATGGATAATCAAGGATATATAAAAAGTTGGGCATGAGTCCTTTAGGTCTTCGATCATGGAGACTAGGGTTACAATAGGTTTTTCATCTTGAAGATTTACAAAGTCAGTATCAATATGCACCTTTGGCTGAAGAGAATTCAGAATGGAAGATTTGAATGCAACATTTTTCATTAGCTCAATTAATGGGAAAGGGATCTTTAATTTCTGGATCTCTGGCTCGAGGTTGAAAGAATAATGTAGCCTATCAAGAAACCTTACCTCATGTATTGGAGCTTTGATTTGGACATGGTCGGGCCTTGATGAAGGTGTTGGTTTTTGCAATGATTTGGAAATGACAACCACTTTCTTTGGTAAAGTAGTAGCCTTTTTAGCTGGTGCAGCAGGTTGTTTGATAGGTACATCATTCTTATTAAGAGGAGCAACTAACCTGAACCTCAAATTGTACCCTCCCTGACCATCAGCCTGATATATAGCTTCTTCACTGATATGATCATCAATTAGGGCTTCCTCATATTTTGCTTGTGTCAGAAAAGAATAGTCCACCTCATCCTCCATGCAGTGGATGTTGTTTTCAGCTTCTCCTTCTTTTACAATGAATTCTGGCTCTTCTCCTAATACAACATTCTGAAATGGAGCTCTTATTCTCTGATCTTCCCCTTGATTCCTTTCCCTTCTGAGAGTCTGAACTCGAGGGTTTCCTCTTCTGTAAGGGACAAAATTAGGGTTTCGGGGAAAAAAATCACTTGGCCCTTTACCCCTCACAGGTATCTGTCCTCGGTCCTTTAGTTTAGACATTTCAGCCGTCAGGTTATCTAAGATTTTGGTCATTTTTTCAATCTTGTTCTCCGATGAAGAAGCCCCAATAGAGTCTGCTGGCTCCTCCTTCCTGTCTATCTTTCCTTTGACCTTCTGAGATGCCACAATGTTTGATTCTACCTCTGGGGCAGCATCCTACATGAGTGATAAGGAGGAAGACCTCCTTTCTCTAAGAAGTAAGCAGAAATCAAAGTCAAAGGAATTTGCATAAGTTATCCTAGATGAGGTATCAGTGGGCTTGATTTCAGTGGGGATCTTGTTGTACATATTGTTGAACCTCTTGGTGAAGTTGGAGACAGACTTCCCATTCTCTCTTTTCAAGTTTCTAAACTCTGTGATATAATAGAGGTGGTCTCTCCTCTTTCCCTAATGTTTTAGAAAGATGTCATCTAGGGATTCAATGGATGCCACTGACCCAACAGGAATTTCTTTGAACCATTTCCTAGCCTGACCATCTAGGCTTTGTACAAAAACCCTAGTCCACACATCTTCCTGTTCGATGTTAATGTTCTCAACATAACTGTAAAATACCTCTAGATGTTCCTCTACTGTGAAATCTCCCTATCCTGTGAACTTAGGCATGTACCTGAGGTAATCTCCAGTGGGAATGGCTAAGAGAGGGTTAGGAAAATTTAGGGGGGCATACCTAGCTACCAGGATCCTTTCCATTTTGGTCAATTGAGGGGCAGCCATATTGGAAATGGGTATGGAAAGGGTGGAGGAAGGCAGTATTCATGTAGCTAGTAGCTGAGAAGGTGGTGGTGGTAAACTTATCCTAGTGGAGTCACCAAGGATTGGATCTTCACAAGAAACAGTGCTTGAAGATGCCCAAACCCTAGAATTTTTTGATGTATTTATAAATTCCTAAGAATTAAGTGTTTTAGCAAAGGAAATAATTGCAGAAATATTTCTTGCAATACCTGATGTAGATTCTTTTGCAGCACTACTAGTCTGCCTTAGTGAAGTGCTAGCTCTTCTCAGAATCTTTTCTAGATCTGAAACCGGTGTTGCTGGTGGCCCCTGAGGGTTTCATCTAGTACTTGGTCTTCTTGAAGCCACCTTATTTCAATAGAGTCTCCAGATAGATGATTACAACTAGAATAATGTCCAATATTTGTCTATCATCAAAGCAAGGGTCTATCTCATCTCCCAGGGAAGTTGAGCTTCTATATGCTGTCCCCATCAACGGTGCCAATTTGTTATCACTACAGGAAACTCCTCTAGGTTTCAGCTCAAAGATGCCTAGTAACTTAAAATGTTTTTTGGGTTTTCTAAAATGGATCAAGTCACGTGACCTATAAACCTCACACTCTCAAGACATCCATGAAAATCAATCAGGTACAAGGATTCTAGTTACCACTTTTCAGAGGTTGACAATATGGTGCAGGGATGGAAAAATTATCATGCTGACATATTCATACATAAAAAAGATACATATAAATGGCTAAATCATGATAAGGAAAGCACTTATAATTCAAATAATAAATATGCCAATAGTATGACAGCTATAGGACATTAATTAAACCGAATATAACCTGAATAACATATTCAAGCCTAAGCACAGAATAGACAGAAAATGGAAGCTGAACATATGATAACAGGAGAGCTTATATTAGGTCATGAGAAAAATGAGAAGCTTGACAATAGCAATGGTCTACAAGTCCCCGAAGTCAAACGATTTCAATAAAATAGGTCTTAAGCTTTATATCCTTTACAAAATACTCAGATCCTAAAAACTTGGATTTCTTTTAACAAAAATAAACAAAATAATTGTTTTTTTGCAAATTAGGTTTAAAAACCCTAATTAACTACTTGTCTAACTAATTGTAGAATTAGTTCAAAAATTTAATTTTAAGCCTCTATCTGCTTTCGGTGGTTAAGAGGCCAGACTATCGAGACTGTTAGCTTCTGAAAGAGGTGCTTTTGGTGGCTACTGAACTGCCCCAGCGTCCGCCTAAGCGATCGAAAACCCTGTTTTCCAAAAATTATTAGGTTTCTTCCAAAAATGTTCTTTTAGGTCTGTCTGCTCAGCTTTCTTCTTTATCAGGCTCTGTGCTAGGAGGGTTAACAACATCCTAGCTTGTTTATGGAGGCTGAAGGCTAATTGTAGCTTCAGCTAGGGTTTCCAATGTGGGGTAGCTTCTAGGGTTTTCCTTGGCCTCCTTCAGCTGCAATCTTTGGAGCCTAATCATCCTGTACAATCTAGTATTGTCTTTCAGGTACCTTGTATTCAGTATTTTTAAGAAAATATATCTTTCTCTCTGCTCTAGGCATGAATTACGTAGCAGCTTGTTCCTACTGGTCAATGCAACATTATTTTTCTTTATTTCCCTTTCCAAAATATCCATCTCATACACTTGCCTCAGCAATTGATTTATTCTTTGAGTTTTGGGCTTGCTGTAGGAAGACTTCTCTATTGGTTCCTCTTGCTCTTTTGGTGGAGGGGATGGTATTTGTTCAGTCACTGCTACAATCTACAGAGCTAGGTTTTCACCTTCCTCTTGCTCCTCTTCAGAATCTGAGTAGGGAAGGTTTAAAACGTTCTCACTGTGTGATGCAACTTCCTGGCCCTTCTCACTAAAATCCAAGTTCCTTTTTACCTTCTTGGATTTTGAAGAGGAGGGAGGTTTTTCTACTGCTAATGAATATATAGCCCTTCTCTTTCTTCTCCCACTCCTTGGTGTGCTAGAATTTTTGGCACAAGACTTCCCCTTCTCTTCTGGCTAGAGGCTTGTCTTAAATCCATTCCAAAACAAGAAATAAGGCCATGCCATATTCCTCCTTTTCAGTAACTCTTGGATCAACAGTTGGATGAGGCCATGGTGAGACAGTCTACCAAAAATCTTGGTGGGTTGAGCCTTCACCTGGTGTGCCATTTTTCCCAGACTCTTATGTTAGTAAAAGGGAAAATTTAGTGGGATTTTACCTGTGAAGTGGCTCATTAATTTTAAATGGTAGATCATGGCTCTGTCATATCTTCTGTCACATGTTATGTAGACCATAATGGCCTTCAACAGTTGTTTCTAGCTCTCATCTAACCAGGATGATGGTACACTCTTCTTCCACACCACCCCTCTATGCTCAGGATTTAGGTAAGACCTGAACTCTACATCTTTTGGTATGATGGTTTTGAACCATTTTTCTCCTGTACCAAGGATTTCAGTCACTTTAGTGATTAGGGTTTCATCTACGTGGAATTCCTCTTTTTCTATGATTTCCTTAGAGCCATCAAATGAGAGGGAAAATGCCTCAGCCACCTGCTGATGTGAAACTTGTATCTTCTCACAAAACCTATAGCAACCAGCATCCTAGAAAAGTTTATAGACCTTTGGATGTGCTTCCAAATAGCTGATATCTCCCAACTCGTGCCTGAGAGCAGGTCCTCCCTTCTTCATCTTACTCTTGGGTACCTTCAAAAATAATTTGGAGTTCTATATGACAATGTGATAGCAGGCTGCTTCTCAGAGATGGATTTCTAGTGGAGAGAAATGCTAAGATCGAAAGTGAAATGCACTCTAGTTTTGGGCACTAATTATGAGGTATTTTGATGTCATGATGGATGTTGAGGTCGTAAGGTTATGGTTGTATTTGATCTCCTCAATAACCCTTGCCTAGTAGTCATACTTCAAATCAACCTGGATCCCCGGTGATCCTTTCTGCTTTTTTTTGGACATGTGGAAGAAAAATGAAGGTTTCAAATCCTATCAGTCCTTTATCAGTTTTATAATGACCTCCTTCACTTATTTCCACATGCAGTTATGTAGGCTCACATCCTTTTGGTGGTTTTTGACGCCCTTCACTGATTGTTTATCTTGTTGTTGGGGTTTGATTTGACCACTTTCTAACTATTTCCACATTTTATATTTTCAGTGGTTAACAGCCTTCAGGATTTTGTTTCTTGCCACTAAAATGATGGATTTCGGTGGCTAATGGAATGATATCCCTTTCTCCTAAGCCACTGAAACTGTTTTCCCAGCGTCGCAGTGAAACCCAGCTTTCGGCAGATAGTGGCCTCACCGAATATTCCTTTTAACCGCTGAAAACCCATCCTTTTGGTGGCTAATGAAACATCAGAAGTCTCCCCTAAGCCACTAAAAGCGCCTTTACTCATGTCGCTTTCTGTCTGCTTTTGGTGGTTAACACCCTCCTTGGTTTTTTCCCTAAGCTACCGAAAGCAACACTTTTCGGTGGCTAATGAGTCATTTGAAGTCTCTCCTAAGCCACCGAAAGTGTTTTTGCATTTTACTCACTCGGGCCTGCTTTCGGTGGTTTACTTTTATCCTGCGTTAAACAGTTAGGTGCTAAAACATAGACTTTCGGTGGCTAATGAGCTATTAAGAACCTCGCCTAAGCCACCGAAAGCTATAACTTCCAAAATTTTCACCATATAAAAAACAAAGATCTTCAATTTGTTAGTCATCCCCAAATATTTCATTACATGAATCGAATTCTTCATACTATCAAAATAAATTTATTTTGGGAGATAACACGGTGGAAAAATACCCAAAGGAGTGGGAACAACTAGAAAGTGACCTCGAGGCGCTGATCTCTGTCACACCTTGACGAGTGCGTTATGAACAATAGTCTCCAAGACTCCATTCTATCCCACAAACACCTTGCGCATAGCCGTGAAAGTTCACTTTTGGACATACTCCAGGCACCCCTCGGGTATATTTGGAGTCCCCTTTTAGCCTAATTTAATTCATTCACATTCCAAATTAATTTAAAATATACTAAGATACATTTGCAAAACATTCTTTCAAGTGCATGCAAGAACATTATTTTCGATGTTGACTCCATTTAAGGCATTGGTGATTTATTTGATCATTTCTTTCGATTATACATATATTGAGTGTCATTACTGTGCTTATCTGATTTAAATCTTACATCTTGTTATCTTTTGTTTCCACTAGTTAATTTCAAACAAATCCTAAACAACTTAATCAATATAACACCATCACACTAAGTAATTATCCTTATTAATTTAACAGGGTCTACCCCCTTGGATTCGTTAGGAGTTAGCCTGAACGAAGGATTGAAGAACAAGGTGACAGCCTTGACTCGAGACTTGCCCCCAAGGACACACCGAGTTGTTTGAATATTTATTCCATGTAACCCAGGTGTGTGAAAGGCGGAAACATGACTAACCTTCATTTTTAAACCTTGGTTAAAAAATATGCAAAAGCGAGATTTCTGTAGCGCAGGGTTGGAAGTCAATGAACAAAGGTGCTACAAGAATCTTGAACCTGTCAAATTATGGCAAATAATGGTGATGTTTTGTAATCGAAAATAGTAGGATACGTTTAACAACTGTGAGAACAAAATGATACATGTTTAGAGCCCAGTGATCATTATGACAATTGTATGAGAGGAGGCACAGATTATTGAGGAGAATCGTGGTTGTTTGAAATTGAAATTGGTGGAATTTTTTGGACACTTATGATAGCGCATATTCAAAACCCGGTGATGATTATGATAGGTGTATGAGAAGCTGCAAGGATTGTGGTCATACCTGTTAGGTTTTCATTTGGTAAAATTATTGAAGGAATCGGTTGGAGATCATGGTGGTTGCAGAGTAAAGCATTGAGGTACTTTGGACACTTATCGAGGATATAATACCGCATATTCAGGAGTTCAGTTCATCATCATGACAGTGGTATGACCAGTGTTGAGCCACAAAAAGACCACATTTTATTCACCTTTCATACACCATTTGTCATCTTATTCCTATCTTATCCTTCCATAAAACCATTAATATTCGCCACTTTCATAATAAATATGGGTTTTTATCACCATTTTCTAAATCATTTATTTTTGAGTATTTTGAGTGAATTTATGGTTAATTATTGAGAAAAATAACATATTTTCATTATACTTTAAAGTTGGGTGAGTTTGGTCATGTTTACAAGTGTATTTGAAGACCTTAGCAAGCTCAAAAGTGACTACCTAGCCTCAGATTCGAATTTCATCTTCTAGATGTGGGCTAACTTCAAGGAGAAGATCATGGAAGTGTGGAGAGATTATCTCATCCAATATTTGTTGAGAATCTAAAGGGATGAGTTG
Organism: Pseudotsuga menziesii; assembly: GCA_001517045.1. Lineage (NCBI taxonomy): Eukaryota > Viridiplantae > Streptophyta > Pinopsida > Pinales > Pinaceae > Pseudotsuga > Pseudotsuga menziesii. Next base: position 24,765 of record LPNX011046884.1, read on the forward strand.
TAGATTTGTTGAGGATTTAAAGAGATTATTTGTAGATTTGTTGAGGATTTTGAGAGATAAGTTGAGAGAATAATGGATCTGTAATTATGATCAGTTAGCTTGAATTCATGTATAAATAGGAGGGCTCTCTCCTATTTTTCGTTAGAGATCTCTCTAGTCGTTTAGAAGTAGAGAATAGCTCAGAGTTAGTCATTTCTTGGATTCTTGATTTTTATGTAATGGAAATGATTCTTAATGCACATCCTTTGATTCTCCCATGTTAATATGGATTTTTAGTAATTTCTTTCTTATGAGTTGTTCATATAGATTTTCAGTTATGTTTTTCTTATGCATTATTAGCATAGATTTACTGTGAGCTCACAAGTTAATGTCGATTGCCTTATACCAGTTTATTTCATGTCATTTCCTGCTTTTGTAAGTTTAATTCAATTTCAGTCATGTATTTTCAATTTCAGTTATAGATTAACTTCAGCGATACTCTACCCCTACATATATTTTGTCTGTAACTCACAAGTCTATGCTCTCTCTGGGTTGACAATTAAATTGTTGGATATATGTTATAATTTGTTTAATGTTTTTCCTCAACATTTTGGCTCTGTTGTCGGGAAGGTGCTAAAAATGATCATAGTCTAGATAGCTAGATAGATTACTTTTACATTACACAACAAGAGGGAGGGTAAAATGGTAAGACGCAAGGACAACTTCACTATGGAATTTTCAGGATTTCCGTGGTGCAACAGCTATACACATCCACTATAGTGGGGTGGCCCAAATCCTTGTTGTTCCTTTGATTGTTTTCTGCAAAGTGTTTAATTTCGTGTAAGTTTTTTCATTTTGTGCAAATGCAAGTTTTTTTATGCAAGATTTCATTTTTCATTTACAGTTTTGTAGTTTAAAGTTTGGATTGCTTTCATTTTTGGGCACCTTTATTTCATACTAACTTGCTTCTAACTTTGTATCTGTTCTTTTTTTGTTTTGTACATATTTTTGTGCATCTCCTTATCTCTATTTTTGCACTCCTACTATTTTTTTGCATTTGTCATGTACTCATTTTTACACTTTTATTTTTCATTTGATTTGATTTTAGCTTTACGATGAGCATAAGCTTAGAGAAGCTCACTCAGATCCTAGCAAAAATCAAGATCTTCTCTTCTTTAGAAGAGGAGATCTTGATAGCAGTCAAGGATGAAATCATTCTTTCTGAAGTGAACACTGAATAATCAACATTTGAAGAATCTTGCATATCATACGAAGATCACCTGTTTGAACTTGAGATTGAAGAGGATGTAGAAGGGATCTCGGATGATCATCATGCAAATGAAACCTGCATTGAACACAGGTTCCAAGTAAGTGTTAGGTTAAATCAGTTTTGTTTTTGTTTTTATTTTGTTAATTTACATTTACAATTTGAATATATTAGATTTCATTTTGTAAAATTATATGTAAATATTCTTTTACTGCTTTTACATGTATGGTTCCACTAGAAATTTCACTACACTTAAATGATTGAAATTTCCAATTAAAGTAGGTAGGTTTTAGGTTTTTTTTCAATTAGCCTATAGAATGCTTTAATTTTCTTTAATGTTTCTATCTGTTTAATTTTTATTTCTGATAGTGTTAAATTACAATTTCTTTTTAGTTTTGTTAGGAATTAAAAAATAGTTTTAATTTTCTAAATCTAAAAAAATATTTATGAAATATTTTGCCCCTTTTCATTTTGAATTTTTTTAATTTATTTAATAAATTTTCCTCAGTAAAACTACATTAGAAATTAAATCCTTCTAAATCTGTGAATCATTAGAAAATCAAATAAATAAATTAATAAGCAAATAAGCAAATAACATATAATAAAAAATTTATATAGCTTTTATTTTAGTTTTGATATGTTTGTTTTTAATGTTAGTTTAAAAAAAAAAAGAAAAAAAATATTAAGACTTTTTGTAAAAAATTAACTAGACCTATGAACATAAACAAATTAAACAATAATATTATATAATAATAAATAAAAAATAGTAAACTTTTAAAAATAAACCAAAAGTAATAAATAAAACAAATATTAGTTGTAATTTTCTTATATAATCCTTTGTCTTAGCTTTACAATGCTAGTTTTAAATCTTAGTTTAGAAAAAAAACAAAAAAAAAATAGGTTTAAATTATAAAAAGTAAAAAAGAAAATTATAATAAAATTTAACCCTTTAATGGATACCTGCAATTCAAACATTAAACAAAATAAAATGGATATATATAATAAAATAAAATAAAATTAAAATTAAAATAGCAGATCTTTCGATCTACTCATCTTTCGACCTAGCGTTCGATCTGCGTGTTCAACCTATCCTTCTATAAACCTGTACAATCCATCTTTTAACCTATCTTTCGATCCACTCTTTAAAAAAAAATTCATGCAAACATGAACATACCAAAAGAAACGACATGGTAAAAATTGAGATATAGATTCAACCATTACTAAAATCATAAAATATGCACTATCTTCCAGAATAAATTGTAAAATCCATACTATATAATATTTCTAGTGCAGGATACAATGTTTACCTGTTGTCATTATCGTCAATCTAATGATAGAATAACTCAAGAGACTTTGAAGACAACGGTTGCACAATACACTTCTCATGAATACCTCCGCAACAAAATTAAAATTGTAAAACCCCTACAATGTATAGATGCCTTTCCTAAAAAATGCGTATATCCATCGATTATCCGGCTCCACCTGCAAACCAAACCAAACCAAAAAAAACACGTACATTCTATGCTTCTGTTGTTTCCACATTTTGTGCTACTTGTAGTTGCAAATGATGAAACAAATCCGGCGTCCCTCCCATGCTAATCCACTCTCCACATGAATGATTGGTGAGATCTGTTGTAGTCTATTGCAACCATATGCACTCAAATTAATAGACACCAATCATATCGATCAACAACCAAAGGTTACCGGAACAAATCCCACTTTTTATGGGAATAGATCCATTGAATAAACACCAAATCCTTTACATATTTCATTTGCTTCATATAACCGAACTAACCCACGTGGTGCACAAGCAGTGAAGGTCATGATATGTGCCCTAAAAATCAACAAAAGTTATCATATCTAGGAGTAACTCCGAACTATTGTGTCAAAGGCCTGATTTCCAGTTGGTGCAAGAAACATGGGATCAAAGTTCCAGAACCACCCGTTCCACCTCCTTCGCAACTGATAAATAGGAGATGGGATCAATCAAGTTCTATTATTGATGAAAATCGGCTGAAGTTGGAAGGTACTCAATTTACATCCTTTGATGAAGGGGATATGGGCAAAATATTAATTCCCACCCTTTGGAATAACAACTTTTTGGAATTGCCAATCATACACCTAAATGAGGAATCCGTTCAAACCAGTGATGTAGATTCTTCTATTCCCAAAAAGGCGTGGGATCCTCCCAAGCACCTCTCCTCTTTGCGCATTGTTCCATAGTGGATTTATTACTAGCAAAAGAAAACAATGAATCCAATGACCCTGTAGAAGTGAATACAAACTCCCCTTGAGAGGATATTCATAAACAAGAATATTATCCTCACTTGCATTGTAATAGGATCTGAAATGAACATTGTGTCTACCTAATCTTGAATTCTTTTTGCACAAGATGTAAAAGATCTTATTAAATTATAGCCAGCAGTGTAGACGGAATAAAAAACCAATCTAATGGGCTCGATAAATGTGGGTGTTGCATGTGCGATTGTACGTGATATCATATGTAAGCTGGCTTGTGGACTGTGTTCTTGTCGAAGGTATGTTAAAACACTCTTTCTGTGTAGTCTAAGTAAGAATAAATATGTACAGGACCTAGAAGGTATCGTTTGGATCTCAAAGATGCCTCAATAAACAACCCTTTCCCTCAAACAACTTCCAGGAGATTAATTAAGTGTTCAGTAAGGTTGGTAATGTTGTATCGCCCGTAGTATCTATATCAATTTGGATTGATGGATCTGTGTAGCATTTTATGGTGCACACCAAATCAAGCATCACTTCCTATCCCAATTGATTTCCTGGCATCCTTCATTATAGTCCTCGTGCCAGAATACCTTCCAACCAAACATTTAATCAAGGAATGACAAGCTTCACTTGCCTTGATCAATACTCACTGACATGGACTCAGATCACTTCAGATGCTTCACACTATAGATCATTGTCATCAACAGAGTTAATATATATCACCCGTAGAGAATATTTTATCCATGCTACTAAATAGGTAACATGCACATTAGACTATGTAATTGACCAGCTAGATTTGTAGTATAAATTAATCAGAGTAATCATTAATAAGGGAAACTCTTTGATGCCTATGTATACCTGTTCCAAAGAGTAATATTATTAGGATTTTCACGCCTGAAAAAAATGTAGCTCAAGTGACTCGCTGTTTTCTCGTTTCCAGTCGTTTACCAAGCAGCAATACCACCACCAGCTATTAATGTATATGATCCATAAGTAGATATAGCGGTTTCAGAACGCGTTGAAGGGGTAACTCTATTGTTTAAGATAATTCATTGTTTAACTTATTTAATTGTTTAGGTGAGGCAAGCTTTCATTTTCTCAATCGAAATGCTAACCATATTCCACCCTTTCCTGGCACTAGAATCATTACCATTAGATAGCCAAAACCGAGCCGACTAAACTTGAGTTTAGGGCTCAGTCGAAATTCAAATTTTCACTTTTTACTTTTCACGCCGACCAATTTGCTTTTTCCACCAGTCGGGTGAAACTTGTCTATGTCCGACTAGAAAAGTTTATAAATTTTAGTTGGTACTTCACTCGACCAAAATTACTCTGACTAACTTGTCCGACTGATTTTTACCTCGATCACTTTTACTCAGACCAAGTCGGACCTTCGACCAAGTCGGCTCTCCGACCAAGTTGGCTGCTTTAGTCGGCTGACCAACCGACCACTCTAGTCGGCTCTTTGACCACTACAGTCGGCTTACTTTGGTTGAAATCTGCAGAATATGTTTCTTAGTCTAAGGACTTAAGAAATTTCAAATGCTTTTCACCTGTGAGTAAAATGAAGTAGAATAGACAGATTTACAAATCCAAATAACTTATGAGAAACATATGCCAAATATGTAGGAAGACTTGAGTTGACCAATGTGTCGTAAAACCTGGAACTTTCACGCAGTGAGATTTTTATGGGTTCTTGTTCTTTTACCTATCAGTAACTGTAAAAGACATTTACAGAAGTAAATCTGGAAACATGAGCGGCCAAATAATCATGCATTCAACCACAAACTATTTCATATATTAACTATGCTGAAATAACAAAGTACTACAAACTTGTCGGTTACAAAATGGTCAGTCCAGACTTGTCCGACCAGACTCGTCGGTCTACAGAGCTTCAGCTCGTTGACTAAATTACATGCACAGAAGCTTGAGCTTCAACTGTTTTTTCTCACCCTGAGTTCCTCTACTGGCTGTCTCTGTGTTCCTGTGTTCTCTCTTCTCTCTGAGTTCAACTGATTTACAAAAATGCTTCTTCTATTTATAGGCAATTTGAAAATTGCTACTACATGGGCTGACTGACCTGCCATTAAAGACTGTAATAACTACTACCTAACAACTTAGCTTCAGAAATAAATTCGATTGGACTACAGAGCCGAATTGTGGACTTTCCCTTCTTGTC